>CM031236.1:64834344-65434344 GCA_018340775.1 Taxus wallichiana var. yunnanensis
AATGAGATAATAGCTAGCTCCATTGGGAATTTCTTTATGACATCAAAGGAAGAGAACTCAGAATCTATGGTTTTATCCATTGGGCTATGGAGTCTGAAAAGAAGAAAACCAAAAACAAAGAAAGAAAGAAAGAAAACAAAAAGCAAACACACGACAAAAAACAAATTATGTACAATGCAAGAGAGTATCTTACATTACTGATGGAACAACTTCAGATGTTGACCACTGAAAGGTAGAGGGAGAAACTCTCCATCAAGATATGACAGATAGAAGCTATTTTCACTATTCAACTGATGAATCTTAAAAGGTCCTTTCCATAAAGAATCAAACTTTCCATGCATCCCTTTCTGCTCCCTTCTCTTATCCCAGAGAAGTACTAGATCTCCAATTTGGAAGTCATGTTGCTTTGATTTCTTATCAAATATCTTCTTTATTTTGCTCTGATGATCTGCAATGTGATCAACCACCTTGCTTCATTCCTCTTCTAGCCTAGCTAGGTACATAACCCTCTTCTCAATAGAATTTTGAAAAGTTTCATCTTCAATTGCTTTGGCCAACCATAAGGTGGGAAACTCTATGGAGATAGGGATCTCAGCATCAATTCCATATAGCACTTAGAAGGGAGACATCCCAATAGCTCATTTTGGAGTAATCTGATCTGCCCATAACGCATCATATAATGCTTTGTGCCATGTCCTCTGGTTCTCATCCACCAGCTTTCTGATTATAGTAACGTGTTCTTGTTGCTTGATTCAGCCTGACCATTGCCTTGGGGGTAATAGTTAGATGAATGAGCCAACATGATCCTAAATCCATAAAAAAATTATCAACTCATGTGATGAGAAATTGGAAGCATTGTCAGCCACGATCTTGTGAGGCACGCTGAATCTGACAATTATATTTTCCTTGAGGAAGTTATAGACAACTTTAGAGGTTGCCTGCTTGATGGGTGTAGCTTCCACCCACTTGGTGAAATAGTCCATGGTAGTGAGCACGTAGTTGTGTCCAACACTAGAGGTAGGATTTAATACTCCAATGAAATCAATTCCCCACTGGTGAAAAGGTTCTTCAATCACCACAGGCTTCAGGGAAGAGTCTGCTAACTTAGGGCGACCAACAAAATGTTGACAAGCTTCACATTTGGACACCCATTCTACTGAGTCTCGAAAGAGAGTAGGCCAATAGTACCTGCCCGTAGGATCTTATAAGTTGTCACGGAGGAGGAGAAATTTCCTCTACATGCTAGATTGTGGAAGGACTCTAGCAACCTCACCTGCTGAGACTTATCAACACAGTAAGCAGAATATACCATCAATACCTTTCTTGTATATACATTATCCCATAGAATGTATCTTGCAGATCTTAACTTAACTGTCCTCTTCTCCTTTTGGATTAAATGTGGGGGCATTCACCATAAGTCAAAAAGAAAGCAATATATATGTACCATTCATCGGTTGTGCTCACAAAAAGCACCATGGGCAATTCCGAAGAGGTATCCTCGTTTTTTGCATTCTGTCTCAGCATTATTTTCTGCAATCAATTGGCACAAGCCCCTTCCTCATACCAACTTGGTAGGTCTGATGTCCAAGTCATACTCTTGGACTTTAGCTATCTAGTTACCCCATTGACTACCCAACTCTTGTTGAGTCAAGATGGATTTAACTACAGTATCAAGAATGAGAATGAGGGTATGAGAACTCAACATGTAATACCTGAAATGTTTCACTACTCTCACCACCGCATAAGCATGCTTTTCAATTTGTGACATTTTCAATTTGTGTTCTTTCAATGGGAAGCTCATGAAAGCAATGGGAGCTTCAATTCCTTCTTCATTTTCCTACATCAAGATGGTTGATACTGTATGAGTGGAAGCATAGTTGTACATGATGAAATCTTTCTTGAAGTCTGGACATACTAGAATAGGAGCGTGAGAAATTTCCCATTTGACTTCTTCAAACACAAGCTTCCCTTCAGTGCTCCATCAAAATGGAGTTTTATCCTTCATCATTCCAAGGATATCCTTGTTTTTATCTAGCAAAATCAGGTACAAATCTTCTTAGGAAATTAACCTTCCCAAAAAAGGAGTGCACCCCATTTTTCTTGTGGGTAGGGTAAGGCTTTGAATGGCCTTCACCCTCTCTGGGTCAATCTTGGTTCCTTCTCTAGTCACAATATGACCCAGAAACTTCCCTTTCTATCACTCCAAACATGGAATTTTTAGGATTTAATGAAATCCCATGACACCTGCACCTTAAGAGTACTTGTTCTAGGTGATCATAATGATCACTTCATTTTTTAGAGAAGACCGTCAAGTCATCTAAATACACAACTATGACCTTTCCCATTAAATCTTTGAAAGCTAAGTCCATAGCCCTTTGAAACATGGCTCCAACATTAATCAAACCAAAAGGAATTCTCCTATAAGAAAAGGTTCCCCATGGAGTGGTGAATGATGTTTTATGTTGATCTTCAAGTAGCTACCTCAACCTAATTATACCCCAAAATCCATCAAGCATGGATAACATTTCTAATCCAGTGACAGTCTGTAATACTTGATCCATGATGGAAATGGATAATTGTCCTTTAATGAAGACTGGTTGAGATTCCGAAGTCAACACAAATCCAAATTTCACCATTCTTCTTTCTCACAGGGACAATGTTCACAACCTAGGTGGAATGATGGATCGGAAAGATAATCCTTATGTCTAACATTTTCTAAATTTTTGCAAGAATAGTCCCTGAGATCTTTGGGTTGTAATGTCTCTGCTTCTTCTTATAGGGTTTAACTTCAGGCTTCAAAGGAATGCTATGTTGCACATCCTTGGGCTTGAAAGACTTTAGATCCACATATGACCACGCTAGGACATCCATATATCTCTTCAAGAGTGAAGAGAATATTTCTTTTTCCTCCAGAGAATAGTATTTACCAATGTTTACCATCTACGATTGATCAACAGAGCCCAAGTTAACTTGATCTACCTCTGACGAGGAAGCACCTTCATCTTGCCTTTTACCCTAAATGAACCAGTCATACTTGTCAAGCAGAACTTCCAGAGAAACTAATCCTTTGAATCTTATTGCCTTTAAGTTGGATGAATTCACCATCAATTTCTTGATATGAATTCGAGATGGACTCATGGAAAGCTGATTCTGATCCTTCAAAATAAAGCTCACTGAAATTATCAGCTTTCTCCAGAAAATACAATACCTATTGGTCATCATTAAACACCTACCAATGAGCTGAGTTATCTGGAACACTTGGACGATACACAATCTCAATGGTATATGTGTCATGTTTGAACTATGGGTGAGGAAGAAGAAGAGATGCAGAAATAGCTAAGGAATCATCTTTATCATTGTAATCTCTTAAGACTACTTTAATGGAAAAAGCGTCAAGCATTCTATGATGTCCCAAACCTTGTTTCTGTAATGTTTTAGGTTGTCATTTTTTACCTGATAAATTCCCTTTACTTGATTCATAATCAACTCAACATCTCCCTGTACTTTGAGATTTCAGATTCCTTTTATCTTGCCATTTCTAATCCTAATAACAAAGCTTCATATTCAGCTGTGTTATTAGTATTATCAAACTGCAACTTGAAAGCAAAGGGAAAGATCTCAAAATCCGGAGATATAAGAACTACGCCAGCACTTGAACCAGTAGTTGAACAGCTCCCATCAAAATCAAGGGTCCAAACAACATTAGGATCTTCTTCTTTCACTTCTATAGAGGGCACCTTAGATGTCAAGAAATAATTACCCAAGCCTGCATCTTCAAAGAGAATTTGAGCCTTAGGGTCATCTGATTTAGTAACCAGGTACTTTGCTTGTGCTTCAGGGTGAAGAACACGAGGAACTCCATTTACTAGAATTTTAGCTTTGGTCCAATCCATGTTGATTTCTCCTCCAACATCTTTGCAAAAGCCTCTTCCCAAAAGAATCCCATAAGCAATGGGATATCAACAACTAGGATAGTCATTTTTACTCTCTTTTCTAGAAATGCAACAAATGCAAATTGTGCATCCTTGATTTGGCCAATCAAGGGGACTTGTTTAGTTTCCATGGAGTAACATTGTCCATAAGATTTAGTCAGTGTGAGTCTAAGGGCATGAGCTACTTTTGCAGGGCATAATGTTATCAAAGGCTCCTGAGTCAATTATGCAATTGTTGAGTTTGAAACCATTTATAAGTAAAGACAAATAAAATGGTTCAATATTTCCTGAAGAAGTGGTAGAGGTCATATTACTCTGAGGTAAAGGCTGAGTGGGGCTAGGAAAAATGCCTTTTGAAGATGAAGGAATAATAACCTTGCTTCTAATGAATTTGGAAAGTTTCTCAAATTGCTCAGGGTTGGACTAAAGGTATTCGGCTTCCGACATTTGGATTTTGGTTTTCTTTACGTGATCAATGATGTCAAAAGTGGTATATGAAGGAATGATGGAGGGATCAGTTCTAGTTACATTGGTCTAAGCTGAGGTACTAGCCTTGAAAGCAGGAGAAAGAGAGTTGGAAGGTGAAGTTACCTTTTCGTTATCTCCTTTTAGTTTGTCTTAGATGGGAGATCTTCTTTTTGGCCATAACTACGGGAGCTTCCTTACTTTTATCCTTGGAGCTTCAACCAGCTTTCTAGGGTTCTAAGATTGGGATCAAGTGAAAACTACAAATGATTGTCCATCATGCTCATCTTCATCTTTCTAGTATTCTAAATAACTAATGCTGGAGTTGCACAAATTGAATCATCAAAAGACTCATCAAAGATATCCTAAAGCTTCGAAGGCTTCATGAGATTCAAGATCTTCTAGTTCCTCATCTTCCTCAATTATTTCAAATAGTGCGTTGATAGGAGGAGCTTCAATGGCCATCCTGATGGGAGCAAGTAATCAACCGATTCCTATCTCTTGTGGGAGCACCATTGGCATTGTTGAAATTCCGTCTAGGAATATCCCGATAAGGAATGGTAGTTGTTTGTTGAGACATTTTATTCTTTAAAGTGATCAAGTCATTGGCCATCTTCTAAATCATTGGATCAATAGTACTCTAAGAAGAACTCTAATTTTTAGGCTTAGATGATTCTCTTCTGATCTTTCCGGCTAGAATAAGATCGTCTTCTATTTTAGTGGTTGTAGCTTGAGTGGTGGCCAAATTAGGGATAACAGATCTTCTCAACAAGAAGCTTACATCAAGAGGCTGAGCATTGATGAAGAAACACTTTTGATTTTCAAGAGTGGGAACGGATAGCTCTGAATCTTATGAATCAACTTGTTGAATTTGGCTATGAAATCCCACATGGGTTCATAAGACTCCTTCTTCATGTGTGTAAGTTATGCTAACAAGGCATGAGAATCTTCAGCTAGTTTGAACCTTGCTTCAAATACAGATCTCATGGTAGCCTAGTTGGTAATGCATGCATTTGGGAGATGGTAAAACCATTCTCACTACTATGCCATGCAATGTTTTGATGAAGATTCAAACAGAGACATCTTCATGAGCAACCCCAAGAACACCGCATGCAACAAAGAATGAGGCAATGTGTTCATCAGGATGTTGTTTTCCATCACCATTGAACTTAGGAATATTCTTTCATGATCCATGAGGTAGGTCATGCAATGGTGGAGTAAGGGAAAGAGGACCAATAGTTGTGCCCCAAGGCATAGGTTGTGCTGCCATTCTTCTAAATGAAGTGCGTACAGGAATATGAATATCTAACAAGAATAATGCATGACAAGTTATAGAAACTTCTTGTTCTTGAGGAATCCGAGTCCTTCGATGGGTGAAGAAATTCTTTCCTACTAGATGTAAAGCTAAATTATGTTGTTGAAGCATATCAAAGAACGGATTAGTTTCACCCCTGGCTCGGCTTGACCGAGTGAAGATATTCCTAGCCAGCTTGAACTAGAAAATGGATCTTCTTGAAAATAAGGAAAATATGGATTCGTCCAGACACCAAAAGGATAAGCTTAGTCTTATCAATCTATATTTCCCAATGGAGTCACCAAAAACTGTTGGTTGGATATTTTTCATGTCAAAATATGAGGTTCAACCACAGTACATGGGATTAAATCCCTCCTCAAAGATAGGTGAGGCTACCTATTTATTACTAATCTAAAACATAGCAAAAATAATATGTACAACATTCACACTAATCTAACCATTGGGGTTGGGATAGAATCCCAAAATCCATATCCATAATAGGTGAAGATATGCTCTTTCGAAATGAAATGGATCGAAAGGAAATTACTATTATGGAAGAACACAATGGAAAGGAAATGAGAGAAACGTATTTTCTTTCGAGTAAACACAAAGCACAAAATAATCATACAATCTTTAGATAACAAATGTAATGTTTGAAATGATTAGAACAATCAAGATGCTAAACAAAGAATAGCTTAAGATTATGAACATAAGAACAATATCTTAAGAAAGATACATCTCACAACACAAAGTTTGTAAAATAGCATCAATTTCTATTCCTCAAATGATTAAAAGAAAACACAAAGTCTTTCTTCTTCACAATAGATCTCAATATTCCAAAAATCTCAACCCTTTGGAATGCATAAGCGTCCCTTATTTATAATAAAAGGAGTTGAGAGAAAATAGGATAAATCCTAGAAAATAGTCTTTTTAATGAGAGTCCTACTTTGCTTGACTCTCACGCAGGAGACCAAGTCAAAATTTGCTTCCTATGTGATGAAACAAAAATGAAAAAGACATGTCGATTTCAGGATTGAAATGACATGCAACATTGTGCCTATTCTGTTTCATCATCTTTGTCTTCCTCCAACAAAGCCTGCTTGTCCTAAAATTCTTGGAACTTTCAGATTATACCCGCATAACAAAAATGAAAAAGACATGTCATTTCATCATGCAACATTGTGTCTATTTTATTTCATCATCCTTGTCTTCTTCAACATGTTTCCTAAAATTCTTGACCTTTGTTATACCTCGCATCTCATTTTCAGTGCAGTGTGGAATGATCACTTTTTCAAATGTTTCCTGAGTATCGCTAGCATTTCCAGGAAGCTTTTTCAGTCTCTTGTTGAGTTTCCTTAGGGTTTCCAAAGAATGTTCAATTTTCACAAACCTGTCAATGATTTCCAGGTTGAATCCATAAGTTGGTTCATGCTGAATTGATTCTTGGATCTACTTGTAAAGATCATCAACAGGGAATACCTAAGCTTTCACTCAACACCTTAGCATAGATCTTGACTAGCTCTTCTTCTATGTCATTCGTGCCATCGACCAATTGATCTCTTGATTCCCTCAATTTGCTGCAAGCTTCATTGAGAATCTTTATTCTAAATCTAATGGCTTTGGTTAGTTGAAAATGTTTGTCCCCATGTGGAATGATGCCTTCTTCGACCAAGATGCAGGATGGAACCTATTTCAGCATTTGGAGAGCTTCAAAAGTTAACTCTAGGTTCCCGACCTCTGCTGAAAATTCATCATCCATTTTCTCTCCATCCTTCTTTATATCCTCCAAGGATTTGTAGACTTCCACAGTGTCCTTGATGACTTCTTTTCCTTGCAGGAGCAGCCTTTGGATCCATTCATCGATCGTTCTCCCCTTCTCATTAATCTTCTCAATCATGGGTACCGATGAGAAATTGAACCTGATAGGAGTAGAGGATGATGGTGTTGACTTAGGAGGCTTTGAGAGCTTGAGTAGTACTTCTGTCACTATGTGTACTTTCTCTTTTAACTCATCTCTATTTGCCTTAGTTTCCTTTAGCTTCTAGCACAACACATTCATGGCATCTTGTGCATCCTGTTGTGCTCCCTCCATTGTTACTTTCCTAGAGCCACCCTTGTGATTTGATAATATGTGACCATTATATCATCCTTATTTTTATCAGCATGAGGAGTAGTGAATTTCTAAATTTATGCCCTGAGGCATCCACTGAAATCCTTGAAACTATTTTGGGTTTCTTGGCCGACTTGGTAGGAGTGACCTTGAGGGAACTGAAATCAAAGGCTGGTAATGGAACTACCACCTTCCTCTTCCTCGAGTCTGATCTACTAACCATTGAGGTGTATTGGAAGAATTTTCTCCCATTATAGGTGTTACGGTCACATCTTCAGGTGGAGGAAGGTTAGCTTGTGGAGTGGTGACCACTGCAAGTGTAGTGTCTATGGTAATGGATTCAGGGAATGAAGGTGCAGAAGGAGGAGGCATGTCCATGGTTAACTGGGTCTAGTGGGGAGAGGTGAGAGGCCGAGAAGATACTAGCCATGGCTGAGGAACTTGGTGAAGAAATCTGAGGCAAGGAAGGCTAAATGGGAGGAGGAAAGGATTCTAAAATTAGAGCTTGAGAGATAAGAGGAAGACTTACCTCTAATGAACTATCAATCAAAAGAGGAATGGAAGGTTGAACAATCTCTTCTCCTGAAGGAGGATTTCCTTGTTCTGTTGTGGAGGTGAATCAAGAACCTCAACTATTTATGGGAGAGTGGCCACTGGTGTAGTTACTTGATCTTCTCCCTTTCTGACAAACTTAACCTTTATTGGCCTCTTAGAAGGGTTCTTATCCTTTTCCTTTTTCCCTTGGAGGGTCCCACTTCCAAAGTATCTAGTTTTGAAAAACTCCCTTCTTTATAACTCATTCCCTAAGAAATGAGCCACACCTTAGTACGGGAAATAATTTGAGCAGCTCTCCTGTAATAGAAGATTTCTCAGCAATGGACCAATCAATGGTCGGGAATACATATTGGTCTTCATTCAACCCATCATACGAGGTGTCAAGGACACTCTCGTTGTCCTTAGTGCCTTCTGGGATGTCAGATAAATCCAACATCTGGATTTCTTCAATTGTCAACCTGCTATTGTCCTTTCTTCGATGGAAACCTCATCCCAAAGATCAACCCAAATATCTTCTATGTTGGGAACATGTAGATATAAAGTCTCGTATAATTTAAGGACTCCTCGGAAATCAAATCCATCTATGTGCTTCATGTGCTTCTTCAACTTGTCCTGAAGCTCATGCACCACATTCTTAGCTTTAACCACTATCGAGCATGTGTACCTTCTGATGGAAATAGGGAAGGATACGGCAACCTTGTGTTTACTCTATTGGAATTTGTGGAAATCCAACAATTGTCTTACCAACTCCATTAGGATTAGCTTATCACCTAGGAATCTAGGAAATCGGAAAGGATCACCCGGTACATGACCACCCGAAGGTATGTGAACTTCTTGAACTACAAGAAGATACAACCCCATTTTGATACTTTGGCCCATGCTTCGTCAGAGACTCTTCTTTTCCTTAGATCAGGGTTCATCCTACAGATATTTTCATAAAAGAAAGCATCATTCACTCTTCTGAATTGATCCTCAGAACCCTTCATTGTCAGCTGAGGGAAGTACCGATATATGTGTTCTGTTACCCTATCTCCTTTTGCATCCAACCCTAGATAATTTCTCATGTCGGCTGCTACATAGGTGACATATGATGACGACATATAGAATTTTCCAGTAGTCAAGACTATCTTCATCTGGGAATCAATCTCATCACTTATAAGACTACTCCAATCGATCCCTTGTTCATTCTTCTTCATAATGACCATGAATTAATACATCCATCCTTGGAAGTCTCTTGACTCAGGGAGTCCAAATACTCGACTCAACGGGTGATGATGTCACTGATTTCAAGGATGAAATCACTCCTAGGGAAAAACTTGGGAAACCTAGAGATAGTTGGCTTGGCCTTGATCAAGAACTTTTTATTCACATGCCTGATGCAGTCTTCTTGATCTTTGTCCCAGGATTTCTGTGTTGACTTAAGATCTACATCGACATATTCCTAAAAGTTGGGTAATCTTAAGAGGTCATCAAAGTAACCCCGTCCAACTTCACTATGACTTCTCCTGCTTGATTTTTCACTGAGTGAGAATCTGAGTCATAATTGGAAGCACATGCCAAAATGAACTCGAGGCATTGAGCAGACATTAGGAATCCTACTTTGTAAGAGGGAGGCCACTGTTGGTTATTGACTTCATCCAGGGACTCTGAGAAGAATCCTTGGTTCTGTTCCAAAAGTCTTCCATGTCAATGTTACCAAGCTTCGTATCTTAGATGTCGTAATTGCAATCTATGTAGGAGGGGGATTCCATTTTTGGTACTTGTATTTCATCTTTCCTGACCTGTCTAACTTATCCTTAGATGATCCAGGATCTGACATGAGAAGTCCTAAAGAAAGAATGCCTAGACAACTCTTGTTTGAACAATCAGACTTGGAAGCTTGCTGAGCAACCCCACAAACCCACCACACTATCCGGACTTTAGAACTTGCAAAGCACCTGATGAAACCCGACACACTAGAATGTATGTCGAAATAAGGTCTTGTCGGACACTTCACAAAACCCGACAGACTACAGAGAGTTTCGAACTTAGTAGATGTCGACACCTTGTAAAACCCGATATCTGGAAGAAGTCGAAGATGTTGATCACTTCACAAGACCCGACACAAAGCGGAGATCGGAGGATGTCAAACACTCAAGAAACCTGATACACTGCAAAGTGTATGTCGGAGGTTGATAGATGTCCGACACTTGGAACAACCCAATAGAAGGGTGGAACTTGGAGATTGTTAAGCACTCAATGAATCCCAATAAACGGTGGAAGCAAGAAGATGTTGAACACCCTACAAAACTCAAAACAAAGGAATCAGGTTTTTGAGGTGTTAGGACATGCAAAATTCCCACCATTTCACCAGTTAGGAATTTTAGATTTTTTTAGTAATTAACGGGGTAATCTTAAGAGATCATCAAAGTAACCCCCGTCCAACTTCACTATGACTTCTCCTAGCCTGATTTTTCATTGAGTGAGAATATGAGTCATAATTGGAAGCACAGGCCAAAATGAACTCGGGGCATTGAGTAGACATTGGGAATCCTACTGCAAGAGGGAGGCCACTTTGTTGGTTATTGACTTCATCCAGGGACTCTGAGAATAATCCTTGGTTCTATTCCAAAATTCTTCCATGTCAATGTTACCAAGCTCCGTATCTCGGATGTCGTAATTGTAATTTTTGTAGGAGGGAGATTCCATTTTTTTGGTAGTTGTATTTCTTCTTTCTTGACCTGTCTGACTTATCCTTAGATGATCTAGGATCTGACATGAGAAATCTTGAAGAAATAATGCCTAGACAACTCCTGTTTGAACAATCGACTTGGAAGCTTGCTGAGAAACCCCATAGACCTGCCACACTATCCAGACTTTAGAACTTGTAAAGCACTTGATGAAACCTGACACACTAGAATATAGGTTGGAAATAAGTTCTTGTCAGACACTTCACAAAACCCGATCGAATGCAGAGATTTTTGGAACTTAGTAGATGTTGTACACCTTTTAAAACCCGGTATACTGGCGGAAGTCAGAAGATGTTGATCACTTCACAAGACTCGACACAAAGCGGAGATTGGAGGATGTCGAACACTTAGAGAAACCCGATACACTGCAAAGTGTATGTCGAAGGTTGATAGATGTCGGCACTTGGAACAACCCGATAGAAGGGTGGAACTTGGAGATTTTTAAGCACTCGATGAAGCCTAAAAATGGTGGAAGCAAGAAGATGTTGAATACCCTGTAAAATTTGAAACAAAGGAATCAGGTTTTTGAGGTGTCAAGACATGCAAAATTCCCGCCATTTCACTAGTTAGGAATTTTAGATTTTTTCAATAATTAACAGGGTATATTCCATGGGATAAAATAAAGAAACACCCTAGGGGTGAATTCCAAACAAGAAATTTCAATGGAATACAACATAAAATGAAGAAAACAATCTAAAACCCTAAACCTAGAGGAAAAATAGGAAAGGAAGGAGAACACCAAAAGAATATCTCAAATACAAATCCAAAAGACCTCAAATTGACAAGAAAAGTAAAATACCTTCAGTAATCTCAAAAATAATCGAAAATGGAACATGAAATTGATCAAGAAGCTCAATCAAGTTTGGAGGTCACAGGCACAAGTACAAAAAATCCACGCAGCAAAAGTACAACAGGTAAAAATGATGTGTAAAATCAAACTATTTATAAAGTCCTCGCATTTATTACACTTCACCTGACATGTGTGCCAACTACCTAAGAACTCGGCATTAATGTCATGTCATCATGCTTGGAGTGCCTCAAACCCAACACAAAGGATTAACTATCAAGTTTCGGGTTTCAGAATTCAAGTGACATGTAGCATGCTTTTTGAAAATCATGTTCTGATGTTTGTGAGTTCCAAAACTCGACAAACCGACTTGTTTCGGGTTTTGGGTTTCGGGAAAAAATTGCATGAAGCATGTAGAAAATATGTTTTCATGTTGTTGACACCTAAAAACCTTAAAAATCTCCTCAAAAGGGCATTTTAGGAGATTTTTCCACAAAAAATCTATGGTTATCTTAATTTTAGCTAGAATCACTAAAATGAGATAACAAATTACTGACACATCATTCTATAGAGCATACCAGATCTATCTTTAAGGGATAATAGAACTAAATATTAACCATGATGATATCAAAAGCTTACTAGATTCGAGATACACATAGAACTAACACTTATATTCAGCCAACATCCTCCATTATATTCAATGCAATATGTATACAGAAGCTTCATTACAATAATAGTAGTATGTGCGTAACAGATTTAGCAACATAATCTCACTATGTATGCATATGTCTGTATATGTTGATCTCTATATTACATAGTTTATTGCATACTTATAAGGGTGGGAACTTTCCCTTCACCGCTTATAAGTTCCCAAAATAGGTTGCATGCTTTTATTAGCCACACACCATTACAAAACTAGCCACACATGCAAGTGCGCTAATAATAAACTATTGGTAGTTAGGCCGACGGTAGTAGATCTATTTCTAGCATGTGTTCATGCAAATTTCTTCGTAGCTAATCCTCAAAAATAGCCAATGCATGGCGCACACGTCTTTGCCTCATTTTTATGTTGTGCATGCCATCTCTAAAAATAGACCTTCATGAGCAAAAATGGTTAA
The DNA here is from genome assembly GCA_018340775.1 of Taxus wallichiana var. yunnanensis. Classification (NCBI taxonomy): domain Eukaryota; kingdom Viridiplantae; phylum Streptophyta; class Pinopsida; order Cupressales; family Taxaceae; genus Taxus; species Taxus wallichiana. The sequence continues at coordinate 64,847,335 of CM031236.1, forward strand.
GTCTGAAAAATTTTAACTTCTACTCCATGTGTGTGTTCTCCTATCCGTTCACGCCTTTGAATATGACTTGATTTTCCACGTGGACTTCTTGTGGGATTTCTGTCAAGTTTTCTCGATCAAAATTACCCCAAAATAATTTCATTGACGCCCAATAATGGTTATCAAAGAATAGAAGAATGGAAAGAATTTTGATAAATGAAAGAATATTTTTAATATGCAATCTCTTCTTCTACAACCTAAACAACTAATTTAGGATATTCCTATTTTATTTCAGCCTCCAAGGTCTACCACTCAGCAAGTGCTTCCTCTTCTTTTTCTAGAATGTCCATAGAAATGGACTCTAGTTCATCTTTCATGATCTCTCCTTTCTCATTTTGCAAGACCAACACAATGTTGGACATTGCAGTCATCCTTCCCTCTAGTAAATTTATCTTTTGCACAATGATTTTCCCAAGCTCTTCTAGCCGATTCTAGTGTGGCTCTTAGGCTATTGTTAGGGCCTTGTGTTTCTATTTAATCATTTATAATCTTTCTGTGTGGCCCAATGTTTCGTCCTTCATCACTTTCTAGACCTCATTGTTCTCCTCCAGGATTTTTATGTTAATGAGTGCCTCTGGAGCTGTGGAAATGATCAAGGATTTGTATGCTTTCTTTAGTTGTTTTTGCGGTGCTTACAACAGTCCTTCATGTGATGAAATATTCCGCATCATTGAAGCCTTCTCTCATTCTCGCATCTTGCGCTAGATATTTTGGCACTGCATGCGTAGAGGTTCATCTTCAAGCATTAGGTACATCAATTTTCCTACATAGTGTATCACTCAAGGAAACGTCTTCATTACCTTTGGCTCTAAGTGTAGACACCAAAAACATGTCACATTTCATCATTCTCCTCCAAAATGACCTAACAACCACATTCTACACAAGTGATTGATTCAACCCTAATTCAATCACCCACACCCCCTTTCACACACCATAATGACCCTCATTCACACACCCAAAGATTTAATTAAACATCAATTAATTAAATTCCCCCTTTTACCACTCACCAAGCCACCTCACCTTGCCACTAGACCAACCACCTCACCCAACCACCTCACCATTCCACTTCCTCACCTTGCCCATACCTAGCCCATACCCTTCTAGAATCCCTAATAGTGGCCACCCCACTCATAGGACCCCTCTTTTTCCTATTCCCCATTCTAAGGGAGAGGACACATGTGCTCTGCCACTCAAAATCAAGTGGGGAAGGCATATTCCCCACTTTTGAAAAAAAAAAACCCCCAACATAATCGGTGTCGGTCACAGTCTGACTAATGTCGATTAGGTAGGACCGCACCGGTCACTGTAAATGCTCAGTTTGAGCTCTTTCCAAAGGGTTGGTTGGCATTTTCATTGGTGATTCATTGGAATGCAGAGAGCCATCAAAACTCCAAGCTGAGACCAGAGGTGGAAGCATTCACAAGAACATTTGTGAGATCAACCACTAAGGGACTGAAGCCAAGAGAGAGCTCAAGTAGGAGCTCTCTAACCACCTCCCAACCTTCACCAACACTCATCACTTCTCTTCATTAGTTTCTCAAATCGCTACGCATTAGACTCCAAGTAAGTAGATCACTTCATCCTTCACTGGTGTTTTGTGCTTTATTTCTCTATTTTCCTCCCCAAGAGCAAAATCTCTCTCCTACTCCTCAAATCATCACCTATCCTCCCAAAACCCTACCTACTCAACCCACATCCCTCTACAAGACCTTTTCACCCCATTCTCGCTCCTTGATAACTCTCTGTCCAAAACACAGAGAGCACCCAACCTCCATTTTCAAACTGCGCGATCACGGTGACCGTCACCGGTTAACCATAACTATGGTTGGTTGAACCCTAACCACCTTTAGTTACCCTATTTTTTCTCGGCTCCCCCACAACTCTACTCTAATACACCCAAAAGCTTCCCAAAACCCCCAAAACACCTATCCTAAACTTGTCTCCTTATCTACACCTAACCAACACCCTTCCAACTCTCTATTCTGAGACAGAGTAGAACCCAAAACCATCTATCTAAACCTCTCATTATTTCCATAGTGACCGATACCGGTCACACTTAACCAAAGATCAGTCTCACCTCAACCGGCATCAGTCGATAGATCAAGGCGTCGGTCTCTATGTCGGCTAACACAGACAAACTCACGACCCACCTACTTTCCCAAACAAGCCAAATACCCTACCCAATACCCAAACCAACCCTCTGCTAGACTGTAGAAACCTATACCCATGTACCTTGACCTTCGATCTGATCCTAACCTTACCTGTTAGATTATATTTTACTTATTGTGTTCATATGAGATGCCTAAATCATATCAACTACAGTAGGGTGTTATTTGCTTACATTATTTCTCGCATTAATTTGTTTAAAACAATGGATTGACAGCCTTCTAGGAAGTATCACACTTCCCAGATCTAGCTCATGCTAGGCATTCCACTGCTATACATTTTTAACTCTCTCTTTTGTTCTTCTTTTCTATTACAAGGTAGTCCTTCCCAGCCAAAAAGGATTTCACATGATTGACCGAGATCGAAGTCTACACGTGCGCATTCTACCTTCTACCCATCACCAAACAATAGGTATTCCTCCTACACCCATCACCCTTATCTATTTCAGTCTCTGATTGTACACAAAAAGGATCAAAACATTTTGGCATGCCCGGTGGGACCCATCCAGGGTTCCTTGCATTTTATTCATTCCTAGGTAAAATTTGTATGTTTGTTTCCCTTCTAAAAGGCTTCTACATTAATCTCCTTCTCTGGAATCTTCCTCTCTTTCTATTGTCTTAAAGAAATCATGTTTTGGTGCTATAAAAAGAACACTTATTTTCTTTCATTAGTACTTTGCATTAGTGAAAGAGCATCTCTTCTCCTATTCATCATTTGTAACATCAAACATCACACTTTGATTTGGGTTTAAAACACTTGCATCACATTTCTTGTATGCTGCATTTTAGAGCACATTAAAACTGAGGGCAACCTATATGCTTTGGAAGTCATGCCCAGCTGATGGTTGACGTAAAATAATCATAGAAAGCACCTTCTCTCTCTCTCTCTCTCTCTCTCTCTCTCTCTACTCTACTGCATCGCACAAAATTGAAATATACACATCTTTCTTAAACAACATCTTACCTAGGAATGGCTTTCAATGATCACATGATCAGAGGATTGGTAGGTACTCCCCAGCTCATTACTTCTATTGAGTCATTATCTCAAAGGACAACCTGCCCTTGCCATAACATAATCTGAAACCTCTCCTTTTAGATCTCCTTCTTTGTAGGAATCCTTCCTCACCAAAAACTCTATTCTAAAGTTCATGAGTCAGTCCTTCTAAATAGCGTAAGCTCAACACATTAAAAATCACTTGTTGGATAACGTGTTTTAGCGTTTGATTGATGTGCATTTTGAGGTGTGAGGATACATTTCTTCATTTTTTTCTTTTTCCTTTCACACTCCCCAATCACAGTTGGAGTATTTTGACTTCTTCTGAGAGTGAAAAGGCTTCATTGTATCATCCCCAAGCCTCTGGGTTGATTATTCATCTGATTCAAATTCACAATAATCCATTTTCTATAGTTTTTCAATCTTCATAGTAATCGCATCAGCTTTACTCCTCACCAACATCGGTTATACCCAACTAGATTCGGTTTCTATTCTTTTGGGTTAACTTGTCCAAAAGACCCTTGTTTCAGTTTCTTTGTTGTCAGAGTTCCTGTGAGTCTCTGTACTCTCTGTGTCCTACTAAACATCCTTTAAAGAACTTTCCCACCTAATCATCACCACTCTTTTTCCCTAGTTTGGTAAAAATTCTTTCCTCACAAAGAATCGACAAATGTTATGCCTTAACCGGCATCGGTCACCCCTAACCAGTGTCGGTTATCCTGTATTGATTCTTAACTACTACATTGACCTATTCCACCTATAAATACATGTTCTTCTCATTCCTACTGCTTTTTGTGTCATCTGTAGAGTACAACATCACTTGATATACATTCATTCACATGGTGTTGACGCGCAACAAATCCAACACACTTATGTTTCACACTAGCCTTCAAACTCTTCCACTTAGTTTGTCACCTTCTTCTATTTCATTACCTATCGACCCCGGTCTACCTATTGTTGTTATTATGGATGACATAGACTTCACGAGGTTTCTTGACCAGAATCCTTCCACCTTGCAACACTATCTAGCAGATTCCTCCACTCGTGACTCCTCGGGCAGTTTATATACGATATGCTTGTGTCCATCCCTCTTGCTCTTACACCTACTTCCATGTCAGCTACTTCTAGCTCAGCTCTCCCCACTTCTACCTTACCACCGGTGGTGTCATAGCTCAACCCTACCATGATAGTATCCACCCCCTATATGGCATTTACCACACCTTTGACGTCTTCACCCCTTATGGCATCTATCATGCCCGCCTCCATGGCCATCAGTCCAAGTGGGCCCATGTCATCCACTACCTACATACCCGTTCCATCTCAACCTCCGCTGGTATTGGTGAACTACACCCCTTCAAAATTTAGTTCTATCTATTCCCCAATCACTTCCTCCCATTGCTACTAGGGTGGTCACCCCGACCCCTCCTGTATACACCCACTTTCAACCTCCACCAGTGGCCTCTACTTCCTATTCAACATATTACCCTTCCTCATCCTTCTCCTCGCACATACCTCCATAATTTTCATATGCGGCTCCTTCACACAATGTGATGCCTTCTACATCATATTCTTCTTACCTTCCTCCCCTCCTTTGGGAAGTCAACCTTCATCACAACCTACTCATGATCTCATCAAGATGATGATGGATAAGATGTAAACATTAGAAGCATCTCTCGACCTATCGGGATATTTTAAAAAAACCTCTTCACTTCTCCATTCCAATCCGTCCATACCCCTAGCACTGGGAAATTCTGAAATTCAACTGATTTAACAGTAAATAATACCCACAACAACATCTAAGGTCTTTTAGACACATGTGTTATCTCATCACTCACGATGATGCTTTGCTCTTGTGAACATTTCCTATGTCCCTTAATGGACCCACTGGATTGGTATAGTGCCCTACCTAAGCACTCTATTTTCTCCTTCAACTAGGTGGCCCAAGCCTTTTTGGACCATTTCTCCATCAATGTAGTCAAGAAAGTCACCATGACTAACTTGTATACTACACGTCAATATGAGGACGAGTCAATCATAGACTTTGTTTCTCATTGGCGTAGCCTGATCAATCAACTGACATTCCCCTTACCATAGACCAAACTGATAGATTTGTTTACATGGGCTTGTGCTAGACACATCTCATCTACCTTACAAATCCAAATGTTTCGTACATTTGATGAGGTGTTCACCATGGCCCGAAAGCTTGAAATCCAAGCCATTAGAGGAGAAAAGGATTCAATTACACAACAAGGGTGCTCCTTTTAAACCACACGAGCCTATTTCCACTTCCAAGACACCACCAACCATTCCTCTCAATCCTTCTAGAGCCAAAGGATCTGCCCATGTGGTAGTCCTAAAGGTTGGTCCATCTCACCCATCTAACCTGCCAAAACCTCTCGCCTAACCTCTCTCTGGTTCAAACATTCTTATTCAAACATGAAAATGAAAATACACCCCCATTGCTGAACCATACCCCATTGTTCTGGAAAAAATCCTAAATGCAGGGGCTATCACCCTTCCGGATATCAAACCACACGTTGGTTTTGATCCTGCCCATCCAATGCCCGCATGGTATAAGGAGAACGAGTTCTACAATTACCATCGTACCCAAGGGCACAATACCAACAATTGCATCACATTCAAAACCATTGTCCAAGAAATGTTAGATAGAGGAGATCTCATTCTGGATAATCCCAATGCACCCACAAACCAAAACCTCCATATCTTCCAAAATCCATTTCCTAATCATACACCCCCACCCAACACAACAATTCTTCCATTGATAGTGACAATACCTAGGAAGTTCATGCCATCTTCGATATCTTACCTATTCCACTTGCAAAGATACCCCCAACAAAGACTTCCTACAGAAGAACTTGTCAAGTAATCACCTTTACCCCCACTAGTATCTTCACCCTCTTCCTCACTATCAAGCAAAAGATAACTTGGTGCAAGTAGATTCTTCTTCCCCAGACACTATATCTATCCTTTGTGACCATGTCATTGACCCCCTACCCTCATACTTGACAAATCACCATCAACACCTACTTCCATACCCACGAGGAGTTAGTGATACCTCCCCTTCCTCCAAAGAAGACCCTACTTCATCTACCTTACCCACACCTCAACACAAAGAAGATCCCATTCTGATTACAACCGATCCACTACCATCTCCTACAACATTAAATGATGTCTTCTTATCTCTTCTTCCCATAGAATCAGATGTAGAGGGCTTCCCTGTTTCATAGATATCAATTCCGTTCACAAGGATCACCACCAAATCAACCCTCATCCCTTTCATCTCTTCATCACCCCATTCGATAGACCACCCAGTATGTTGACCATTCACTACTTCAGGAACGTCTTCAAATCCTGTCTCAACACAGATGCAAATGTCACCTACCGACTCACCCACTATTTACCCTAGAATGGTGGAAACATCTATACCTACCCTACCCATAGAGGTGACCACAACACCTCCCATATCACCTTCAACCATACATATACCTTCATCATCTACATCCTCACTTCCCAACCCTTCACCAATCTCAACAATCTCTTGTATCCTAGGGGTACGACCAACACCAAGCCTTACCCATCCAATAATCAAGATTGATTTGACTACCCCCTCTCACCCCCTCACCAAAATTACACCCCTACCTAAACCAAAGCACCAACCACCCGAATGCCGATACTAGCATCGCCCACTACCTCTTTATCCCCTTTGCCACTACCATCCCTCTTAGGCCCTCATCCATTGACCTTAATGACAAAATCAAATACACGCAGTGTAACCAAAAGTTGACAACCTTCCCTATTACCACAACCTCCCCTTCTACCCAATCCTACAAAATTACCCTTACCTACTCGTCAACACTGACTACCGCTACCATCTCCCACCCCTACCTCCACAGCGTCACCACTCTCACCTTGGGTAACCCATCCTCTCCCGCCTTCGGCATGGCCCTCTTCATCACACCATATTTCCGCATTGCTAACCACCCCACCTCCTAAAGCGATAGCTAAACCCAAAACTGGGTCACCCATCGCACCCTTACCTAACAAGGTGCGACCCAAACCTCAACCCAAGCCTAAACGCACCCAAACTACCCAAACAACACCCCTACTATGACCAATGACACCCACTCCTAAGTCAACACCAAGCTCTTCACCCAAACCCATACCCATTTCACAATGCGACCCAATGGTAGGATCTTATGCTAATATCCTAGCCAACCTACTGACCTCCTCCCACATCACCTTACCACCAATTCAACCTTATGACCCACTCAAACCAAAACTGAAATGGTTTGATGACTCCCAGATCTATGCTTACCATCATGCACCGGGTACAACATGGAAGATTGTCAAGCTCTCAAAGCACTCCTCCTATAGATCTTCACCGAGGACGATCTTTTAGACAAATATCTCACTCCTCCTATAACCGTAATCACCCCTTACCTTCCATTATAAGCTCAACTATCATCACCCCGCACATCATACCCCCTTACCCACTACATGATATTTGAAATCATCATGGTTTGGATTGCAATCGCGCTCAATTCGATAAGGGAAAAGCCAGGAATATGAACCTACTACCTCAAACATACCTCACATTGCACCCACACCCATACCAAGGATCACTATCTAAGAACCTAGCCTTCCCTATCTCTAATGGGAGATCCCACCGCACCATGATCAAACAACTCCACCAATCTCCACTCAAAATGTCCTTATACGACCTCATACAGACTTCTAAATCTCATCACCAAGCCCTCATTGAGGTCCTACAATCCATCGAGGTCCCACCTAATGACCCCACACCATTGCATCTATCATCACACCTCATCATGTGGCCTCCCTTATTTCTTCACCTCCCACCTCGGCACCCATTACCTCATCTCAGGTAGCTACCCTCACTTTCTCCAATGATGAGATTGCACCTCACTAGATAGATGACCCTGACCCCACCTTATTCATTTCTTCCTATGTCGATAATATACATGTCTAATGTATTATGATCAATGGGGGAGATAGTATTAATATCATCTCCTCTCATGTGTTTAACCAAATGCACATTCCAACCAATTGCATGCATAACAATCCAATTATGTTGTGTTCTTTCAATGACACCATAACCACTACCCTGGGGACGGTTATCTTACACATTCATGTTGGTCCCTCGTAGCATCCCTAAACTCTTCTACATCCTGAAGGGGAGTTCCAATATAACATGTTACTTGGCTGACCTTGATCCATGCCATGGGATGTGTCCCATCCACCTTACATTGTTGTCTCAAATTTGAACATGAGGGACATAACTACACCATTCAAGCTGACCCTTCACCATTTAAAACATGTAACATGTTGTACCAACCCAATGATGTTCTCATACCTATCACCACACCCACCTCCGCTATCGCTTCTCCTTCAACCCCTACATCACATGTTATTACCGCCAAAAAAATCTCGAGAACACTCCGCTACTCCTAAACCCACACCTTCCTCGTCTCAAACCCCTTTGGAGACATCCATTCCTACCACCCACATTCTGGATACTAATCCACTAGAAGTTTTTTTCAACACCTAACATTGGGGAGTACCATCTCTACAACATCAATACCTTCCTTACTCCACAGGAATATGGAAACCTTCACCAACATCCCCATTATGACCACCGCATTGGTGAAGTTCTCACCTATGGACCCTCACACCTCCGTACCAATTTGACCTATGGAGGCATTGACACTCCTACCCACATGCCTGAACCACCAACCCAAACCTTACCATTTACCACAACCCTTCCTCATTAACCAATCAAGTTTCTTTGCCCATACCTTCCTTCATCGATGTGCTTGGAAGGGTTTTGGATTTGGTCTTTATGAACAAGGCCATCACACTGTCATCCCTTGCACCACTCGTAAACACAAAGACCATAGTGGGGTGGGATTTTTGAGCCTACTCTTAAACAATCCCGTGTCGACCTCATCACGGAGGCACCTCAGCCTCACAACCCTTCACCTAGTTCACCAACATCACCCATGGAGCCTATAGATCTAGAATCTATTCCTCCTACCTTTTTTCCATAAACACCATTTCCTTGGGACCTCTCACCTATCAGCAAGATGGCAAGATTCCTACTTATCTTCCCATCCTCTATCCTGACATGATTGATGATGATGCCCCTTCTATCAATGTTATCCAATGATGACCAACACAGGGAGCAAGTGGTTTATTACATAAGTCATACACTTGTGGATTACGAGACTAGATATACACACGTAGAAAAGTTGTGCCTTGCTTTAGTCTTTGTGGCCACCAAACTTTGCCACTACCTACTCAACCACACTACCTTCATCATAACCAACACCGACCCCTTACATTACATGTATGCTAAACCATTCCAAAACCAACATTTCATGATGGCTCATGCTACTCGCTGATCTGGATATCACCTTTCTCCACCAAAAATCAATCAAAGGCCAAGCTATCACTAATCAACTGGTTGATGCCCCACTCTCTGAACACCAACCCAACAACTTTGAATTCCCCGATGAATCCATCGCTACCCTTTCCTTGGTGAACCTGCCGAGGAACCTCCACACTATCAAATGACCTTATTCTTTGATGGATCTAAGTGTCAACATGGGGTGGAGCTAGAATCATCCTCATTCCACATGACAGTGAACCCATACCCCTTTCTTTCAAACTTGACTTTGAGTGTACCAACAACATCGTTGAATACGAAGCACTCATATTAGGTCTCCAAACACCCGAACCTTAGATGTTAAATCCATTAATATCTTCGGTGATTCTCAATTGGTAGTAAATCAGGTCAATGGACTATACCAATGTCGCAATGAGGAATTACAATGGTACAAACACCATGTAGACCTCTTGTTAACCACCTTCACCCACTATAACCTACAAACCATCCCCCACTCTACGAACAAGTTCGCAGATACCATGGCTTGTCTTACCTCACAAATACCCTCATCACCTACTGATTCACAAATATTTGTTGTTGTGTGAAGATTGCAATCACCTTCCTACCTCTCTCACATTGTCAACCTCATTGAGAAACCTACTATAGACCTCTGGTACCAACAATACTCTGACTACCTCTCTCTCTCTCTATCCCTCCTCCTCTCGGATCTTACCCATAATGGTTGACGAGATTTCCTCCAAAGGTCTCCCGATACATCATCATGGGAGGTCTCCTCTATAAGTGTAGCTTCAATGGTATCCTTCTCTCGATGCCTCACTAGCTCCAAAATACCCTATACCATCAAAGAAATACACGACGGCATTTGTGGAGGTCACATCAGTGGCCTAGCTATCACTAAACGTATCCTTCGCCTCAGCTATTACTAGCCTACCCTCAACCATGATTGTTGTGATTACGTCAAACGATGTGTGAAATGTCAACAACACTCAAACCTTCATCACACCCCGGGTCATGCCTTATAGGTCACACAAGACCTCTAGCCCTTTTCTCAATGGGGCCTCAACCTCATCGGTGAGATTAACCCTCATTCTTCCCAATGCCACCAATGGATCATAACTACTACTAAATACTACACCAAATGGGTAGAAGCCATTCCACTCATCTCTACAAAAGTTGAGAAAATTTGTGAGTTCATCAACCATCACATTATTTGTCACTTTGGTGTTCCTCATCGCCTTATCACTGATAATGGAAAATAGTTCAAAAACAAAACCCTCCAAAAACTCTGTGATACCTTTGGTATCCAACTTAGTTTTTCTTCACCTTATTACCCTCAAACCAATGGCCAAGCTGAATCAACCAACAAAACCTTGAACAAAATCCTCATGAAAGTGGTCAATGATACTAGGAAGGATTGGCATACGCACATTCCTTTCACCCTATGGGCATACCGCACTAGTATTCGACAATCAACTGTTGCTACACCTTTCTCTCTAGTCTATGGTACCGAGGTTGTCTTGCATCTTGACTTTCAGATCCCATCTCACTCAAATATATGCTTACCAACAATGACTTTCTCCAATATCATCTGGCACAACTAGATTTTTTATATGAATGACGCGTCTACATGCTCTAGATCACCTCCAAATATACCAAAAATGCATCAAACGTGCTTATGAAAAATGCATCCACCCCCGAACCTTTCAAGTCAAAGATCTCATCTTGAAGGAAAATCAACACGTCACGAAAGCCGAGAAACATCTACGGGTTAATTTTATCCTAATTGGCTTGGACCTTATATCGTTACCCATACCTATGGATCAAGTGCTTATCATTTATCTTCACTCGATGGTAAACCCGAACCTGAGCCCCTTAACATCTTGCATCTTCAACCATTCTATTATTGAACCAAGTGCTCTATCACCCATTGACTATTACCGGCTCATCCCATGAGCACCCACTCCTTTTGTCACCACCTCACATACCTACGATTAAAAAAGAATCATGTGACTATCTGTCACTTTTTCAACCTTGTCTTCAATATGAGTACCACAGCTCTACTCATGACATGATTCTCATGGATAATTTTTTGTTCCCTCATGAATGGAATCCCATGGTCGTATACCACTCCATATACCCCTCACAAAATCCAACTCCACCTCCACCTCCACTCCACCTTTTGACCCATGTTGTTCGTATTCCTCTATAGCCTTGTCCATGGCTTAATTGGTAAAAACAAATTCACCTATCAAAAATGGGATCACCCTCCTTGAGTCAAAATTCCAAGCATAAAGATGAATCCCTCAAAAGGACATCTATCATTTGTATCTAGTCACCATAAATAGACTACTCCCTCAAAGGACAACTATACCACACTAGCCATACTCTCCTAGTTAAGAGAGAGAGAGAGAGAGATACTAGGCCCATTCTAAAGCTTCCTGCATCGATCAGCTTCATGAAGACCTCAAGGAGATTATCTAATTATCCCACATAGACTTCCCACATTGATCAGTCTATCCAAAAAAAGTAACACACCCTTTTTTCCATGGACTCATCTATCTGGGTTATCGACATCTTGTACAAGAGGTACATTATCCCCCTCCACGTTTCCAAACCTTCACCATATCCCCTATTTATCCTACTCTTTTTCCTCCACAGACCATGTTACCGATATGATCTATCGTGATCCTGCACATTTCTTCACCTTTGGAATAGTCCAACCTGCAAGGGCTTTTAGGGGCTTGAGGTTCATCACACCTACCCTTGGTTTGCGCATCGATGGTCCTTCCCAATCTAGATGCATCATCAACCCTGTTACAGCTTGCCTACTTTTTGCAGACTGTTCCCCCTTTCAACTAAAATAAAGATGTCAACTCACCACCACCCACCTCTCACCCACACCTACCTCGACCTACCAATCTCCATTTTACAACACACCTGACCTACATCACCTTACCAACATGCACCCATACCTCTGACCTAGCATCTTACCCATCTACCCTTACCCACAAACATTACCTATTTACCCATTTACCCATACCTTGACCCAAGGTCAACCACACCTCTACCCTTGACCCAATCATTGACCCTACCTATCTACCCATACCCATGACCCTTACCTACTCAACCATACCATTGACCCAAACTCTACCTCACCTATTTACCCTTACCTACATAACCATGAACTCAACCTACCTCAAACCTACCAACCCTTCTCTATACCTATTCTATTCCTCCCTAGCTTATGGGAGAACTACATTAGTCTGAGGCCCCTTTTGTTGGGGCTATATAGGTATCACTCGAGGGCATGGGGCCCTTGGAGGTTAGCTCAACCATCGTCCTCCCCTTATTTTCCTTTTTCCTATCCACAACCGTTCACCTCTCAACATTGGCTACCTGTTCCAGTCATATTCTATTTTCGTTAGTTTCCATTTTATTACCAAATAATTGGAAATTAATACATTTTTACAACATTCATTTCATCACATTTACCACAATCATACATTACCTGTGATCATACCAACATGATCCATGCTACCATACATACCACAAATTAAACCAAAACATATATACATCATCATTTCTTTCCCATCATATCCAATACCTGAGAAATTAATTCAGCCACATAAACTTGACTCAACCATGCCTATGACCTGACTCTATCATGCCTAACACCAACATGACTCAACCATGCCTAACACCAACCTAACTCCACCATGCCTATGACCTGACTCCACCATGCCTAATACCAACTTTGACTCAACCATGCCTATGACCTAACTCAACCATGCCTATGACCTGACTCAACCATGCCTAACACACCTATTATCCATCCATCTATAAATAACAATCAAATTCTATCAACACAAATACATCATCAGCAAATCATCCATCTCCTCATAAAAATATGTGTATCCATATAATATACATTGATACCAAATAATATGCATCTCTTAAAAACTCTCATATAAAACCTCACCATCTTTGGCATGCAGGCCGATATATGATCAAAAATAAACAAGCTCTCATATACATCCTCACTCTCTTTGACACACAGGCCGGTATACATCAAAAAAAAACAACTACATCAAAATGGAGGGATGTACGGCTATCGTGCATCATCTCGCCGATATCCTCCATATATGTCTCACTTATCTCCTCCTCCTTGGCTCCTATGTGGTGGCCCGCTAACATCTCACCACCCACCATGGGTCCTGGCCGGGTCTCTACTGGTACATCACCTAGGGCTGGCCTCCATGAACTGGTGGCCTCACCCTAACCCTATCTCGAGCTTGATGGCCCCATATGCTCTCCACATTGTGGGTACATGACCTGGTCCTCTCACTTGAGGCCTATTATGCTCTATACTCTCCATAGATAGGAAATATATCCCAAAGCCCATCAAAATATCCCCGTGATACCTCACCTATCCTAGGGTATCCTCAATTTGGCTATGGGCACTATCTATGGTGGCGCCATCAGCCTCTAACCTTATACATGTCCTACATGACCCTATCCCACCCTCGCTCGTACATTGGGACCCCGCCTTGTGCTCGCGATGGTGGCATCGATCTCGACCCTATTCCTATATCTCGGGCCTATAGGGCCATACTCTACACTGTAGTGGCCAACTTGCGTGTAAACCTATAACTCAGTGCCTTTAGGATGGCCACCTGTACCCCATCCCCATCTCCACCCTATGTGGGTGCCTTTCCCTATGCTACTGGACTCGTACATAAGGTGGCTACATATGCCTTTAAAGTGGTAACATGTTCCTCTGAAACTATCAACCGCCTCGCACTATCCCCAATTATGTAATAAGGTAGCCACCTGGCCCTATAGGGCATCCCTCTGAATAGTGATGGTGGCTAAATTTGGCTACCCCGGCCTTGGCGGTTCTGCTCGTAAATGTGCATCCTACCACTGTCTATATCTATTAGTCGTACTGGCATCATCGATCCACCGGTCTATCACCTGCTCCTCCTACCCTATCGACACTTTCGGTTGCGGTAGAGGTAGAGGCCTCTCCATGTCATCCCTTCTATACTGTGGAAAGGGTGGGGGTATATCCTGCGTTAGCCCAAACTACCATCTGACCATATATATGGGTATCATCTTGTGCTCTCCTACACATCACCCCTCTATCCATCTAAGAAGTTATAGCTCCTGTATCTCCTCATTTGTCTACCCATATGATGGGAAACCCACATATGGCCTCCAAATGATGTCCATGCCAAACAATTCCTCTAGAAAACACTTATAATAGGCTACATTGTGTGTTGCTATAGTCACTCAATGCTCTCTAATAGTAGTCACCCATTGCTGGAGCCCGCCCAAACAAAACCTAGCTCGAATGCATCCAATCGGGGCATACTAACTGATGCACACACACAATGTCCTTGTAAGCCCAAAATGAAGTAGAAAATTACAACATAGGCTGAACCTCCGTAGCTACCCCCATAAGCCCATAACTCTCTATATAACTGCACTCAAGAATGTTGGTGCCCATGTAAAATGGTTCATATCCTCCACCATATCATGTAGTACCCCCATCAATGATCATGGGAATCTTCCACCCTCTACATCTCGGCAAGAAAAATAGTAGATCCTTCCATTAGCAACACCACTAGCCATGTTTCCTCTGAGACGGACTGATACATCTATCTATAGCTCATGTTAGCACTGTAACCTCAACTCCGCCAACCCCTCACCAAACATTGTTAGCATCAACTCCTCATATGCCTCTAAGGAGATCAAATATACATGCGTCCCCACTATTGGTAACCGTAAGATCTTGTACACATCCTCCATGGTGACTGTGATCTCACCCATCGCAGATGGAATGTGTTGGTCATTGAATCCCATCATCGCGATCATGGTGACCATCAAACTCAGCTACTAAACTACGTGTCGTGCTGTCTAACCCCAATCAAGCCAACCTCTACAACATGGTGCCAATCCTCAACTATCACACTCCCTCGAACCGTCACAAGCGGGGTGGCACCTATCTTGCATCCGTAGTTGATCTCTCACCTACATCCAACAAACCATCACATTAATACACCTTGACCATACCCACAATCACCCTTGACACCTCACCTATACCTATTACCCTACCTCTTTTTCCCTCGCAACTTACCTTCTTATCACATATCCTATCTACCCATCCCAACCCTCACCAACTACCGTTCAACCATACCTATTTCAACCTCTTACCCAATCTCTTTTTCCATCACAACATCTTCTTCTCCCATTACCTATCTCACCCACCCAACCTATTGCACTTTTGGCCCATTTTTCTCCAAATGATGACTGTATCGATTATTCCTAACCAACTTTGCTCCCCCACAAACCAGCACCAGTCACCTCATCCATGACCGATGTCAACTCACAACCACCGACGCGGTAACCCCTTAACCGATGCGGTCACTATCATGACAAAATTCACAAACCCCAAACCCCTTTTTCTTTAAAAACCCCCTTCTTCTACCCTTCCTACCCATCTATTCCTACCTAAAACCCCCCTCAACCCCTCCCCACCCCTCATTCACCTAACCACACCCTTTCCCCTTCCTATTTCACCTAGTTTTTTTCCCAAATTCAAATCCCATTTCCCCCTAAAACCCACTTATCATCACCTCGACCTCTATCCCCCGATCTACCTACCAACACAAGGAATAAGATCAAATATTACCTCATTGCATCATCATCTCCATGGTGGCACATTGGGCCGCTACACCAGTGGTCCACTCAATCCCTCTCCTTCCTCTACCATCACCAACGGCCTCCTCACCTCCAACCAATCGAATCAAACAACCGATCTCATGGACTACCTATCAATGATTTATCACCTACTATAAGGCTTGCCAACTTAGCTCTCCATCTGTCCCACTCAGTCACTTTCAACCTTTTTCTCTCTCTCCTATCATTTTCTCCTATTTGGAAAATGACAATTGATTCCATAAAAAGTGGAACTTTCCTTTTTTAACCACACCCGACCTAACCAACATCGGTTTACCTCAACTGACATCGATCCTATGGCCTATCAAACCATGGTTGATTTACCTTGACCGATATTGGTTTCTTCAACCAAAGGTGTCGCTTACCCATGACACCCTAATTGTTACCTATTACACCCTATCAACCTATCTACAACCTTTTTCACCTCACCCAAAGCTCACCCTAACCCTCCACCCCATCCTCCTGACCTCGTCATTTATCACCCAACTTCCCTATCAGTGGGCATATTTTTTCCTCCAATGGCCCTACCTATGCCACCCCTTTTTTACCCACACCTAACCCTCTTGGGGTGACCATCAACCTTACACACTCACTCTACCTTATGATGTTGTTACCATGTTGTTAGCCTACCAACCTTACCTTGCTTATGGCCATGACCTTTACCCAAACAACCTTGACCTTTTGGATGTACTAGAACCACACCTACATGTTCCTACATCTTACCTCATTGAGTGCCCGGACCGTATCCTTTACCCTGAATACTCGAACCTCAACAACCCTTGTTTGGATAGCCTAATTAACCTTGGATGATGTAGAGTTTGAAATCTCTTCACCTGGTATCGTTTCGTGATCTCTGTGTGTGCGTGTGCTTGATTGACACTTCCATACCCAAACCTACCTACCCAAATGATCATTATGTGGATATTCCTTGTCCCCACTCGTCGTGCATCTTGCAATGATGGTACCTATTTTTCTCACCTAATGACCTTACCTTAGCCTATGGTCATGACCTTTGTCCAAACAAACCTTGACCTTTTAGATGTACTGGAACCATGCCTACATGTTCCTGCATCTTACCTCATTGAGTTCCCAGACCATATCCTTCACCATAGATACCGGACCTCAACAACCCTTATTTTGATGACCCTTATGACCTTAGCTAACGTAAATTTATTATGTTGGGTAACCCTTGTATCTCATCTTGTTTCACAACATGTGTGTACATTTGAATGCTCTACCTAACCACCCTACCCTAACCTCTACACTTACCATACTCGTGACCCTCACCTCTCTCACCTCTCACCCTACTTTCTCAAACCACCCACCGACTCTCTATTCTTCATCGTTAGTGCCCGATTTGAGGGGGATCACTCATGCCCCTATTTGGGGCACCCAACATCCACCTTCTCACCCTAAATTCACATGGGGCAAAAACTAAAAATAAATTGTCACACCGCCTACCAATATAGGCTACCCAATAAAAGGGGCAAAATGTAGACACCAAAAACATGTCACATTTCATCATTCTCCTCCAAAATGACCTAATAACCACATTCTACACAAGCAATCGATTTAACCCTAATTCAATCACCCACACCCCTTTCACACACCATAATGACCCTCATTCACACACCCAAAGATTTAATTAAAATCAATTAATTAAATTCCCCCTTTACCCACTCACCTTGCCACCTCACCTCACCCAACCACCTCACCATTCCACTTCCTCACCTTTCCCATACCTAGCCCATACCCTTCTAAAAGCCCTAATAGTGGCCACCCCACTCATAGAACCCTCTTTGTCCTATTCCCCATTCTAAGGGCGAAGGACGCATGTGCTCCGCTACTCAAAATCAATTGGGGAAGGCATATTCCCACTTTTGAAAAAACAAACCCCCTAACATAACCGGTGTCGGTCATAGTCTAACCGATGTCGGTCAAGTAGGGATCAAGGCGTCCACCAGTAAATGCTTAGTTCAAGCTATTTCCAAATGGTTGGTTAGCATTTGGTTGGTTGGCATTTTCGTTGGTGATTCTTTGGAACACATTAGAGCCATCAAAACTCCAAGATGAGACCAGAGGATGAAGCATTCACAAGAGCATTTTGAGATCAACCACCGAAGGGACTTGAAGCTAGGAGAGAGCTTAAGTAAGAGCTCTCCAACAACCTCCTAGCCTACACCAACACTCGTCACTTCTCTTCAACAACCGCTCAAAGCTCTACACGCATTAGACTCCAAGTAAGTAGATCACTTCATCCTCCACTTGTGTTTTTGTGCTTTGATCAAAGTCATAAAAAATAGATCAACATTTAATTGGGATTCAACCAAAGATGTCCCTAGGTAAACCTCAAGTGCTTCTCTAAGATCCTCTAATGTTGGTGGTGTTTCAAGGTCTACAATGGTTGGAGGATTTTCTATAATGTTTACATTTCTGCACTGGGATACTCTTTTCTTCCTTCAATCGCAAGTACTCAAATGCTTTCTTTTTGTGCTCAGGAATCCTAAGCAACTCAACAATCGGGACACTAACTTTGATTTGACTCGGAACTTGGGAAATGTCATATGGAACATTCTTTGGCAAGGTAGCATTGGAAGGGAGATTAGCAAACTCATCGAGATGGCATGGGATTCTTGATAGTTTGGGCATGAGGAGAAGTATGAATCTTGTTTGGGACATCAAGGCCTTTGGAAGGTATATATTTCTTAGGAGCCTCTTTAGGAATACTAATAAGCAATGGAGTTTTAGGTGTGGCTTGAGGCCTTGCTCCTTTGACAACTCTACTCCTAGTATTATAATCCTTTTCTTGAGCAAAAACAACGTTCATTAATAATCGCCTATCTTCCTCCGAAGGGATTCCTCCATCATACTTCTTTATCATTAAATATCTTAAATACTCAAAGTTATTATTAGGTATTTCAAAAGCTTGCACTACATCTACTTTAAAAGTATGAGAAAGAGGAAGAAGTGGTACCTGGTGAATGCAATCCTAAAAAGTTGCAGCAGTTCGAGCACTTATCACTTTTGTTGAAGTTGTTCCTTGTTGTGATCTTGAAGAGCAATCCATCATGAAAACATCATCACAAGTACCATCATCATTATCATCTTCTTATTATTGTTGATTTACTTCACATGGAGGATGGGGCAAAAGAATCTATCACACCAATCAATCTCATTAGCTTCATCAACAACAACAACCCGGCAAATGTCGGAGGATCGGGGACCATTCTAATTTCATGTGCTTGAGATGTCTACTTAAAGATCCCATGGGTCCTTTACCTCTGTCATCTCGACCTCTGATCACCCCTAGGATGATTGCCAAATCTATTGATTTTAGGCCTTTTTCTGACCTTGTGAACTCTACCCAATTCCTTTCTCTTCCCGTGATAGTTTGTAGGAGATTTCTTTGATGATCCCTCGCCAGATTTTTAACAAATTTCTCCTCAAGATCCACACTCTTGCTTACTTGATATTTTTCTATGTTTATCAGTTTGACACCCTCCCTCTTAGGATTTTTTCTAACTACTTTGATGTTGTTCTCAATTTGCAAAGCCATGGTAAAGGTCTCGCCTCAAAGTGTCGGGTTTTTATCCTCAAATAGTATGTAGCCTTCTTGTCAAATGCATCGCATACTTTATAAGACAAGATTCATCACATGGCCTCAAATTCACATCCAATCTTCTTAATGTCTTATTGAATCTTGCATTAAAATCATGCACTAATTCATTAGGATTCTTTTTAATATTTTCAAATTCTCGACAAAAGAAACCTAGGGTCTGCATTTCTATCACCATACCGCAATCTAAATGCATTCTTCATTTCACTCAAGAATGAATAGAGTTATCAGCAGAGCTTTATACAAGTCCCTTGCATCCTCTTCTAGAGTATGAATAAATAATTTAATGTATACATCCTTAAACTCTATTTCGAAATCCTCCATCATATTGACAAAGAGTTTCAAGTGTTGATCACCGCTTATAGCATTATTTCCTTGAAACTTAGGCAACTTTTTTCTTACATCTTGTGGCACAAAGCATTTGGATAGCCATCCATACCAATAAAACTGATGGGACCAAAAGTATTAAAAAAATTGAGGTCTGGGTGGAGGCTGAGACATTTTATTTTGAGGAGGTGATCTTACAAGAGAAACAGAGTGATGAGGAGTGAGGGGTCTGTGCATTACAGGATACAATTTTCAGAATGACTATCTCCTAATGGCTCTTTTTCATGGAAGACACTATCAGATTTGTAAAATACAAAGGTAGAAAGAGATGCAAATCTTTCAAATATAGGGGTAGAATGAGAAGGCCCCTCTCCAGATGGAGAATTCAGATTTACAAAGAGACTACCTTATTTATAAGCAGATGAGGAAGCATTACAGTCTTCAATCATGTGTCAATCAATATCACCAATGGAGACCTCTTTTCTTGATGCTTGATCTCTAACAACCTTCCGATTCTTCCTCCTCTCTGAATTATACTTTCCAAACTCTGGAAACAACCTTCTACTAGGGTCCGCGGTGAAGAAATATCTTCTTCCTTCTAGCTTTGCAAAGATTAGTAACAAATTTACATTGACAGAGGTTAAGACACTGGCATTTATCAAAATAAATCAACATGGAGTCACCACTAAGGATTTTCACCTCAGATGTGTAAAAATGCACTAAAAGATAATCTATCAAATGTCTGTCAGTACTGGAATCTTGCAAAACTTATCAGATCTGATCTTCTTTTACCCAAATTTATCAATGGTGAGGCAAACTTAGTACAATAACTCTACAAAAATTGGATAGACAGTAGGTAGAACTTATAACTTTGTTTAATTCTTATAGATTTGATCGTAGAATGATGCTTACAAAACTTATTTGCACATAGAACTACAAGAAAAATCACTGTGTTCTCAGTACGCATACACCTTTGTTCAAATATTTCAAAGAGTCCCCAAGAACGGCGCCTGTAAGCATGTTGGTATCTAGATTTACTCTTCTTCACAAACCGAGTAGCATCATGGATTTGACAGGACACTCAAAAGTAGATAAATGATTATGTATGTCATTTTGTAGCTGGGGAAGCAATTTATCTAACTTTTTAGCACTCATGCCTTGAAGAAGTGGGTAGCACCTTAAAAGGATTTGATCTTATCATAACTATTTTAGGTTGTGATTTTTAACTAAGGTAAGAGAACCTATTTTGTAACCTCTCGTTATTGAAGAATGTTGGTATATCCTTCTTTTGCAAAAAAATTATAGAGAATACATTGGGAAAATATGATCAACACACCAAATCGACTCTCATGAGTTGTCACTTCCAGTTATGGAGATATTTTCAAACACAAGGCTAAGGTTATTGAAGACATTTGGAATCCCGATCTATTCTCGCATACTTTAAGAAATGAATTTTTCTCTATGGATATACAGAGAAAAATAGGGTAGTTCAGGGTAGGATTGGTTATTTGAATATTTTTTGGTGGGAGATCAACAAGATAGATTGGACTTTTCCAAATCCTTGAGAAACTTCACAACAAATTGAGAACTCGGTAATGTAAAGCTTTAAAATAGTTAAAACATTCCTTCAACAAGAAGGTGTGCATCAATGGAGGCCCAGAAATGCACTTTTTCACACAATATTTGAGATTCTAGCATGAAGGCTTGAGTTAGAAGACCCAATAAAACATCAAAATCTAAGATCAATCACACCTGAGGTACACCCAGAGGCTTACAAACAATCTTTGTCAACAGATGAAAGAAAAGTGATTTTAAATCATTTATTTCATTCCCAGATGAAAGCTATCTAAAAATGAAATTGCATAGAGATGCCACTAAACTATCACAAGGATTGAAATTTGTGTGATTAAAAGAGATTTTGATACAAGATTGCAATAGGAACAAAAAAACTACTTGTAGACATTCTGAAAGTGAAATAAACACAAAATTTGCCAAAGATTTAACACAAATTAACTCAAATTTTATTAGATTCATCAAAAGGGGAGAGTTATTTTAAAAATCTTAGAGCTTGTTGATGGCTATACACTCGTAACCAACTCAACATGAATGAAAATCTAACACAAAGGAAGTTAACCTAGTTTCTCAAAAAAAATTCTCAGAGGATGAGCTCTTCTCAAAATTTTCTCATGAGAATGAACTCGACCATTTGTAAAAGTAATCTCATTGCATCTATAATACACCCTTTACATCCAATTTTTCCCCCCAAAAAGAGGAATATTCAAAGCACCTTTGTTGCACATATCGGATCATGATTTGCAAAAAGTGACATTCAACATGCTCGCAAAAAATTTGTCACGTGTCTTCAAAAAAGTGAATCATTACAAGTATTTACATCATTGTTTCAACTGAAGGCATATTCTTCATCCTTGGCACTCCGCAAAGCACCTTTTCCCCTCAAAAAGAAGAATATTCAAGGAACCTTTTCTTTCTACCAATTTTTTTAGACAGAGACATTTAACATATTCGATCCAAAATCTTCCAGTGTGGACCAACTATAAAGGGATCACATTTCTTGGGCCCTCGACTACTGACTAGGATGTCATGCCACAACTTCTCAGGAGTCCCTTTAATCATTATGATCCTGTCATGTGAGAAATCCCCCTTTTAATCATTTCTCAAAGCCTCTCCATGTAGCTGGTCTTGACAAGTCATTCCCTTTGCTCTCAAGGCACACCTTTTTTCACCTTTCACATCTGCACCTTTAATCATTTCATCCTTTTTCCCTCTGAAATTTTACTCTGTGACTTTTGGATCTGGTATCTTGCTTTCTCGCATGAGCCTGAGAAAAAAATCCATCTCAAAAGTACATTAGATTTACAAATTGAACTCCCAAAATGATTTAATTGAACTTTACAGGACAAAACGACACAGATTTGCCAAAAATTTGATGAAGAATGATGCAAAAATGCATCTCCAAACATCCTAGAGTTTTAATGGTGGAAAAATCAAATGAAATGCATAAATATCGTTGATCCCGCATTTCAACTTTTAATCTAAGCACCATATGGAAAAATGCAATTGGAAACGGGTCTGGGGGTACCTTTTGACATTTTATAATTTTCGGAAAAAGTAACATGTTAACATTTTTCTCCACCCTCCGCCCTCGTAAAACAAGCTTGACACGTGTCCTAATGTGGGTCCCAGCATACATGTGCTTCAACTTACAAATTTTATACCTATTTTCCAAAAGGAAAATTTTCCATATTTTCCCCATTGGCCTACACCTTCGCTTCCCTCGCTTGCTACATGTCTCAATGGCACACTTTGAGATGGTCCCGAAAAGTAGAGACCCTAAACAAGCACGGCCCTAACATGTGTCTTAGTCCAATGATTCTCTAAGTGTCCTCCCGGCACTTCTTCAAAATAGATCTCAAGGGACGGTCCCTAAACATGCGCGGTCCCTTCATGTGTCCCAAGCCCCTTTAGGAAGTTGCATGTGAAAATTCTAAGTACAGAAGGCTCGGCGTAAGCCTCCACGTGGACATGTTTTGTGTTGAAGTGAGCCTTAGAATTTTTCAAGTGCCTCGCAAAGCTACATCTAACCGTAAAGGGCCACTTTTCACTTGATGCTTTGAGATGTAATTTTGACTGGGAAATTACACCCAAAAACCGTAAAATGCAAGAGAGCCACCATTTGAGCCTGGCGAGACAGTAAATCATAAGCAGAGGTCAGAATCAAGAATTTCAATGAAAAATGGGGTGACAAAAATTTGAGCACTAATAGGATATTCTCGTATCTTCTCTTTTGGTCCATCAGTACTCCAATCTCTATGAACAACAACGACAAACGAAACAGCTCCAACGCTAATCTTTTCTCCCAGTGCGTGATTCCTCAACAATAGTTTCGCAATGTAACATTAAATGTTGTATACCACCCCATGCACATATTTTTAGCAACGTGTAGCCACATAATGTTCACTTGTGACCACCTTTCTGCCATTTAGCTTCGTAATAAGATGTGCGGCTGCTTACACCACCGGATACTTCTTCAGTTTATCTATGTCCATGCCACATAGACCCTTTGTATACCCTAGCTCCTTTCTAGTCTCCGGATTGTGGCCTTGTGTCTCATAAATCATCTTTCAAATCTTCTCTTGTGCCCTTCAATCTTGTTACCATGGAGATTAGCGTGGCTGAGATTCTCGCTCAAGCGTCCCCGCAAAGTAGAAAAATATTTATGTACTATGCTCATGAGCCATCTTGTATAAGGGCTCATAATTCTTGAAGTAAGGGAGCTCATATAGTTGGTAAACTCCAATATTCTTCAAGAGCTTCTCACCAGCATCATCATACACCGCATGTCTTCCATCATGCATTTATTTGTCTTTGTGTTTAGCAAGGCATCAAGCTCCTTATTATTCTCTATGGTACGATGGTTATACTCACTCACCTTGCTTCTCTTTATGTGAGAATCCCACTCCGGCCTACAATAACCCCTTTGGATATTGCATTTCATAAAAATTGAATTCAGAGCCATCTCCTCTTCTTCTATGAACACCTTCTTCTTTCCCTTCACTCCTGCTACAACTACTTTCTTGGGTGTCATTTCTACCTTGCAATCCTTTGTAGATATTCAGCTATTGAATTCTACAATGTGTGAATAAAAACCCTAGCTCGATTCAGCATGCCCTAGGTGAAATTATGTGCCCTATCTCCTCTCTCAATCGCATTGCTTTGCTCAAACCCTTCATCACTAGGGATGTAAGCTCTTTCTGCACACGATCTCTTCATCACGACTAGTTACACACTGTTCACACCTTAATTCAATCACTCAAATATTTGCACTTTTCTCTTCTTCAAATACTCTTAATCACAATGGTAAAAATGAACTCACATCCCATCCTTATATAGATTTTCAAATTTTTGATGAATTTATTACTCCTTCACCTACCAAATATCCTCTCATTGATTGACCAAATTTTTTTCTTTACATGTGGCACATCTTCGTACCCCAAATGATAACCTTCTAGCACGCCTTCCTACCCTCTCGGTTACAGACTTCTCTTCAATGCACTTCCTTGCACCTAAGTACCTTATCACTGCACCTTCCACTGGTAGTTGTTATGGTTTTTGCTTACCTCACATTATACTTTCCCTTCATTCATCTCCATCTTTGGTCACTCTTTAAAAGTAATCCTTTGACTTGAAAAGCACCCGTAGCAGCTTATTCCTTTCACCTTTCAATTCCCACAATTTTGTACCTAGATATCAACAACCACCCCACACTAAAAGTATGTGCAGTCCTCTGCACATAAAAATGCTTCATATAGTAATTAGCTTCATGCATGCAAGCATGTTTATTATACAAGAATAATAACTAAATTGATAAAGCATAAGCGACTAGGAAGGAAATACTAACTGAAAACCTAATCTAAATGGCAATAATGCCTTATTACAAACACCAAGAAGACTTATTTATAGTAGGGCTTCAACCTACTCCCGTTAAAGTAATCGGGTAGCCATGTTCCATAAAGTGCTTCTAACTGGCAAGCACTTGTTTCAAGGATGTAAGTGATAACATATGGCCCCAACCAATGTACCTTAAGTTTTCCTAGATGGCACAAGAACTTAGATTCATAGAGAAGCACCATTTTCCAATCTCAAACTTCTTGTCCCTTATGTTTCTGTCATGTCATGCTTTCTACCTGGCCTTTTCTTGCTTCTGACTCCAACGTGCTATGGCTCATCGCTCATCTAGCTTAATTATCTTTTTAATCCATTCTTCTAAAGCTTGATCATCAACTAGACCTCTAGTGCTGCAATACGCAAAGAAGGTAACATAAATTCCATAGGAAGAATGGCTTCTGCACCAAACACTAACTGAAATGGTGTGGCTTTGTTCAACCTTTTGTATGTTGTTCGATATGCCCAAAGTACTATAGATACTTTATCATCCCAATCTCTTCTTTCATCATCACAAATTTTTGTCAATGTCTTGCTCAAACTTTTGTTAAAAGCTTCAGTAGTTCCATTTTCCTGAGGATGATAGGGTGTAGTCTTAAGGTGTGCAATCATGAACTCATCCAATAAAATTTTGATTTTCTTATTAAGAAAATGTGTGCCCCTATCATTGGTCAAACTTAAAGGACATCCATACCTTGTAATAATATTTTCCCATAGGAACCGGGCTATTGTAGCCATTGTACAGTCCTTGGTAGGTGCTTCTTTTTCCCACCTTGTCAGATAGTCTATGTAAGTTAGGATGTAGTGTGATCCAGCTTATCCACACAACCGTGAAATAGGACCCACAAAATCTATAGCCCATTTCTCAAATGGTTCTGCACTAGTAATAGGTCTCAAAGGCATTTCATCTCATTGACCTGGTCTTCCAAGACGTTGACAATGATCACATGCCTTACAAAATTCCTTACAATCTTTATAGAGGGTCTCCCACCATAATCCAGTGAGTAGAATCTTGTGCGTTGTGGCATCACCTGCATAGTGGCCACCTACAATTCCACCATGAGCTTCTTCCATAATACCCATGCGCTCATGTTCTAATACACAATGGTGCAATACTTCATCTTGGCCCAATTTGTATAAGTCACCACTGATTAACATATAAGGTGCAACACGTATAGCAAGTTATTTCTTCTCCAAGGATTTCATTCCTTCTAGTGCCATCCCTATGCATAGAAAGATAGCAATGTCCTCTAGTTCTGATGGCATGCATTATAACCTATATAACTGTGCATCTGACATGGTATCCTCAATTTCATGTGCTTCTTCTCCTGACTATATTCTTGATAGATGGTTTGGTCCAAAATTACTTTTTCTGGTTTTACCACAATTGTGAAATCAAATTCTTGAAATAAGAGCACCCATCGACATATGTGCCCTTGTAAAATAGGTTTATTTACCAAATACTTCAATGTCATGTGATTTGTATAAAATATGAATGGTGTAGCTAGTAGATACTAGCGGAATTTATGCAGTACATAGATCATTGACAAAGCTTCGTGCTTTGTAGTTGTGTAATTATGTTCTGCAAGAGTCACTTTCTACTAGCAAAATAGATAGGATGATCTACAATACCTTCTCTAGGTTGAGCCAACACCGTGCCAATGGCCATGCCAGAGGCATCAACATGTACATGAAATGGTTTGTCCCATGAAGGAAAACACAGAATAGGCACGTAGTAAGTTTCTCCTTTAATGTCTCGAATGCGCGTTGTTGTTGTTCTCCCCAATAGAATGTACCTTTCCCTTTCAGTAACTCTTCTAATGGTGTGGCAACTTTGGCATATCCTTTGATAAACTTTCTGTAATATCCTGTATGACCCAAAAATATGCACACCTCACTTTGACTGGTAGGCTCCCTTAGGCCTATAATGACTACAACCTTTGCTAGATCAACCAACAAACCCTCCTTATAGATTATGTTTCCTAAAAGTATCCCAAATGGTGTAGCAAATATGCACTTCTTGATGTTCAAATAGATACTCAACTATCTACACTGTTCAAACATTAAGCACAAATTATCATAGTGATCCTTAACTAATCCATACACTATCCAATCATCTAAATATACATGTAAGAAGTTTTGAATGAATTCCTTAAATGTTTGGACAACTATGCACGAAAATACAAGTGAGGGTGCATTTTTAGACCAAAGGGCATTATCAAGTATCCAAAATGTTCTCCTTGCACATTTTGTGGCTAACTCCTTTCATTCTTCCCTCCCTTGTGCCTCAATCATAATTTTTTACTTTTCATGCACTCAAGACCTTCTGGAAATGGCACCATTGGATAGAGCTTTTTCTCAGCTTTCCAGAAAGGTAAAGTTTTCCTCCTAACTCCATGTATTTTTGAAGTTATGGCTCGGTGGAGATTTTGTGGGAAATTTTCCCCTGAAAGGCCCGCCGACGAATGAGATGAGATGCTGCCATGCATCCAAGGAGAAGAAATTGAAAAAAATCCTAAGGGTTGATCCAAGCAAAAATTGATGCTAGGCCCGCATCGAATCATATTGTGCCACGTGTCTCTAGAGGAAAGGGGGTGGCGGAGGGTGGAGTAAAAATAGAAAATTTGACTAAGTGTTGGCGCCATGGAAAAATCTCAAGGAAAGGCCCGTGCCCAACCACACTGCGCAACGTGTGCTTAGGCCACGAAGTGGCAGAGGGCGGAGATGAAGTTAGAATTTTGGTGAAATGTTTGGCGAGGGCGCAAAGTCAAATTTTACCCGCAAGGTCCGCATCCAATGGCCTCATGCCACATGTCTCAAGACCCGCGGACCGCGGAGGGAGATTTAAAATTTTGGCGAAGTGTTTTGGTTAGGTCAAAGGAAAATTATTGGCCCATAGGCCCACCGACCAGTCGAATCATGCCATGTGTTCAGGGGCGTCGGAGTTTCGGTCACTGGGAAACATTGGGAATTTTTCCCAAGGTTAGCACAAAGAGGAAGGTTCACCCCAAAGACCCGCATCCAATGGGAGCTCGCCACGTGGCACCAGATCGGTGGAAGGTAGGGGAAATTTGGGAAATTTTCCCAAAGCAAAATCAAAGGAAATTTCAAAAGGAAAAAAGTCTCGCCCCCAAACACGAGCCAATGGAATCTTGCCACGTGTCCGGTGGCGGTAAAAAAAATACAGGACAGGCCTGCAGGGAAAAAGGAAAGGAAAAGCCCACAACCAATGGGGTTTTGCCACATGTCCAAGTCAGAAAAATGGTTAACAAAGTGATGGAAAATTTAAGAAGACAAGCCCGCGGTGAATCACATCTTGCCACGTGTCCTCAGGTCATCATCCCGGCGGAGAATTTTTAGAAAATTTTCCAATGGCCAAAATAGTGGAAAATGAAGCGCAGAAGGCCCGCATCCAATCAGAATGTGCCATGTGGCACCGGATCGGTGGGGCATGGGGATTTTTGGGAAATTTTCCCAAATGCAAAAAGTGGGAAAATTTCAAATTTTTCGCCCGCCAATCCGTTTTGGCCTGTTTTGCCCTAAATTTTCAAACGGCCATAACTTTCGATCCAGAGCTCGTTTTTCACGTTCTTTATATCAACGGAAAGCTGGTGAAATTATCTACAAGATTCCAGGATCAATTTTGTATTTTGATGGATTTTGGAGAGATAAAATTTAAAAACGCCTCTGGCACGTGGTAATGAACAAAAATGACATTTCAACCACCATTTTTAATGCAGCATGGCTCGCATTTTCTCCCAGCATGGCAAAAAATGTCAAGGAATGGACCTGTAAGGATGCCCATGCTATTTTATTGCATTTTTGGTTGGTGGTTGAAGCTCTCCCACATTTTCCCACGTTTCTCTCTCCTAGGGTCGTTTCTTGCATGGTAAAAGCCAGATTTGGCTCATTTTTGGAAGGTTGAACATTTTTCATGTATTACAGGTCCCTTTTTCACTGGAAAGTGATTTTGTGGAATATCGACCTCTTCCAAGACTATAACATGTTTTCTACCTCCCGATGTTGTTGTAATTCATGTATTTTGATATTGGAAATGACAATGCAAGCTCATTAATGAGTTTCAATCCTCCGCTTATGTTGTTTTCTTCCTTTCGATCTTTCATTACATTTCATCGCTTTGTGCATGATGTTTTGTTGCATTTCTATGATCTCAGTGTCAATCAGAGAGGTAAAAATGCTCACCACTCCTTTAGTGCATCACCTTATTAGCATTAGTTTCATTTTTGCATTCTCTATCTCTTCCCACTTGGAATTTAGAGTAGGATTTTGAGTTTAAAACCTCTGTAACTCACAAGTAATACACTTGATCAGAGGAGTTGAGGAACCAACCTCTAACCTGGAGATTCTTTTCCCATTTTACAAGTCCCACACTTGGGGAAAAGATTCAATGTTGTGTAATCACACTGGATGTTCAAAATGTCAAACTAGAAATTTGATCAACATCCAGGGGTGCTGCTGATTTGCACCAAAAGTATTGGCACGCCTAGTGGGACCTTAGCGGTCTTCATCTTCATTGCAACAAAATTGATGTGCATTTGTTGCAAGTTTCTTGCTTAAAAGAGCCCTAAATTGCACATCCGGTTTTAGCAAAGGTGCACTGAAAACCGATGAGAAGAATCACCACAAGGTCAAGAGTTGGAGAAGAAGAGGTGTTGTTTGAGTATCTCGTAATTATCTCTAAGAAGAAGGCAAAGAAGGAGGAGAATTCAAAGGTCTCCATCTCCACCAAACAACTCTATCAACTCCTCCACTCGTAGGCCTTTCATTCTCGTTGGTCTAAAAATCATCGCGTGGGCGGATCTATGGATAGACGAGCCAACAAGGGTGCAGTGCGTGGGCTTAGCCCCTCTTTGAGACAGCAAAGCGAAACTGGTTTATTGCTATTTCTACTAGCAGGAACCTATGCAAGTCTCACAGATTCTGCCTTCGGGGGTTGGGATCTCATCCCAGTAGAGTGTTTCAGGCTGCGAAAAGAAAGGAATGAAAGAGGGAGAAGAGAAAGAACAGATCCGAAGGAAGAAAAGAAATGAATTCCAAAGCAGAAAGGTCAGAAGATTTATGTTTTCAGTTTGGTAGTAAACAGAGCCAAACCTACTTGCATAAATAAACAAAGCAATACTGATGAGCAAGTGACGGAAAATTAGATATGAATCCAACAGATTAAACGCATACAGATCTAACGTAAGAAAGATCTAATGTATAACACAGCTATTGAGCACAAAGTCTGAATAATTGTATTACTGTTCTCTTCTGTTACAAGAAAGCTCAAAGTCTTTCTCTCCTCACTTCTATTTCTATCTAGAAAATGTTCACACTGAATACAACAAGTATTCCCATATTTATAGAAGATGAGGGAGAGAGAAGGCAAAATGGAGCCAACCACTTATTTACAAAGATATTTACAAAATATCTAAAAGTCATGTTGACTTTGACAACTTGGTGGATGACATCATCCCATGATGCAACATGGATGATGTCATCATTTGTATCAACACATTTTAGACATTTCAAAAAGAAAGTCGGAGAATAGAGAGAAGAAGAAGAAGAAGAAGAAGAAGAAGAAGCTACTCATCATCATCATCCTGCGGCCGAAAAGGGGTTGCCTGTTTCTGATGCTGCTCAGGAGATGATATGTGGAACTGAGCGCGGTATTCCAAAAACTTGCTAATCATCGGCCCAAATTGATCCTGTGATGGATCCTTGTGCCGTTCACTGATTGCTTCGCAAGTCTCCCGCTCGTCTATGAGCTTTTCCGGGATTTTGGAATAATCTTTCCCCGCCTCGATAAGGAACCCGATGAAGTCCCTACAGCCGTGAGGTTGTTGATAGATTCAAGGTCGAATGTGACCTCTCGGCCCCGTCCCGAGAAGCTATCTCCTTGAAAATCCGGATAGTGTCATCAGCTGATCTTAAGGTAAGGGAAGGAGAGAGCAACCCTGGAGTCATGGCGAGGACAATTTTCTCCATTTGATGCATTGCATCCAGGGCCTCTTCCTTCACCTTGTCTATCTTTTCCAGACGAATTCCAGCTGATCCATCCGATAGTCCAGAGTGGACATAGTTTTGTTGAGGGCCCTTGGATGGCCGAATACTCCAAACTTGACCAGATCTTCGACTGAACAGTCGAACATTTGTTGGAAGGTCTCGTGCTGGAGTCTAGCATGCTCTAACTCTTCTGATATCAGACCCGCTAATGCTTGGAGTTCCTTATTCACCTTTCCGATGTTTAGGTATAAACTGGTATACTCGGCGATTACTCTTTCACTATCCTTGAGGATTTGGCTCCTCCAAGCAGAAACGGCCATACCCTGCTCACCGATCTTTGAATACTCATTGATCTTCTCCTGACTGAGCAGCTCAGGAGTCTCGGCGGCAGTTGTGGGAGGTGCACTTCCCATCTTCTATAAGGCTTGAAGCAGGTATTTGTTCTGCTCCTTCAGTAGCCTTTTCTCCTCTTTCGTTTCCTGAAGCTTCTTGCAGAGTGCATCCACTGCGGAAAGAGCTTCCCCCTGGAGACTTTCGAGGATGTCCCCATTGTGACTTGGGTCACAAGAAATCTGTCGAGACAGATCTTCTTTCTCTTTGAGGGGGTTGGGGTACGCTATTTCCATGACTCTCTCACCTGCAGCGCTCTTCGAGAAGCGTGTAACCGGCTTCTGTTTTTGCTCCTTTAGCTGGAATGACCGAAAAGTCCATCGGAGCGATGGGGACTTTCCTCTTTTGTTGGCTCAGCTGCTGAGAGATCCAAGCTGGTCCTATAGAAGAAGGACCAGAGACAGAGAGGGAGGCAGTAACGGTAGAGGAGGGGAAAAACGTGGAGACACGCGGCGCGGCATTGAAAAGAATAGCCAAAGAAGTGTCCACGGGAGGAAGGGAAACCGCAACCGCAGAAGACATAGGAAGGGAAGGGAGCTCGGAGATGAGGGAAGAAATAGAGGAAGACAAATCAGCGAGGGAGGAGAAGATAGATGAAGAAGCAGGGGAAAGGGTAGAAGAAGGGGCAGAGGACACGACCAAAGGGGTGGTCGCTTGAGTCACTCGAGGAGGGGAAGGAAGAGAAGAAGAAGGGATAGAAGGGACCTCTGAAGTTGTAGCGACGCCGACATCCTGGGTGGATGGGCGTATAGGACTATCCTCTGTCAATTCTTCCTCCAGAGTTATAACCTGTTCTGGCTCTGAGGGAAGAGGACTTTCAGGGGATTCTTCCTGAATGGTGCTAGTTTTACCTTCTGCACCTTTGCCTTTCAGCTGCTTCTTGGACCTTGGAGGTGCATTGCCCAACGGGGAAGTTGTGAAATCTACCCCTAGGTAGATTAGTCCGTTCATGCGGCACCAATGCTCTGTTCTCCGCATAGTCTCTTTGACCCTCTCCTCAATTGTTTGAGGAGCCTTGTTCCTGTCAATGGCCGGGAAGGGCCAATTGTCCCCATCTGTGTCATTATACACCTTATCTACTTCATCTTCCATAGTCCGAAGCCTTCGGGACAATGGCCACTCCGTATTGGATGATTTCTGCCAATGCCAAGTGAGAGTGATCCTTTCTTCTGAGTTCCGCCTCATGGAGAACGTCAATGTAAATATCCTCAATTTGAGGGACATGGATCGGATCGAGCTTCGCTTTTGGCAGGCAGCTTCTTGGGTCGAAGGTAGGCCTGGCTGGGAAGTCATGCTTCAAGTTGAGTAGCTCCAGCTCTGCGAACATTTCCTTCACCTTATGGTGGGTGGAGCATGTGTATCGGCCCACTGTGAGGGGGAAAGGAGTTCCACCCTTCTTTCTTTTGAGGCACTTCTCATGGTATGTGACCAGCTGCCTTGATAGTTCTAGTAGAATCAACTTAGGCCCAGCATACCTTGGTAGCCTGGTTGGCTCTCCCAAAAAGTTGGCAGCCCTCAGATAGGTGAACGTGGGAAATTGGGTGAACAGGGCCCCCCATTTCTCTGTGACTGCCACTATGTTTTTGGTCGTCCGGCTATGAGTCATGTTTGGCCTCAGTAGGCAGATGACATGATAGAAGAATGCATCGTTAACTTTTGTGAAATGTTGGATGCTATTCTCCAGCCTCAGCTCTGGGTAGTAATCAAATATCTTGGCCTGAGGCCATACTCCACTTCGGTTCAGCCCCGGATAATCCCTTGCTGACGCTGCAGCGTAGACTACATAGGAGTTCATATGGAACACTCTTGTTGTGGCGAACTATTGTAGCTGCTCAGAGATGGTGCTGCTTATTATTTCACCCCAGCAAAAGCGCTGATCGGGTAAATTTTTATTCATTGTCTCCAAGTACCGCAGCATCCACTTATGGAAATAGTGGGCATCTGAAAGCCCGAAGACTCTGCTCAGGAAGGTGATAGTATCGCTGAGCTCCTCTGAGAAATCACTTCGGTGGATAGTCTGTGGCCACCGGGTCACCACCTTCTTGTTCTTTAGGTAGACCTCATTCATCAACTGCATGCACTGGTCTTCGTTGTCTTCCCAGGCCTTGATGCATTCTTGTTGGCTAACAGCCACGAAGTTCCGGTGGTGAGGGATGCCGAGCATTATTTCAAAATGACGGGCAGTGAGGTTTATGACTACCTCGCCCTTGCTATTTTCGACACATCTTGTGTCTTTGTTGTAACATTGGGCAATCACCATCATGAATTCGTTGTTGACAGCGCTGACGGGGATTCCTCCGGCGAAGTGCAGGGCACTGCCTATTAACTTGTCCATCCATGGACTTCTTGTAACTTTCTGAGTCCTAACCCAGAATTCCTCCATGTCAATGTGACCCAATTCTGAGTCTCTGACATCCATACTGCACTCAGCCTGTGATTCGGGCATCCTGACCCTCTGATATTTGTATTTCATCTCTTCTTCTGTCAGCTTAGCCTTTCCTCTTGGTTTGGTGGGTTTCTTGCTTGACGTAGACATGTGTTCTTTCGAACTCAGTTGCTGATCTGCATGAAGAAGAAGTGAGACCCAATCCACAAAAGTTGAATTAGTCATTTGATCTTCCATTGGAATGCTAGCAGAAGAAAGAGTTAGAGATTTTAAGGCTTAGGGTGCAGGGCGCATGAAAATTGCATGTTGCAGGCCAAATGGATAAGGCACACAGAAAAAGAGTGTTGCAGAGGTTATACTGGCGCCAAAGGCGCATGGCGCACGGATGTAGCAGATTGCATTTTATAGCAGGGCGCATGAAAATTGTGTGTTACATTGGGATTCGGTGCGCCCTTTGGTGCATGGATGGATCGTGTAACATGGACTTTTCGTGTGCCAAAAGGGTTTACAAAACATCATGTTACTGCAATCGGGGGTGCGCCCATGCCTTTATAGCTTTATACTTGCGCGAATAAGGCTTGTGTTGCATGGAAGCTGGGTGCGCCCTTTGGCGCATGGAAACAGGATGTAACATGGATAAATGGTGCGCCAAAGGCTTTTAAGGGGGCGTGGGATCGACACTTGTAGCATGCGAGAAAGGCGCGCCTTGAGGGCGCATGAGTTCTAGATGCAGCATGACAAATGGGTGCGCCATTGGCGCGGGTTTAGATCATGTAACAGGGCGGGTAGATGCGCCAAAGGGGCGCAACTATTTTTAGTGTAACAAGGCGCGCCAGTGCGCCATAGAACTAAACTCATAGCTCAAACCTTTTCTTTCTTTCCTCCATTTCAAAGGTTGCTTGGACATATAAGGTTTCATAAAAAGATTTTCAGACCAAGCCTTTTCAAAACAACACTCTTTACCAGCAGATCTGGAAAGAGGGAGGGAAGGGAGGAGAAAAGAAGAAGAAAATGAGACAGACAAAGCACAGGGGAGGAGCTAGCTTAATCATAATCTCATTTTAAAACCGGCCAGCAAGCCAAAACACAGACCAAGAACACTCAAAGAACCGAAAGCACAAAACGGAGAAGAGGGAGAACCTCTCACCTTGGATATATAGCAAAAGTTTGGAGAGCGGGTCCACAGGGCGATGAAAACGACGGAGCAGGGGTGACAAGTCCAGTCGAACGATCACGTGCTTTGCAAAAGAATGAAAATGACATTGGGCGCACACGTATATTTATAGAAAAACTGGTCATCAATGCGCCAACCACTTTTGAAATGGCGCTTGAAAGTTCTTGCCGACAGGGAAAGCGTGCGCCCTTTGGTGCACCAAAACTTTGTGTTGCAACAAGATTATGTGCGCCCTTTGGCGCACCGAAAAGTGGAGCAACAAAAGCAATGTCAATAATAAGGCGCATGCGCCTTGGCGCACGCAAAAGAGACTCAACATCCTTTGGCGCACCGAAAGACGTGCTAACATGGAAAACCATGCGCCAAAGGATTTTAAGTGGGCGCACCAAAACTTTGTGTTGTAAGGCAAATCCATGCGCCAAGCCAAAAAAGGCTCAAAAGACTAAGTTCGAAAACTAGATTTCCCGGGAAGGGATTTTACAACGTTTCGAACGCGAAGGATCCCTAACGAGGGATCGAAACAAAATTTTTGGTATGGTTATCGGAAATTGCCCTTGTCAATTTTACGGATAACACATTCAATCAATAAGGGTTTTAAGGCCAATTAGAATGGCTCAACTCAACCCCTATGTCAATTTCACTAGCAGATAGCCCACTTTCTCTCAATGCACAAAATCCAATCCTAGTTGCAGGCAGATTGAAGAACATTCTATACTTTCTCGAGAGAATCGACCACTCCTGGTGATCATGTCAAGGATATTGCTAATATTTGTGCAATCCATGAGATTAATGAGATCCAAGTTACTGTCAAACTGCTAGCATCTTCATTCAAAGGGAAAGCTTTGCAATGGTTCAGGATTCTTGCCTTAGGTTCTATCCAAAATTGGAACCAACTATGTATAGCCCTCCATGAGTAGTTTAGGGAGAAGGGAGATAACTTGTCCCTTTTGGAACAATTGACAACCATCAAGAGAGCCCCCAATGAGTAGCTGACTAACTTCAACTTCATGTTTCAAATGACTTGGGAGAGAATTCCAGTGGCAGTAAGGCCAGCAGCAGAAGGTGCTTTTCTATATTACCTTAAAGCTTTAAATTCTGATATTTCTATGTTAATTCAATCCATGGGAGGCACAACTATCCCTGTTGCTTATATCATTGCCATTAGAGCTGAAAATTGTTTGATTCAAGCTAACAAGCTAGCTCCTAGGCCCCCAATGTCATTGTATCCAAGTTTAGAGAGCCCAAGTACTAGTCAAGTGCCTATTTTAGCTCCTATTCCCACTCCTAGAAATCAAAATTCAAGTGAAGCTTCTACTTCATCTCCTAATAGCTCAAATGAACTTCAATAAGTCATGAAGCAATTGCAAAATTTAGGTAATGAGCTGGTTACACTCAAGAGGCAAAGCAAGCCCAAGGTTTTAGACCTCCCTTCCAGCCTCAAGCTCACCTAACAGGTAGCCATACCAGCCTCAAAACCACTCAATCCAATTGCAAATAAAAATCAAGCAAGACCTCCTACCAATGACCATTTCAGCCCTATAATCCCAATGCTACATCTACCTCCAAAGCAATAGTGCCAAGTGCAAAACAACATAGCTCAAGAGTATGATTGGTGTTTCCCATGTAGTGAACCTCACAACCATCCATATGCTTCAACGGTGCCTTAAATAAAGTATTAATGGTGACAACTACTGGGTGTGGAGGGTGAAGGGAGTCAAGAAAATAACCAACAACAAGAAACATTCCAGCAGCAATTAGCTCCAAATGATACCACACTTGTGAACTGGCAGGCAGAAGATTTTTGTGGCATGAATCAAACAATCCCCCAAAGTGTTACATCCAACACAAGGTCAAAAAGGAGAAATTTGGGTGAAGAACAGCCATTGGATCCAAGTAATCCACAATCTTCTATCACTCCAAAAATTATTGGCAAACAAAATGTAGTTCTAAACACGCAAGGGCTTCCTAAAATAGCTCCTAGGCACACTCAAATGCTAGCTATTGTTGCCCATATGCAAGGAATGAATGTGTAGGCCAAGGGACAGAAGAGAGATGCTTCATCTCCATTCAACATCATTGATCGATGAAGAAGACAAATGTAAACATATCAATGTGGGAATCACTATCCATCCCAGGGCCAAAGAGATTTGCTACAAGATGCCATGAAGGACTGGTCAACTTCAAATCAGCAAGTCCAAATGTAGGAGAAGGTGCTCACAAATGTTGCCCAACCCGAGGGGAATAATGGAGGACAGCAAAGTAAAATGTTGAAGCCCCTCCATTCTATGTTTCATTGATCATTGGAAACCATTTAGTACACAACTTGCATGATTAATTCCAGAGAAAGTAGTTCAAGAATGCCCAAGCAAATAGCTGATCGGTTGGGGCTCCAGATGAAGTCATGGCCAAAGGGGTAGTGAAATTGGATGGGACAGCAAAGTAACAATAGTTGGAGTGATCAAAAACTTGAGTCATACTTTGCATGCATGCCCCAACATTGTTGTTTTACAAGATGTCTCATTAATAGATCTTCCACCACTCTTTGCCCTATGTCATCAAGGATTTCACACTAAGATTCGAGGTTACTTATCTACTAATTGTCACGCATATTGTTTAGAACAAGATATGGAACTAAGGCCACAATCAGATCTGAACCTATTGCAAACTTTCACATTGAGCCTCACACCCCAAGTCAAATCAATACCAATTATTCAGCGTTTGATCAAGAATATTATCCAAGCACTGATGAAGCTGACACCAAGGTTGGAAGTATCCCAGATCTAACTCTTGATGAATGGGCAAACAAGGTGCATGCTTTTGATCCTTATCAAGAAATAGAATAATCTAAGCTAGGAGTCTATTGCATGCATGAAGAAAATCATCCTATTCCTAGCATCACCAAGCCAAACCACAAGGATGACAATGAGGTATGGCAGTTGTTTTTTGATGGTTCAAGGAGTAGACAAAGTGCAAGAGGGGGAGTCATGCTTGTTTCACCTCAAGGAGTTAAGTATTATTCAGCTTTTAGATTTCAGTTTGCATGCTCTAATAACACTATTGAATATGAAGCCTTGATACAAGGATTGCATTGGCCAATCAAGAGAGGAATAAAGAACTTACAAGTCTTTGGTGACAGTGATTTGATTGTCAACCAAGTTAAGGGGCAGCATGCTGCCAAGAATGATCTACTCAAGTGCTACAAAAACAGGGTGTGGGACCTCATGGAAGATTTTGAAGGCTTTGGCATCAAATCCATTCCTAGAAAAGAGAACCAAGCTGCTGACAGGCTTGCAGCAGTTGGAGCAGCCTTTGATGTTGTTGAAAGCATCCAAAAGGACAAAGTACAGCCAAGCATTCATGTGATTGTAAGGCCTTCAGTTCCAGACAACAATGTAAGTTGGCAAGTGTTTGAAAATGATCAACAAATCATCCATTTCTTGCAAGAAGAGGCTAAGTTCTCAGCTAAAAATCAGAAAAGTTGGAACAGCAGTATGGTGACCAAGTGGTACAGCTGAGAACCAACAAACTACCAAAGGGACTTATTACTTTGGAGTCCATTTTCAATCCTAATGATCAGTTTAGGAAGGAGAAAGCAAACATCCAAGTCAAGGGAGAAGATTCAGTGTCCATCTCGGTGGAAGAAGGCAAATCACTCCAAATTGGTAAGATGACAACTAAACAAGAAAGGTATGAGTTCATACAACTTTGTCAAGAATTCCCTGATGTGTTTGCTTGGAGCTATGAAGATTTGAAAGGTTTTAATCCCGAGTTAGCTCAACACACCATTGAATTGGATCCAAGTACTAAACCCATTAGGCAAAAACAAAGGCCAGTCAATCCACACATGGAGCCTCTCATGAGAAAAGAATTGAATAAGTTGATAGAGTCAAGAATCATATTCCCTATCAAACATTCTAGTTGGGTGGCCAACTTGGTTCCAGTTAGAAAGAAGAGTGGGGAAATCAGATTGTGTGTTGACTTCAGAGATTTGAATAGAGCATCTCTCAAGGATCATTACCAACTTCCTTCCATGGAACAGATTTTACAAGTTGTTCTCGGCTCGAGCGGGTTTTCATTACTTGATGGTTATTCGGGGTACAATCAAATTATGGTGAAAGAAGAGGATCAGTTCAAGACAGCCTTTACAACCAAATGGGGAACTTATGCATACAGGAAAATGCCATTTG
The DNA here is from genome assembly GCA_018340775.1 of Taxus wallichiana var. yunnanensis. NCBI lineage: Eukaryota > Viridiplantae > Streptophyta > Pinopsida > Cupressales > Taxaceae > Taxus > Taxus wallichiana. The sequence continues at coordinate 64,887,271 of CM031236.1, forward strand.
GGTTGTCCAACGCTGGAGCTACTTTCCAAAGGGCAATGGACATGGCGTTCAAGGATTTGATTAACAACATGGTGCTGATATATCTTGATGATATCACTATTTTTTCAAAAAATGCAGCAGACCATCTCTTTCATTTAAGGCAAGTGTTCTAAAGGTGTAGAAGATTTGGAGTATCCTTGAATCCTAAAAAGTGTATTTTCCTAGCCCATGAAGGAAAACTCCTTGGCCACATTGTCTCCAAAGAAGGATTAGCAATTGATCCAGAAAGAGTTGAAGCCATAAGAGCACTACCATTGCCAAGCCACAAGAAGGCCCTTCAAAGTTTCTTGGGGAGAATAAATTTCGTTAAGAGAGTTGTCCCAAATTTTGTAGCCCTAGTCAAGCCTATCACTAAGATGTTAAAGAAAAGCATAGCTTTCAAATGGATAGTAGAAGGCAAGGAAAGTTTTGAATCAATCAAAGAAGCCATCTCTCAAGCCCCAACTCTCATTAACTCGGATTTCTCCAAGGATTTCATCCTCTATGCATTTGGGGGTGATGATACTATTTCTACAATTTTGGTACAGTAGAACAAAGACAATGATGAGCAGCCAATTGCTTTCTTCAGCCAAAGCCTGGAGGACTATGAGGTGATATATTCCTTCATTGAGAAGCATATTCTAGCAGGTGATCGGAGCTTGAAGAAATTCAAGCATCTAGTTTCAAACAACAAGGTTCAATTGTTGGTTTCTCATGTGGGAGTTAAAGACTTCCTCCTCAACAAAGACCTGAATGAAAAGAGAGTAGGTTGGATTACTCGTGTCATGGAGTATGACATTGAGATCAAAGTCACCAAGTTGGTCAGAGGAAAAGGATTGTGTGAGCAGCTGGTCTTGAACAAACACAAGGAAGCATGCAATGAGAAGGAGGTTGTTTTGGCGTTGCAAGATAGCCATGAGCAAGGAAGCACTCAAAAGGAAAATGATGGTGTCCTCACTCCTTACTAGACCCAAGACATAATGCACTTCCTAAGCATAGGTCTATGCCCTCTAGAGATGAACAAGACCAAAAGAAGACACTTCAGATTGCAGGCTGTCCCATATGCCCTTGTTGATGGTGTTTTGTTCAAAAAGGATGTGAATGGAGTGTTGCTAAGATGCATTGGTACAAATTAGATTCATAGGGTGTTGGAAGAGTTCCATGGTGGATCAGCTTGTGGTCATTTTTCATCGAGAGTGATAGCTCTAAAGATCATGAGAGCTGGCTATTATTGGCCCAAGATTTTCAATGATTGTTATGCATGGATCAAGAGTTGCAAGAATTGTGCATTCTTCACGGGGAAGGAGAGGCTAGCTTCCCTTCCATTGCATCCAATTTCGATTAACCACCATTCATGCAATGGGGTTTAGAATTCATTGAGTCATTAATCCAAATTCAATCCAAGGACACAAATGGATTCTAACAAAGAATGATTACTTCACCAAGTGGACTGAAGCAGTTGCACTCAAGGAAGTAAATGAATCTAGCATCGTGGACTTCTATGAGGGAATAGCAACCAGATTTGGCATACCTGCTACAATAATATCAGATAATGCATTAGCATTCATTGGGTCCAAGGTAACTGAATGGGCTGTCAAGAATGGGATCTACCTAAGCACTTCATCAAATTATTACCCTCAGGGTAATGGCCAGTGGAATCTACAAACAAGAACTTGTTAAGGATCATTAGGAGGACTCTTGATGAAAATAAGAGGTCTTGGCATACCAAATTGAAATCAGCCTTATGGGCTAATAGGATAACTCCCAAGAGATCTATAGGTAATTCTCCATTTAAGCTTGTTTATGGAAGAGAGGCAATTTTGCCCATGTCACTTGAGTTGCCAACATTGCAACTCATGAAACAGTTAGAGTTGTTGGAGTTTGAGCCCATGGAGGTTAGGTATGCGGGGTGATGGAGCTCCAAGAAATCAGAAATCGGCATTCCAAGCAATGGAGAGGGGTCAAGCTTTGATAAAGAAGACCTTTGATAGAAAGGCCAAGGATAGATCTTTCCAAGTTGGGGATCTAGTGTTAAAATGGGATGCAGACAGAGAAAAACCGGGAGGCATTCAAAATTTGATGCCATTTGGAGTGGCCCATACATGGTCACAAAGTGTAAGGATAGCAATGCCTTCCAATTGTCTACATTAGATGGTGAAGAATTGTAGATTCCAGTCAATGGAATCCATCTAAAGCATTGCTACTGAAGGAAGTTCTCCACCTTGTACATATTAGCTTAGGTTTTCATTCCTCCAAGTGCTTATGCACATTGTTTTGTTGTAGATTAGTTTTGCTTTCCCTAAGTGCTTTGGCACAAGCTTGTTGTCCCAGAAATGTGTTTTGCAGGCCTTGCCCCAATCAAATGATGTTCCACCTCCATCTTCCTCCTTGCATTGTTCTAATCAGTTGGGGTACCAAGCAGAGAATTTGATGACCCCATGCCCAATGGATTGCTTGAAACTCGGTAACTTCATCCAAAGAGGCGAGATGACCCTCTCGAGTTACCAAAATTGTTATTCAAAATGTTCCCCTTGCACATTTTGTGGCTAACTCCCTTCATTCTTACCTCCCTTGTGTCTCGAGTCATAATTTTTTTGCTTTTCGAGCACTCAAGACTTCTAGAAATGGCACCATTGGATAGAGCTTTTTCTCATCTTTCTAGAAAGGTAAATTTTTCCTCCTAACTCCATGTATTTTTGAAGTTATGGCTTGGCAGAGATTTTGTGGGAAATTTTCCTTGAAAGGCCCACCGATGAATGAGATGCTGCCATGTGTCCAAGGAGAAGAAATTGGAAAAAATTTCTAAGGGTTGATCCAAGTTTTGATGCTAGGCCCGCATCGAATCATATTGTGCCATGTGTCTCTAGAGGAAAGGGGGTGGCGGAGGGTGGAGTAAAAATAGAAAATTTGACTAAGTGTTGGTGCCATGGAAAAATATCAAGGAAAGGCCCATGCCCAATCACATTGTGCCACGTGTCCTTAGGCCGGAGGAAGTGGTAGAGGTGGAGATGAAGTTAGAATTTTGGCGAAATGTTTAGCGAGGGCGCAAAGTCAAACTTTGCCCGCAAGGTCCGCATCCAATGGCCTCATGCCACGTGTCTCAAGACCCGCGAGGTCTGTGGAGGGGTTTTAAAATTTTAGCGAAGTGTTTTGGTTAGCTCAAAGGAAAATTATTGGCCTGTAGGTCCGCCGACCAGTCGAATCATGCCACGTGTTCAGGGGCGTCGGAGTTTCGGTTGCTGGGGAAACATTGGGAATTTTTCCCAAAGGTTAGCGCAAGGAGGAAGGTTTGCCCCAAAGATCCGCATCAATGGGATCTCACCACATGGCACCAGATCGATGGAAGGCAGGGAAATTTGGGAAATTTTCCCAAAGTAAAATCAAAGGAAATTTCAAAGGAAAAGTCCACCCCTAAATGCGAGCCAATGGAATCTTGCCACGTGTCCGTGGTGGCGGCAAAAAATACAGGATAGGCCCACAGGGAAAAAGGAAAAGAGACCCACAACCAATGGGGTTTCACCACGTTTCCAAGTTAGAAAAATGGTCAAAATGACGGACAATTTAAGAAGACAGGCCGCGGTGAATCACATCTTGCCACGTGTCCTCAGAGTCATCGGCCCGGCGAAGAATTTTGGAAAATTTTCCAATGGCCAAAACAATGGAAAATGAAGCGCAGAAGGCCCACATCCAATCAGAATGTGCCACGTGGCACCGGATCAGCGAGGCATGGGGATTTTTTGGGAAATTTTCCCAAATGCAAAAAGTGGGAAAATTTCAAATTTTTCGCCCGCCAATCCGTTTTGGCCCTGTTTTGCCCTAAATTTTCAAATGGCCATAACTTTCGATCCAGAGCTCAGTTTTTCACGTTCTTTATATCAACGGAAATCTAGTGAAATTATCTACAATATTCCAGGATCAATTTTGTATTTTGATGGATTTTGGAGAGAGAAAATTGAAAAACTCCTCTAGCACGTGGTAATGAACAAAAATGACATTTCAACCACCATTTTTAATGCAACATGGCTGACATTCTCTCCAAAGATGGCAAAAAATGTCAGGGAATGGACCTGTAAGGATTCCCATGTTTTTTTATTGCATTTTTGGTTGGTGGTTGAAACTCTCCCATGTTTTCCCACGTTTCTCTCTCCTGGGGTCATTTCTTGCATGGTAAAAGCCAGATTTGGCTCATTTTTGGAAGGTGGAACATTTTTCATGTATTACAGGCTCCCTTTTTCACCTGGAAAGTGATTTTGTGGAATATCAGACCTCTTCCAAGACTATAACATGTTTTCTACCTCCCAGATGTTGTAATGCATGTATTTTGATATTGGAAATGACAATGCAAGCTCTGTGAATGAGTTTCAATCCTCTGCTTATGTTGTTTTCTTCCTTTCTGATCTTTCATTACATTTCATCAGTTTGTGCATGATGTTTTTTTACATTTCTATTATCTGTGTCAATATATAGAGGAAAAAAATGCTCACCACTCCTTTGGTGCATCACCTTATTAGCATTAGTTTCAATTTTTGCATTCTCTATCTCTGCCCCCTTGGAATTTAGAGTAGGATTTTGAGTTTAAAACCTCTGTAACTCGCAAGTAATACACTTGATCAGAGGAGTTGAGGAACCAGCCTCTAACCTAGAGATTCTTTTCCCATTTTACAAGTCCCACACTTGGGGAAAAGATTCAATGTTGTGTAATCACACTAGATGTTCAAAATGTCAAACTAGAAATATAATCAACATCCGAGTGCTGTGATTTTCACCAACAATTACAATAGGCAAAGCTACCCCATTCCGGTAGTAAATGTAGTCTTTTCTTGATCCTCCAGGGTAATTCTAACTTCGATGATACCCGAGAGAACCCATCTATAAATGAATATATTTCACACCTTGTAACTCCTAGTATTTCCTTTGTGAATGGCATAGGAATGGATCAGTTACACATGCAAAATTCAGCTCCCTATAGTCCACGCATATTCTAATCCATCTATCCTTCTTGATACCGATCACCATTGGACTAACCCATTCTAACTGATCAAGGGGCTTAATAATTCCATATTTCAACATGTTATCAATCTCTTCTTTTATCTTTTCACGCAAATTGGAGTTTTTTTGTAAGGTCTCTTTCTAACTAGGTGCGTACCCTCTTTAAGTTTTATCTTCATCTCCCCTAACGATTCATGCACACCTTTAAGTTCATGGTACCCCCTAGGAAATAGGTCTTGGTAATCCCTTAGTAACTCTATGATTTTTTCCACTTGAGTATGACCAATAGTCTCCAATTATGGCTTCCTTAGACTCGGTATTTATTCCAATATTCACCCACTTTTTCTTCATTGGTTCATGATAAGTGTTGTTTCGCTCGGAATGTTTCTCAGCCTCGGGAATAGAGTTGCTTCTATCCTTTCATTCCTTTTAGAAACAGATGAGGTTAGGGTTAGGAGGAATACATTGAATGTCGAGATGGTGTGCGCGTGCCGTAGAGAAAGATTAGGCCGATGCGAGAACTCCTTTTTGTCTTGGAAGGACTACTGCAAATAAGAACACAAGACCACAAGATTTTGATTAAACAATAAATGAGGAAACTGCCTTGGGCCTGAAATATAAAACTTCCTTTTGAAGGTGGTCGGTTCCCTGCTAATATGAATTAACACAAAAGACGCAAAATATCAATTAAATTATTTTGTTAAACTAGGTAGGGGGAAAGGTTGGTTTTGGTTTTGATCGGAGAGGAACCGATGCGATTCTGCGATAACCGATGCGTTCGGTTATTAGCCGATGCCGTTAATGATAACCGATAGCGGTGGGTTCTAGGATCTTCTTGGTAGCTATGGTGTTTGTAATGGCTGGTTTTTGGATGGTATTAGGAAATGGGATGATTAGAAGCAAAAGAATGACAGTTAGATGCAATGGCACGTTGGGTAGTGGATTCAGAAATGGATTTAGGAGCACTGAGATTCAAGAAGCATAAGAAATGTTATAACAAAGGACATGCAAGATGTGACTTACTGGTTTTGACCAAGATGCAAGTTGATCTCCTTGGTTGTAAACACTTCTGGTTTCTTTACTCGTCTCTGCTCTGTCAAGTGAAGATCTGGACTCTGTTCCTCACTCGCAATGCTCTCTGTTGATCCAGAAATCCTTTGACTGATCTCCAAAATGAAATTCCGATCCGTTGTTTTGGTTTGGGGAGCCCATTTACAGGGAACCGATGGCGGTTGCGTAACCGACGGCGGTCGAGTAGGAACCGGCATCGGTAAGGAAAAAGTAGGCTATTTTTAGTAAAATAGCCCACCTTCCCTGCTTTTCTCCCGAGAGATCAGTTGCGGGCTTGGTCAAATGGCTAGAAGGTCGGCTTTGGGTGCGAGTAAGGAGGCATTAGTTATGGATGTGAGTCTAGACCAAGTCATGGGTCTTAATTAGGTTAGTTTAGGGTTAGGGCTAGGTCATGATGAGGTGGCAGAGTGAGGTGGCGGGTAAGGTGATGTGGATTTATCAATTACAAGGTAATTAATAAATAATTGTGTAAAGTTTAGGTAATGAGGTTAGGTTGCGAAATGGGATGCGGGTCACAAGGGGTCGTAAGACACGAATTTGGTGTCTACATTAGCCCCTTATTGTCGTGTAGCTTGTTCCGTAAAGCTGCGCGGACAATAATATGAAGTGGTTTCTCATGTTAAGGATATAGGTAATCCCCCTCAAATCTATCACAGATTGAGTGAACGGGAAATCAGGGATAGGGTTGATAAAGGGTATATGTTGTAGAGAGGATGGTAAGGTGGTGGGGTAGGTCCAAGGAAGCAGACGCATGTTGAAATGTAATAGTACGACGGGGTACATGATTTGATAAGAAAACCAAAGAATGTGTAGGCAAAGTCGATAGTTTATCCAAACAAGGGTGATATAATCCTGGTATCCAAGGCATAGGAAGTAGCTCCAGGGTATATAACAGGTGAGGTACAGGAACGTTTAGGCATGTTCGGCAGTACCAAATGGTTGGTTTGGTTGAGATAAACGTCACGGTCTAGGTCTAGGCAAAGTTGGTCGACAGATCAAGTCAAGGACCCTAATCATGCTAAAACACGAACAGGTGAGCTCGATTGAACACAAGGTACATGATGGATGGATAAAATAAAACGTTGATTGTGGGTATGGTATTGAAGTGATACGGCCTTGGGTCAGGCCAAGTGGTTGGGCGGTGGCCCTGGGTCAGGTTAGATGGGTAGGTTGAGGCCTTGGGTCGGGCCGGATAGGTAGGTTGAGGCCTTGGGTCGGGCCTAATGGTTAGGGCGAGGCCTTGGGTTGGGCCGAATAGGTAGGGCGAGGCCTTGGGTCGGGCCAAATAGGTAGGTTGAGGCCTTGGGTTGGGGCAAATAGGTTAGGGCGAGGCCTTAGGTCGGGCCAAATAGGTTAGGGCGAGGCCTTGGGTCGGGCCAATTGGTAGGTTGAGGCCTTAGGTCGGGCCGAATGGTAGGTTGAGGCCTTGGGTCGGGCCGAATGGTAGGTTGAGGCCTTAGGTTGGGCCGAATGGTAGGTTGAGGCCTTGGGTCGGGCCAAATAGGTAGGGCGAGGCCTTGGGTCGGGCCAAATAGGTTAGGGCGAGGCCTTAGGTCGGGCCAAATAGGTTAGGGCGAGGCCTTGGGTCGGGCCAATTGGTAGGTTGAGGCCTTAGGTCGGGCCGAATGGTAGGTTGAGGCCTTGGGTCGGGCCGAATGGTAGGTTGAGGCCTTAGGTCGGGCCGAATGGTAGGTTGAGGCCTTGGGTCGGGCCAAATAGGTAGGTTGGCGAGGCCTTGGGTCGGGCCAAATGGCTAGTTGAGAGGTCTTGGGTCGGATCGGACAAGTATGAGAGGATTCCTATAGATCGTGTGCGGCGACAATTTGGATTTGTGCAGGATATACCCCTGGCTTATAGACCATATATGAGGATCGACGCCGAGGCAGCATTCTCACCTCCCGGCCAACACCTCCAGAAGGGCCTGAAGAGGTAGCAGCCGATCGCAGGGTAATGGATGCAGGAATGACAGAGGCCTATAGATTATGGTGGGTAGCAGAACTGTGAGGTGTACGTGAGCGTCCTGACATAGCTGTGATTACAGCAGAGAGGGATCGTCTGCAGCGTTTAGTTCAGCAGCTCCAAACGCAGGTGAATGAGACAAGAGGATTGTTAGTGGTTGCGGAGTCACGGGCGGAGAGACTAGAGGCTGGAGTCCTCCATGCGAGAGGGCGTATTCATATGTTACAGGAGAGATTGGCAGATCAGTGGGCGGTACCAATAGCCGTGGTACCTTTGAGGACAGAGAGGCCTGGCGAGAGGGGTCGACGATCACGATCATCACCTAGTTCGGGATGAGGCGTGAGGGTGCAGTAAATGTTAGCAAGGTATAATAATAAATAAGGATGCCGACACAAATGTCGATGATAGAGAAGATGTATTTGTTTAACATCTAAATAAAAGCCGAATATGTATGTTGATTTGAGTTACGATAATAATAAGATTGTTTGTGTTTTGATTTTGGTGTATTGAAAAAGGATAAAGAGGAATGTGATTAAATAGAAATACACAAAAATATTTATATTCACCACACAGGATAGGTTATGGTAGGGGATGGTCGAGCTAACCTTGGGAGACCCCATGTCTCCGAAGTGCTGCCTACATAGCCCATTGCACAAAGCAAGGAGGGCCTCGGACCGATGTAGTTCTCCCTTAGGACCGGGGAGAGGTGAATTCGAGGCAATTTGGGTATGGTTAGGCAATTTGTTGGTTGATAAAATTTGATGTTGATAGGGTAATGTTGTTGGTGTTGGTAAGGTATGGGCGATGTTGATGTAGGTATAGGTAAAGCGAAAGTTAGCTTACCCAAATAGTAGGGAACCGTATCCTGATTAAGGTCAACACACAATCCTAGAGTCGAGCAAAAGAGGCAAAAGTGTCCCGTAGTTGAGAAGAGCTAAACAAACCACATATTAACATAGGATGAGCTTGAATCCCTAGGTACCTTGCATAGGTGAGAAGTCGATAGGTGAAAAGAGTTGTATAATCACAATATATCGGATATACGTCACGTCCCTTGAGTTTTGTTGCTTTGACAAATGGTGAGGTGAGGTGGATGATATAGCTGAGGTACGGAGAACTTTATTACAAAGTGAGTGTTCTGACGAAAGAGAACCTACCCTAAATAGACAAGTCCATGACTCAAAAGTGCTTTTGAATGCGGCTTTTCTTTTATTGAATGTAGACTGATCGATGCGGGAAGTCTACAAGGGATATTGATTGTATTATTCTTGAGGTCTTCACGAAGGCGATCAATGCAAGAAGCTTCGATAAAGGCTGACTGTGTATAGCTGTCCTTCGAGGGAGCAGTCTATTTATAGTAGCAGATATGATTGTAATGCATAGCTGTCCTTCGGGGGAGCAGTCTATATATAATAGCAGCAATAGTTCGGCATATAGCTGTCCTTCGAGGGAGCAGTCTATATTTAATTTAGATGACTAGATGTTCGTTTGGCGTGAAGCATCTAGTTTAGTAGGAAGTTTGACTCAAGAAAATCCCATAAGAATACGGCTTATTTTAATATTTTGAAGTCATGGACTAGACTAAAAAGGGGAAGGCATCATCAAGGGGAGGTGAGGATCAAACTATGTGAGCTTGATTGTTATTATGAAGTGTAGGAAACAGAGTGTATGTAGTGGTAAGTGAGCTCAAGGGACGAGCGGCAGGTAGATAAGAAGTGATATAACACTAATTTCAACAATAGAATGGTCGAAGATGCAAGGCATTAAGGGGTCCAGGCTCAGGTTTACCATTAAGCGAAGCTAAACGATAAGTACCAGATCCATAGGTATGAGTGATTATATAAGGCCCAATCCAATTGGGAGCAAATTTTCCACGTTTGCTCTTTTCTAGTTTGGTTACATGTTGATTCTCTTTGAGAACAAGATCACCAACCTTAAAGGTACGCTCATGAAGTCGCTTATCATAAGCACGTTTAATGCGTTTTTGATAGATTTGAAGGTGATCAAGAGCTGTAAGACGGCGTTCATCAAGAAGCTCCAATTGGGCTAACCACTCTTGGCGAAATCATCGTTGGTGAGAATATCCCAAGAGATATTCTAAGGGAGGGTATTTGTATTTCGAGAGGCAAAACAGCCTCGGTACCGTATACCAAAGAAAAAGGTGTGGCATTAGTAGAGGTACGAATGCTAGTACGATAAGCCCAAAGGGCAAAGGGAATGTGATCGTGCCAATTTCTTCCGGATTCATTGACAACTTTCATGAGGATTTTGGTTAGTGTTTTATTAGAGGACTCGGCTTGCCCATTGGCTTGTGGATAGTAAGGTGATGAGAAACTAAGTTTGATACCAAAGTTGTCACAAAGGTCTTGCAACAACTTGTTTTTGAAAGATTTTCCATTATCTGTTATCAGGCGATGAGGAACACCAAAACGCAGATAATGTGGTGGTTAATGAACTTCGACAATTTTTTCTTTTTGATTGAAATGAGTGGAATAGCCTCCACCCATTTTGTGTAATATTCGGTCATTGTGATAATCCAACGGTGACGTTGTGAAGAGGTTAGGTGAATCTCACCAATAAGGTCTAAACCCCATTGTGAGAAGGGCCAAAGATCTCGAGCGATCTGGAGTGGGTGGCTAGGAGTATGTTGAAGGTTGGCATGTTGTTTGACACACAAACACAACGCTTAACATATTCGTAGCAGTCGTTATTGAGAGTAGGCCAATAATAACCAAGGCGAAGGATTCGTTTGGCCACGGCAAGGCCGCTAAAATGTCCACCACAAATACCGTCATGGACCTGTTGGATGGTATGAGTGGCCTCCGCGCCAGTTAGACAGTGAAGGAGGATGCCATCAAAGCCACGTTTATAGAGGAGTCCCCCCATGACAACATAACGCGAAACACTTTTAAGAAAAGCACGTTTGCCGTTACTAGTAAGGTCAGGTGGGAGGACAGAGATTGTAAGGTAGTCGTGAAATTGGTGGTACCAGGTATCCTGTGAATTAGTAGACACAGTATTTATCATACAAACTACCGGGGTTGAATAGGATGGGGCAAAAGTTTTGGACCACGACGAATAATTCAGAGTCAGTTGTGCGGCGGGAATTTGCGAGGCTAAGCAAGCCATAGTATCCGCAAATTTGTTAGTGGAGCGGGGAATGGTTTGTATAGAATAGTGGGTAAATAAGGCTAGAAGTGAATCCACGTAGTGTTTGTATTTTTGAAGTTCCTCGTTTTTGCATTGGTAGACGCCCATAACTTGATTGACTACCAATTGAGAGTCGCCAAAAATGTTGATAGATTTGATGCCTAAGTGTAACGCAACTTGGAGACCCAGAACAAGGGCCTCGTATTCCATTGTATTATTAGTGCAAGGGAAATCGAGTCAGAATGAAAGAGGCATAGGTTCAGCGTCGAGAGGAATGAGAACAACGCTGGCTCCTCCGCCGCGCTGGCATTTAGATCCATCGAAGAAGAGGGTCATTGGGTACGACTCCTCCGTGAGGGAAAGAGTAGCGATGAGTTCGTCGGGAAATGTGAAATTGGTAAATTGTTCCCCAAGTAAAGGAGCTTCTGCAAGTTGGTCTGCGATGGTTTGTCCTTTGATTGATTTCTGGTGGACAAACTCAAGGTCGAGGTCGGCGAGAAGCATGAGCCATCTAGCAATGCGTTGGTTCAGATGAGGTTTGGCATACATGTAATGGATGGGAGTGCATGTATTGGTGATGACGAAAGTCTTGTGATTTAGAAGGTAGTGTCGGAGTTTGGTGGCCACGAATGATAGGGCAAGGCACAATTTTTCTACATGTGTGTACCTAGTCTCATAGTCCACCAAAGTACGACTTATATAATAAACGGCTTGTTCGCGATTCTCAGAGTCACGATGTGCAAGCATGGCTCCTACAGCGTGGTCGGTGGCGGAAAGGTAAAGGTAGAAAGGGCGGTCATCTTGGGGTGGGATAAGCACGGGTGGCTGCAAGAGATAGGATTTGAGAGCTTCGAAGGCTTGGTGACATTCTTCGCTCCATTGGAATGCAATATCCTTTTTAAGGAGGTGATGGAAAGGTTGACATCGATCCGAAAGTTGGGAGATGAAACGTCGGATAGATTGGAGCTTACCTTGTAAACTACGCAATTGTTTGAGATTTTTGGGTGGGGGCATTTCTAGGATAGCTTTGACTTTAGATGGATCGACCTCAATGCCACGCAAAGAGACGATAAAGCCAAGAAGTTTTCCCGAAAGAACACCAAAGACACATTTCTTCGGTTGAAGGCGGACAGAATATTGTAACAGGCGATCAAAAATAATGGTTAAAACATCGAGATGTTCACTACGATGTTTAGACTTGCCGAGAAGATCGTCGACATAGTCTTCAAGGATAGTGTGCATAATGTCATGAAAAATGTAGGTCATAGCCCACTGATAGGTAGCACTAGCATTCTTAAGGCCAAATGGCATGACACGATAACAGAAGGTTCCCCAAGGAGTTATGAAGGCAGTTTTGTGTTGATCGGCAGGGGCAACCAAAATTTGGTTGTATCCTGAAAAGCCATCCATGAGAGAGAGCATCTCATGACCTGCAGTTAGATCAACAAGTTGGTCAATGCTAGGTAAGGGGAAGTCATCCTTAGGGCAAGCGAGGTTAAGATCCCGAAATCTGCATGCATATCAGAAGTCCCCTGTCGCTTTAGTGACGGGTACGATGTTAGAAATCCATTGAGGATAGTCAATAGGCAAGATGAAGGAAATAGAAAGGAGTCGTTGGAGCTCCTCTTTGACCAAGAGAGCAATGCGTGGATGCATTTTCTCAATTTACTGTTTGACCCGGTTTGGAATCGGGGTTTAGGGTGATGTTATGGACGGCGATGGTAGGATCAATTCCTGGCATGTCAGCGTAAGACCATGCGAAAGCTTGGTTGCGAGCACGGAGAAAGGTAGTAAAGGCGGCTTGTTCTGATGTGTTAAGGGATTGTCCAATCTTCACAATGTGAGGATCCTCCTCCGTGTGGATATTGATTTCTATGGTAGATTCGTTCAGCATAGTTTGGGTTTCAGATGGTAAGGCTCGTTGAATATAAGAATCATCCGCGCCAAGGTAAGTGAGGATGGAGTCGTCATCCTGGCATTCAACAACATTAATCAAAGGCGAATCCTCTTCGATCATGTCTGGATAAAGAAGGGGCAAAGAAGATGGGTCGTCATTATCGCGTTGATAAGTGAGAGGACCTATGAAGATAGCATTTATGAAAAAAAAAAGTTAGGAGGGATGGATTCAGGGTCTATAGATTCTGTGGGTGATGATGGCAAAGTGGGTGATGATGGTTTGGTAGGGGCGACGTCTTCTTCTTCCAGGATACAGCTGACAGGAGGTGTCTCCTGTGTAGGTGTTTGGGAAAACCGAGACCACCGCGATCATTGTGTTTATGGGTAGTCACGGGAATGAGTGTATGTCGGCCTTGTTCGTAAAGGCCAAAACCAAAGCCTTTCCACGCACAAATGAGTCAAGAAGGTGAGGTCGAAACGACGATTTGTCAAGTATTGAAAATCAGATTGGAAAGGAACCACACCAAGAGGAGGTTCGGGGGTAATGGAGGATGTGTCAACACCCCATCGTTAGGTTAGTGCGGCAATGGGGTGGTTCGTAAGAGATTATCTCCCCACGCGACGGTCGTAGGTGGGATGTGCATGTAATTGTCCATACTCTGTGGGTAGGGAAAGAACTAACGTTATATAGGCGGTACTCCCCGGCGTAAGGTGCTTTGAAAAACATCTACTAAGGGGTCGAGGGTCGGAATGTTAGCCGCGGGAAGGGAAGTGGTTTTTGCGATGGTGGTTTCATCAATTGAAGGCGTAGGCGCGGTTGAGGTGGATGGTTGAGGTACATTTGAGGAGGATGGTTGGGTTGAATGTATGGGTGTCTTGATTGGTATAAGCACATCGTTAGGGCGGTATAACATATTACAGGTTTTAAAGGGGGGAGGGTCAGCTTTTACGGTGTAAGACTTCCCCTCGTACTCAAATTTTATGCATCTATGTAATGTTGAGGGAACGCATCCCATGGCTCGGATCCAAGGACGACCCAGCAATATATTATATTGGAACTCTCCCTCAAGGACATAGAAGAGTTCGGGTAAAGTACGTGGTCCTACGCGAATGTTGAGGATCACGGTGCCTAAGGTAGAAGTAATAGCATCATTGAATGACCGCAACATGATGGGGTTGGCACACATGCAACTAGAAGGGATGTTCATCTGTTGGAAGGCTTTTGAAGAGATGATGTTTAGGCTAGCGCCCCCGTCAATCATAACCCGACGTACTCGAATATCCCGGACGTAAGCGGAGATGAAAAGGGCAGGGTCAGGGTCTTCTGTACCAAAGTCGACAATTTCATCTTGAGAAACTGATCGCAGACTTGTTGTATAGAGACAGAAGTGGTTGGGGCAGTGGGTTGTTTGGTGAGAGAAGCAACGTGATTGGGTGTTAGAATGGAGGCGACAGTGGGGTTTCATTAGGTAAAACCTCTATCCCTTGAAGGATCTCAACGAGAGCTTGTCGATGAGATTCAGAAGTCTGAATGAGATCATACAGTGTCATTTTTACGGGCGATTGGTGAAGTTGTTTAATCATATTTCGGTGGGCAATGCCATTAGAGACGGGATAGGCGGGTCCGCGAATGACCACTTTAGGTGGTGGTGCAATCGGGATGTTTGACGGAGAAAGAGATGCCGCAGGTGTGTTTTCTTTTGCTTTCCCATTGTTTTTCTGCCCTCGAGTAGCGACACTAATCATATTAATCTCGTAGACCTGAGATGAGGAAGATGGTGGGGATAACTCATGGTCTTCAAGAGGTGGGGTTGTAATAATGATAGATTTTGGTGAGGCGGGGACAGATGGTATAGGAGAGGGAATGGAAACTAAAGGTCTCTCCCTTCGTAAGTTGTCTTTCTTAATCTTTCTATCCGGGAGAGGTGACGAAAGGATGGTTTTAGAGCTTGGCATCCCTCCACATCATGTCTGGTGTGCGGTGATAAGCGCAGATTTTAGACTCATCGTAACCCATAGGTCGGGGTTTAGACGGGTCGTAAGGTCTAAGTGGAGGTAGGGAAATGGTCGCATTCTCCACCAACATAGCAAGGATTTTGGCGTAAGATCCTTTGAGTGGGTCAAAATCGGAAGAGGATGAGGGTATTGGTTGTGCGGGTTTTGGTAATGCTTGGGCATGATTGGTTCGCACGGGTGGTGGTTTAGCCGAGGGGTGTTGATACATGGTTTTTACTAAACGTGATTTCTTTGGCGCAGAAGCTATGTTGGATGATGAGGCCGCAGATGATGTGGTATCAGAAAACAACCACGGGGAAATAGGAGTGACTGAAAACAAATCTTTTGATGATGGAATTTGTTTAGGGTTGATAGGTGGACAGGATACGCGGAGTGGCGGTGTTGCTATACCCTGGAATTTCTGTATAGGTGCGGAAGGCGTAGGTTGTTTTGAAGAAAACGCAGGAGGTATGATATATTGATGTAAGGTAGAGGGATGGGGTCCCAATATGGAAGGTAGGTATGACGATGATGGTTTTGATTGTGATAGGGGCACGGATTGAGTTTGTCTCCTAGGTGGTGGAGCGGATTTATTTTTGGATAGATCGAGTCACTTAGGCGGGTGCGTTAGACTGGGCATTGGTGAGGTCCCAAGCGTATGGGAAGATCTGGTTAAGTTGATAGAAGTGGACGGGGCATTTGGTAGAGGTGAGGGGGGTGAAGGTGAGAACAGGGGCATTTTAAGCTTCTGTAAGCACTTCGGGTATATGGTGGAGACATCAGGATCAGTCATTTGCATTTGAGTAGAAAAAGGGGTACTCAAACGTTCCCATAGGGCCTGTCTATCTTCTGTGGAATGACATAGTCCCAGTGTGATTTGTAATTTTTATGGAAGAAAGGTGGGTTGTAATTCCAGGTCCACCTGCGGGTGTGACACGGGAGGCGATGAGGCAATTTGTATCAATAGATGTTAAGAGGTCAACCGGTCGTTGAAAAGATTTAGGCGATGAGGGACTAATAGGTAGGAGGGCGTGTTCGAGGGGATCTGTCACGTTTAAAGAATGTGATGATGTTAGTGTAAGAGATTTCTCGTCTAAGGATGTCAAAAGGAGTGGCGAGCCTTCCTCTTGTGTAGCAAGAGTGGTAGAAGGGGACGTTTGGGAAATAGATAAATTAGATAGCATCCGCTCACAGTCTTGTAGGGATGTGGTGTAAGAAGACTCGTCGATGAGAAGAGAAGTCCGGGCAGTTAACTCTTCTATGGGTAAAGGAATGATTTCACTTTGGCTTGATGGTGGTGAAGGAGGTTCAAACTCCTGTGTTGGTGGAGAGGCTTGATTTAAAAAAATTTCAATAGAGGCTTTTGGCTGAGAATCGAAGACTGCATGGATCTCATGAACACTCTCCTCGGCTAAGATATCTTGGTTCACGTTACTGTTGGACGAGTGATTCGGGAATGGCTTGTTGAAAATTTTCAGATTTCGGTTAGCAGGGGCGTTAGGATTATCGAGGGTTATATCCCCTGCATCAACCATTTCCTGCACTATGTTTTTCAACATCTTGCGCTTTTCATGACTATGTCCTTTTACGCGATGAAAGTTACAAAAGTCATTTTCTTTGTACCGGGAAAGGTATTGCGCGGGTGGAGTCAAACCCAGAGTGAGGTTTAACAGGGGGCAAGGTGATAGCCCCAGCTTTGAGCAATTTCTCCAGGATGACGCCATAAGTTTCTCCCAAGGGAGTGTAATTGGTGGGCTCGGCTTTGTACTTATAAGTGGTTTTCGGCGGAGTATTGGACGGTGTTTGAGATTTGACCATTACCGCGTGGACAGCTCCTTTTGATTTAGAAGAAGTGGACGCGTGAGGAGTGGTGGTGTTTGGCTTGTTGGTAGAATCAGGAGTTCGGAAATTGGGGTTTTTGTTACGCAACCGCAATTTCTCTTCTTCTAAGGCTCGAATTTCTAGTTTCCGAGCCATGGTAAAGGCCTCGTCGAATGTGCGGAAAGTTTGAATTTGGAGGGTAGGGGAGATGTGCTTAGCGTAGGCCCGCGTAAATAGTTCGATGAGTTCGGTTTGAGGCAAGGCATACGTAAGTTGGTTGATAAGGCCCCGCCATCGTCCAACGAAATCTGCAATAGATTCGTCTTCAAATTGTCGGATGGCATAGAGGTCGGTGATAGATACTTTCTTGGCAATGTTAATGGAGAAATGATCCAAGAAAGATTGGGCTAGTTGGTTAAAAGAGAAGATTGAGTCTTTGGGTTAAAGCAACAGTACCACCACTCAAGGCGGGTCTGATAAGGACATGGGAAAGGTGCGAGTAACAAGGCATCATCATGGGCAATCAAATAACAAGCATGTCTAAATGATCGCAAGTGTTGTTGAGGATCCTCTTTCTTGTTAAAACGAGTAAACTTTGGCAACTCCCATTGAGGAGGATATGAATGAAGGGGACGAGAGGGTGAATGGGCTCCCGACAAACTTGCTCGTATGTCAAGGCGCTACGACTTCCTGAAACGGAAGCCTCCAGGTTTTGCATTTTGTCCATCATTTGTTTGATGAAATCAGTGGTTGGATGAGATGATGGTGCCACAGAATAGGGATGTCCCATATAAGGTGTTGAGGTTACTGGATACGTGTATGGGAATGAAAAGGTAGGCGGAGCTTGAGAAGGAAAGCTCGTGTGAATAGGTGGCAGAGAGTAAGTCATGAATGGAGTGGTCTGAAAGAGAGATGAGATAGGGGCAGTTGGTGGTAACGATACGTGGGGTCCAAGGTTAACCAAAGGAAAGCTAATCGGGGTCGTATGAACCTCTGAAGCTGTCGGATTGGGAGACGGGGCTAGAGATGCAGGAAGTAAGGCAGTGTTATCAGGAGGAGTGGGAGCTAAATGAGCAGCTATACTAATAGGCATGCCAATAAGGAGCTGACCATCAGGCGTACGGTCAGGGGCATGAGACAAATAGTATTGTACAGCGCTGGGATTAGCATCCAGAAATTTGGCAAAGTCCTTGTCTCCTACAGGAATTTGGGGGATCTCACTGGTGTCCGTAGGGTTCCCTATAGAATGTGAAGGGGGTGATTCAGGCAAAGACACAGAGCAGGCATGTGAAACCATGGCGGCGGCTTGCTTCCGAGTGATGACAACCATAGACAAGAACACACAGGAAAGTTTCAATCTATCAAGAACAAAAACAACCTCAGAATGATGAATCGCAAGTTCTTTGGTTTGTCGGGGGCTGATGAAGACGATGAATCGATATCGGTTTAGTAACCGGTGTCGGTCGTAGAGCAAACGACGTCGGTCCCTTAACCGATGCGGTGTCAAAAGTCTAGGATAAGAAGATATAAAAAGGTCTGCTAATTTGATTTTTAGCAACGTTGAGTATATTTATCAACTTATTGATCACAGAAGACAAAGTATGACAGAGAAAATAGAATTTGAAAACAAGCAAGAGGCACACGCAAATCTAGAGACTAATCCTAGGGTTAATTTTAGTTATCGTGGGCTTATGCCTTTAGACGTAAGATGATGTCGAATCCTAAACAACAAGACCTAGGGAAATGTCAAGTTTGTTTTGGCTTATAAGGTTACCTCAATCGGGCGGAGGAATACCGCGAAAAGGGGGATGTTTGAGCTGTTGTGTTAATTGTGAAGTGATTCGGTATGTGTTGTGCAGTGAAACTAAGGTTAATTTCCTGTCAATACCGTGGATATCACCCCCACGTGTACGACCTGTTACTTAATCTATGTTCACTAGAATTGAAGAACAACAAGCAGGAATGCAATGCACGTGTTTTAAACCCAAATCGAAAATTATATTCGATGAAGCAAGAGAGATGACTTTCACTAATGCGAAACTAGGAAAGCAAGACAAATTCTTTACGAAATATATAACAAAAGCAGCAACAGCAAATATGCTTCCTAAAATGAAAATAAGCAAGAGAAAGAAACCCAAAATGGGTCCCACCGGGCGTGCCAAAATGTTTCGCTCGGAATGTTTCGGCTTCTGGGAATAGAGTTGCTTCTATCCTTTCATTCCTTTTAGAAACAGATGAGGTTAGGGTTAGGAGGAATACCTGTTGAATGTCGAGATGGTGTGCGCGTACCGTAGAGAAAGATCAGGTGATCATGAGAACTCCTTTTGTCTTGGAAGGACTACTGCAAATAAGAACACAAGACCACAAGATTTTGATTAAACAATAAATGAGGAAACGCCTTGGGCCTGGAAATATAAAACTTCCTTTCGAAGGTGGTCGGTTCCTCTGCTAATATGAATTAACACAAAAGACGCAAAATATCAATTAAATTATTTTGTTAAACTGGGTAGGGGAAAGGCTGGTTTTCTGGTTTTGATCGAGAGGAATCGATGCGATTCGATAACCGATGCGATTCTCGATAACCGATAGCGGTGGGTTCTAGGATCTTCTTGGTAGCTATGGTGTTTGTAATGGTGGCCGGTTCTTGGGTGGTATTAGGAAATGGGATGATTAGAAGCAAAAGAATGACAGTTAGATGCAATGGCACGTTGGGTAGTGGATTCAGAAATGGATTTAGGAGCACTGAGATTCAAGAAGCATAAGAAATGTTATAACAAAGGACATGCAAGATGTGACTTACTGGTTTTGACCAAGATGCAAGTTGATCTCCTTGGTTGTAAACACTTCTGGTTTCTTTACTCGTCTCTGCTCTGTCAAGTGAAGATCTGGACTCTTTCCTCACTCATGCTCTGTTGATCCGAAATCCTTTGACCGATCTCCAAAATGAAATCCCGATCCGTTGTTTTGGTTTGGGAGCCCATTTACAGGGAACCGATGGCGGTTGCGTAACCGACGGCGGTCGAGTAGGAACCGGCATCGGTAAGGAAAAAGTAGGCTATTTTTAGTAAAATAGCCCACCTTCCCTGCTTTTCTCCCGAGAGATCAGTTGCGGGCTTGGTCAAATGGCTAGAAGGTCGGCTTTGGGTGCGAGTAAGGAGGCATTAGTTATGGATGTGAGTCTAGACCAAGTCATGGGTCTTAATTAGGTTAGTTTAGGGTTAGGGCTAGGTCATGATGAGGTGGCAGAGTGAGGTGGCGGGTAAGGTGATGTGGATTTATCAATTACAAGGTAATTAATAAATAATTGTGTAAAGTTTAGGTAATGAGGTTAGGTTGCGAAATGGGATGCGGGTCACAAGGGGTCGTAAGACACGAATTTGGTGTCTACAAGTGCGCATGATCTTATCTCGCATTTTCCAATACCTCACACCTCCCTGTTGAATGGTTTACATCTAGATTATCTACTTCTTCGTCATCCACTAAGTAGACCAATTTTCATTTCTCTTTTTCAAGGTAAGCTCATTGAAGTAATGTTGATCGGCCCCTAATTCATCATCAAGATGTGCTCCTAAGTCTTCTTTATCTAATAACTCCTAAAGGAGTTCCTTAGCCTTGGCACTATCCCCCATAGTTAAGCACTTGATAACTTTCAATGCTTCTTCTACCAGAGGATTTGTAGAGAAGAATTCAAATGTCTGGGCCATTCTTGCACTTAAAGTCTATTAATTTATAATTTCTCTATGGAGTTCTGCATATACATACCAAGCACGTGCACAACCTTGTAAAGTCGAACAAAACTAGTGCACCCATAGCGAAGGTGGTAAATCTTCCTAACCTTTTATCCATAGTCTCTCACACTTCTAAATGTGGTGTTGAATAGGTTGAATACCATGATATGTACTTATTTTAGTAGGTGCATTGCTCCTAAATAACCTAGTAGTAAGAGAAATCCTAATTTCTTTCCATCTGACAAGATTATCCTGTGTGGACCACCCACCAGCATGTTGTTGTCCCATGTAGTGTATATGTTGGCATATTTCTTCTTTCCAGTGGGTCTATCCATTATTCTTCCATGGCACACAGGAATACCATGGGATCCCCTTCTCCTATGTAACAAGGTACCGAGTTGTTACCTATCATCCTAACATAACGTGGTTTTGTACCTTGAGGGAATATGATCTTTACTTCGCACCCTACCAACTCATAATTGTTGTGAGCCCAGGTTATCACATGCAACACTCATAGTATCACTAATGTACTGTGCATCCTCCCACTAAATTAGTCCTTATTTGGTTGGTTCAATTATCTCTGGATCTCATATGGCATGTACATAAATCATATTCACATCTTCTTCACTTAAGGGCTTAACATAGGACATGGACTTTCCATCTGTTAAAGGGATAATAACTCTTTCCTCTTTATTTTCAAAATTGATATAGCCCTTGTTAAACTGAAGATCAGCATTATTTACATAGCACCAAGGACACCCCAATAGAGCTAGGAAGCTATCTAACTCTACCAGCGCTAAAACTTCGAAGTCTCCATTGAACTTGACTCCTTGTATGGTAATGGATGCATCTTTCACAACTCCTATGGGAGTGGCCTTAGTCTGATTAGCCATGAATAATACATTGAAGGATGGTTGTAATGTGGTCTTCCCATTTGTACCCATGCATCCAACGTAAGAACATTGAATTATGTGCCTATATTAATCAGTATATTACTCAACAGTCACCCATCCACAACATCATTTAGAGTTATTTCCTTGTCATAATCTAGGCTATGAGGAGGGAGATTTGCATGCAGGATCTTCCATCTAGTCTCAGTACTTACGCGCAGAGTGTTTCCTTTTAACCAACTCCCTAACAATGGAATGATGTTCTCCTTGCGCAACATTTTGCACACTTCTCTCAAGTCATCTATATCAGTTTGGACCATCTCTAATGCTTTCTTCTACTCCTTTAAGTATTGTATCTCACCTTGAAGATTCCTTAGAACTTCCAT
This sequence comes from Taxus wallichiana var. yunnanensis, assembly GCA_018340775.1. Taxonomy (NCBI): domain Eukaryota; kingdom Viridiplantae; phylum Streptophyta; class Pinopsida; order Cupressales; family Taxaceae; genus Taxus; species Taxus wallichiana. The sequence goes on from CM031236.1 coordinate 64,909,174, forward strand.
GGTTTCCTGATAAACCTCCTTCTGATAGGTAGGATCTGGGTACCGTGCATGAAGAACCTCCTCTTTAGTGATGGTAGGATTTTGTTGTAATGCTTCCCTAACACATGCGACCTCAGCACAAGTCATGATCTTCACTTGTAGTGACTCAGATTCTATTTCCATCTTGGGCATCCATTAATTGTCAATAGCGTGTTGTATCCTAACCATCCCCGCACCTTTATTTTCTTATTTATGTTTCTTAATCAGATGCTCATATAGGTTTGGGCACTCTTCATAGATATGGTTATTTCCACATAAAGAACATGTAATATTCTAAGAACATTTGTGCCTACAAAGATTAGGAGATCCATATGTATAACATGTTCTATGAGGAAACTCACTTCTTCCACTACCACGGCCTCGTCCTCCAAATCCACCGAGGTATCCTCGACCTCTACCACGACCGCCTTCAAAACACCCTTCATTCTGGTCATAGCGCGCTTGATTGTGATCTTGGTTCTGATGCTCATTCTTTCCCTTAGAGTTATCTAGAACTCATGGCTATCATACACCACAATATCTATAACATCATGGATTTGTCCAATCAACTGGTAGTCTTTCGTGTCATGAGTCGTGGACCTACAAATTTTATAGTAGCTTGAAATGTTCTTCCTTATCGCGCGTTGTAATAATGGGAAGTAGCTAGCATCATGGTTTAAGTGGCATATTTCATAATCCATCAGCAATGAGCATATTGTTCTCATGCGAGGACAACTATCCTTTGTGTGACCTTCTACTTCACAATTTGTGCACCAAATCCTTGTGTGCGTCTCATGTGCTAAATTTTCTAATAGTTTCTCCAACTATTTTTCCATTGCTGCTATTTGTGCTTCTAAAAATGGGCTCACCCCAATATCTATGCTTCCAACTACCTCAACGCGCAAGGTTGCTTCAAGTGCTTTGCATGGATCAGTGTATGTCTTATGTGATAATTCCCTCCTAAAAGGGGTAATCAAGCCCCCAACAAACCATTGTGCATGTTGGCTTGTGTGTATGTCATAAGAAATCTTTGATAACATCATTTTAAACCATGCATCATACTCCCTAACACTTTTAGTAGTGCCTTGCTTAATATCCTTGAGCACACTTATACTCTTCTACTCAAACTCAAGGATATGAAACTCTTTAAGGAATACATCTTTTAAAGTTGTATAATCTATGCAAGTTTGATTAGGGTCAAACTTTATGTACCAGTTGTGTGCATGTCCTTGTAACATAGTAGAAAATTAGCTTTCCCTACGCTCAGAAGTCATGATTCCTTTTGCACGCCATAGTATTTCACACATATGCACATGTTCAACAACATCTTCTATGCCCCTATACTCTGGAAGACGAAGAGACATTTCCATGTAAATATTCTGGGGTTGGTACATACCTTGCCCACCTGATCCAGAACCTCTTATGTTTCCCCTACCTCCAGAACCTCTAGATCTTCTTGAACTAGAGCTACCTATGCCTCCTGATCCCAAACCTATAGCTGGGGTTGGACCAAAAGATGTACTTCCCTATGTCCCAACAGTAGAATCTGAACTATACCCCGATAGTCTATGAAGCATTACTACTCCCATAAGTTAATCCAAAAATCGGTGTGTTTGTATTTTGTGTTGATGATACACCCAAAAAGGTACTCCCATATAACAAAAAAGTTGTTTGTACTACCATCGTTGTGCCTCTTATAAGACTCGCTCCTACTCTACCAATGCTTGAACTATCTTATTGGTCGATTGGTGTATTAGATGTTGAAAAACCAAACACAAGGGTAAGGTTACTGTGTGGATTCGGATGCACACTTGTGGCCCAGGTAGTCTCTATTGGCATGCTTCTACGTGAGGCCAAGGGGGATCCATGTTATGCTTTCCAAGATGGGGGAGTTCCTGATGCTCTAGCTCCACGTCTTCTACATGAGATTCAAATCCTTCACGATCCATCTCTCTCCTCAACGCTATACTATCTACAACGTTACGTTGCTTCTCTATCTCATTCTTGTGTGCCTCATTATACTCAAGCCACCTTTCCTCTCTCTTGCCTTTCTACCACTAGGTATGCCATCTTTCACCAAACCTACTCCTACCCCCACACGTGGTGGGGTTTAGTTAGCCATTGGTTTACTCTCTAGATTCAAAGTTACCATCAGGATCTTGATTTCCAAAGTGGAATGCCTTGTAGGTAAGCTCCCCTTGGATATCGTAAAAACTAGAATTCAGCTACCTTTGGACATGAATAAGTGGAAATTGAGTATTCCAAGATATAATTGTTCAAGACACCACAAAACCACATATCCACGGCTTGATTCCAAATCAGATTAGCATCATAAAGGGCCTATAATTCTTCCTATGTCCAGAAAAGTGTGCGATACCTCCAATTCCGCTTAGATGCATAAGCAATCAGCCACTCATACAATTCTACTGGAAAGATAGTGAAAAAGCTCTCATATAAACTATCATATAGATTTTTTTCCACCCACATGCATGCATTAAACTTAGATCCAGTGCTAAATCACCATGTGTATTCTTCTTCTAGATCATGTATCCATTCTTCAACACTTGCTAAGGTCAACCGGTATGTCTTCATCGTGAACCATCCTGAAAACAATTGAAAAAGAGGTCCCAAAAATGGAACCAATGATGTAGCCTAGAATTCAGTGATATAAATCTAATAAGACCTTAGATGCACTAGCACATCACTCAAATTTAGACTAAGAGCTCACCCAAAGCCTGAAAGGTATCAGTCCCTCTTTAGGGTTGTTGTTGCAAGATGTTAACATGATGAATACTTAACCCATATAGTTTCATTACTAACACATCATTCTACAGAGCATACCAGATCTATCTCTAAGGGAGAACATAACTAAATATTAACCATGATGAGATCAAAAGCATAATAGATTCGAGATACACATAGAACTAACACTTAAAGTCTACCAACATCCTCCATTATATTCAATGCAATAAGTATACAGAAGCTTCATTACAATAACAATAGTATACGCGTAACAAATTTAGCAACATAATATCATTATGTATGCATATCTTTGTATATGTCAATCTATCTATTACATAGTTTACTACATACTTATAAGGGTGGGGACTTTCCCTTCACCGCTTATCAATTCCCAAAATAGGTCGCATGCTATTATTAGCCACGCATCATTACAAAACTAGCCACACATGCAAGTGCGCTAACAATAGACTACTTGGTAGTTAACTAACAGTAGTAGATCTATTTCTATCTTGTGTCCATGAAAATTTCTTCATAGCCAATCCTCCAAAAATAGCCAATGTGTGGCATGCACGTCTCTGCCTCGTTTGTGTGCTTTGCACGCCATCTCTAAAAATAGACCTTCATGAGTGAAAATGGCTAAGTCCCAAAAAGTTGAACTTCTGCTTTGTGCATGTGTTCTCCCTATCTATTCGCACCTTTGAATATGACCTGATTTCCCACGCAAACTTCTTGTGGGATTTCTATCAAGTGTTCTCTAATAGCAATCTATAAGCGGGAAAAATTTTCTATCCATTTCTCTTTCAACACTCCATGTGTATTCTAACCCTTTGATTTATCTTTTCCAATATACATTTCCATTTTTACATATTTTCCAAGTTAAATTTCAATTGTATTTACTGAGATAAAATAATATAGTTATTTTCTTTTGCAGGTCCTATCATTTCCCAACAAAGGCAAATCACACAAAAACCATGAAGCAAATCTCAAGCATGCTCTAGTAAATATGACATTCCAAGATACTACACACACACACACATCATTATCACTCCACAAACACAAATGTCACCCCTAATATCCTTATCATTCCCTCTCCTTATAATTTCATGGTACATATTTTGCACTATTCCATTTGGCACACTACAACACTCATTCAACATGTTATTGGGTACAATCTTCATTCGAATCTCCAAGGCACGTTTTATTTTCTACTTTATGCTACTGAATCCTTATTCACCAGCATAAAGTGGGGGAAAATGTAGTCACTAAATCATGCACTTACTATGTACATCTAGCCTCTAAATACTTCATTTATATGCATGATTCTTAAGTAAGAGAATTACTCATTAACACCCTTCTACTTTTCTTTGAAATTACTTTTATCCTTTTCATCTTTATTATGTGGTATTTCTTATTGACAACTTATAGTTTTTCATACCATCTAACATCCTACTCAGCTCTGATTTCATTATTTGACCTTTTGAGCATCATGTACAGGACCTCCCATTAAGGACAGAGCGCCCTTGAGTGCTACCTGTGCCCTTTCGGAACCTTTATTCTCTTTACCTCTTTTCTGATCTTTTGAATGTTACTTTTTCTTTGTCTTCTTTTATCACCCTTGGTTGGCCTTTCACTTTTTAATGATAAAACTTAAAAAAAAGAATCATATATATGTGTGTGTGTGTGTGTGTGTGTGTGTGTGTGTGTGTGTGTGTGTGTGTGTGTGTGTGTGTGTGTGTGTGTGTATGTATATACATATATATATACATATATATATATATACATATGTATATATACATACATATATATATATATATATATATATATATATATATATATGTATGTATGTATATGTATATACATATATATATATATGTGTCTTATTTAACCTCATTAAGGGTGTAAGCATTCAAGAGGCATATACATCTACAATGAGCTAATATTTTCTATCTACTACATCAATGAATGAATTTTATATTGCATACTTCACTTTGCATATGAGGGTTTATTTTGAATTCCATATCACACATTCTTGCATTGTGATAAAGTAGTTATAGCCCACTATTTCTTTGTGTGACTGGAACTAGGGCATCCTAGCTCAAGGACACTATTTTAACCATGCTCACACACTAGAACTACATTGAATTTGAAATATAGTGGAATGCTCGAGTAATAATTACATTGGGGTGACCATTGAGGTCATTTTGAATCAATCATATGCATATTTTTATTCATCTAATGTGTTTTTGAGTATTGTGTAGGTAGCTAGGGTTTATTTTGTAGGTATAATTGTGACACAGTGAATCGATGTGATCTACACTAAACAAGGAGAGACACTAAGTGACACAAAAAAGAACCATCCATTCCACATACGCCAACACCTAGAATGGACACTAGCACATGGGTGTCCCTATCCCATTCCAAGAAGTTCCATCCTGTCGGTTTCTAGATCATTGTTTCGATACATAGCTTGAACAACTCATAATCCCCCTTCTAAATCGGTCTCCACCATAATCGGTTTAGACCTATAGATACAATTTGATTCATTCTATAAACCCTATCTATCACTATTTCTTTTACTTTTATAGGTTGATCTTGCTTCCATATTGTTATATTTATCTAATCAACAATGTCCTTATCTTAGATTTAATTTTATTAAATTAAAAGGTTATCCTATCGTGGGAATAATTTTTCCAATATTTAAGCTTGTAGATACAATTAGGTACAATAAGGGCAATATGTTATTTCTACATATTTTCCACTATCCGGGAGATATATCATTCATATTATGTGGATTTGATAAGGTAGTACAATTCCTATAAGAATGTTACCAACTCTTGTGTATTGTAATCTTTAATTTTGTATATTAATAAAATACACAAGCTTCATCTAGTTTCTATTATTTCAGGACAAAAGTAATTAATGTTGCAAGGAACATGCAGATGAGAGGTAAAAAAATTAAGTATTTTGAAGTTAGAGACCAAGTATTGGCATATTTGCATACGAAATATTTCTAAAGGGAACATATAATAAGCTTAAGTTGAAGAAGATTGGGCCATGCAAAGTTTTATGGAATATGGGACCAAATTCCTATAAGATTTAGTTGTCAAATGAGTTGGATATCTCACCAATATTAAATGTTGCTAATTTGTATGAGTGTCATGAAGGTGGGAGAAGTACACAAAAAGAAAAGGATGGGTGCATAAAAGAATCAAATGAGGGCGTGTAATAAATGCAAAGATTAGTTGTGTGTGTACATGTATTTGTTAGCAATGCAAAAAGATTTAGAACTAACACCTAGTAGTCCTAAAACAAAGCTAAATCAAATTCAATGCACCATCATGCTTAGAGCTTAAGCAAGACTAATCTACTAACATCCTTGCATTAGAACATGAAAAAATATTCAAACTAACATGTTAATCCATTAATCTTTATCTCTATTGAATGTTAATCAAAATGAAATGAACCTATTTAGATCCTTAGCAATCAAAGGTTTGATTGTATGTTTGAATCCCAAGGTTTTCAAGAATGGAGTCTTGTCAATCCATGGCTACAAGACCATTTGACATATCCCCATATGACTTCAAAACTTGGATGGATGAATACAAGAAATGAAAGTAGCTAGCCTCTCCAATGAAGAATGCTCCAAGATGATAAAATGGCTATAGCTTAGGCTCTATGCTCATCTAGGAATGTAAAGGTGTAAGTGTAAAGGTAGGAGGAGGGATCTTTATATAGCCCAATGGATAGAAGAATCTCTACATCCTCCTTCATGTGGGATAAATGGAGAGGTTGGGTTAGTTGTGGATAAGGGAGGTTTAGAAAGGGTTAAGTCAACCTTAGGAGAGTTTAGTTTTTCCTTTAGTGACCCATGGGATTTGAGGGGCTTTATTAATTAACCAAAGTGATTAATTAAAAGGTGTGCAAGCTTATAAAAGTTTTTAGAGGAATAATTAGCATGATTTAGACTATGAAAGGGATTTAATCAAATAAGTTATGATTTATTGATTAAATAGAAGAGAGAATTAATTAATTAATAATAATTAATTAATCTAGATAGAAAAGGGAGCTAATTAACGGAATGTCGTTAATTGGCATCATTGTTGGATAGAAGGGTTAATTAACTAGTGTAATGTAGCTAATTAATGGTGATAGAAGAGGAAGTGTGTTATATTGACGATATGTCGTCAATTTGTGGGAAAGGGTATAATTAGTGCAATTTAATTATTTAAATTGCTCACGATAAATTATAGGTATCTACATTTTCCCCTCTTTGGGGTGGTGTAAGTGACATCACTTCAAAGATAGTAGACAAATCAAATTTTGAAAGCGTAGAAGAAAAATTAGTAAAAGTGAGAAATGCCCCCTCGAGTGTCAATGGGGTGATGAAAGAAGGTGATCAACAATCGAAAAAGGTGAGAGAAATGGATAGAAGAATGGGTAGGAGTAGGATGCCCCAGGTGAATAAGAAGAATAGTGTTGATATGAGAATGATGTAGAAGAGAAATGATATATGGAAAGAAAAGAGAAATCTTTCATCCAGTGTATTAAAACAACTTTATTGTCATCATATTGCCAAAGATCTACGTCATCGATCCTTATTAAAAATATAAGCATACAACAAAAGTAAAATGACATGAAAATCCATACTCCGAACAATTGTTCATTACTGAAAACACAAACTCCATGCAACATACAAAATTTAATGCAATACAAGAAAGTAAAAGATGTCTAACTCCTTGCAACATAAATAATGCAATGCAATATGAGAAATTAAACAAGATAACCTAACAGAGAAACATAATTTAATGTTTTGTTATCAAGCTTTGATTCTGACTTGTGTAAATTAATAACAAGGGTTAAAATATGGTGCCCCAAGAAAGGATACATGCAAGGGGAATAATGGAGGACACTTGGGTCCTATGAAAAGCAATCGTGCACTATGAAATAGTACCAAGAAACTCATTGTGCCCTAGAGTACAGACATAGTAAGAAAACCAACTTTGTTGATAGAGGTAGATCAAGATGATCTACGAGTCACACACAAGCTCAAGTTAGAACTAAAGAGGGATGTTTTTAGGATGATTTATATTGTTTTTTATTTTTATAAACATATTTGAATGTTTTTTTATTTTAAAAGTTTTCCGAAGCTATGTACAGGAAGACAACGAAGCATGGATTCCCCCAATGATAGATGGGATGTACAAGGGAAGAATTCCATGCGTACGAGAAAGTGAATATATGACATGCCCCAATGATTCGGTGGGAGTATTGAAATACAAACCCTTCACATGTAGAAGGGGGATCAAGGCCAATATAAAATAGGTTCAATTATGAGGGAGCAAGGATGCCCCCAACATAAGCTGGCCAAAAAGACATGAGAGAAAGGAAGTAGAAAATTGTCTTATTAAAAGAGAACAAAAGTTCCTACAAACATGGCAAAGAGGACATCCGATACATATGGATGTTCTAATGATTCGTGAAGAACATAGGATGCTATGAAAATATTTAGAAGGAATTCGATGAAAAAGTGATTAGCCCAAGGCACAAATCATGAGACAATACATGTGTTAAAGCAACAGTTTGAACAAGGTCCAAAAAGTAACACTTGATAATATATTAATCTTTTTTACTCATCGATACCTCATGTGTGCACGTGGAAATGAATTACCTCTTGAAGGAAAGAGTTGATAGATAATAAGTGAAGACACTAGCCAATGTGTAGGAATGATTTAGTTTGAAAGGTAATTTGTGAATAGATTATGGAAGGAGAGTTGTACATTGCTCCATTTTCAGCCAGGTGTCCATAGCCCCAACGGAGATGCATATAATTCTAATCACAACATTTCTCTACTTATAGTCAAGTGTCCATAGCCTCGGTAGATATTATTAGAAATACCCCAAGAGAGAGTTACATATCAATTTGCTTTTTCTTTTAGCTTTTGCTTTTTGATTGATTGATTTTGATTCTTTTGCTTTCTAAAACTTATTTCATCTCTCTTGTTTGACAAGGGGTTAAGAACCACTAATGGCTTGATGGAAGGATATGAAAGTGATTGTGATGGTGCCATTGGATTGTGTCAACAAATACACCCAAAAGTTCTTCACAAAAATTTATTAGATGAGAATTGTGATAGGATCTCTAAGAGGCCAGTCGTTCTTTAATTTACCAAGGTTATGAAAGACCAAGGTCAAATGGATACCATAGATATAAATGTCACAAAATGTGTGCAAATAAGCTAACCACAATAACATCGAAGGGATGAAAATGGTGGATGACTTGCAGAGGAATATGAAAGAAAGGGAGAAAGAACATCCATGCATATGTAATACCTGATTGCAATGTTTGACCTTTGTACCTTTGATTTTGTTTTTGTAATGTTTTAATGTTTTCTCATTTTTTTGTATTTTTGAACTATTTTATGATTTTTTTATTTTTGAATTGTTTTATGATTTTTGTTATTTTTGAACTGTTTTATGATTTTTTTATTTTTTGAAAGTTGGGACCAGCAATGTCAATATGCATGATAGGATCTAACAATGATGTGTGTGAATTCCTTAATAAGGAATACTAAGTGAATTTGTTTATCAAGAGTGATATTATCCCCGATCTCGATGATCATGGTGAGTTCACACTCAACAAATGACTATGATTTGTTTTGAAACATGGGTTTCGTATGTGGGAGTTTGAGTTCCCTATCCATAGGTTTTTACACTTTGCGCCATACTTGATGGGTACATTGGTATGCATTCTAGAATTTCATTTGATTTTAAATTTTATAATCGTTTGAGTTGTTGAGAGCTTTGGAGCTCTTTGGATTTTTGATCTTAGCTTTATAAAGAACATGTCTGGATTTCTTATAAGCTAATGCTTGACTTGTCTGATCCCGAGAAGTGAGAGAATAACGTGGATGTTTAGAATTGATGAGAGGAAAGGTGGTGGGCTTGCCACAATCTTTGGTAGAAGAATGATGTGATGGATGAAAAGGATATGGTCTAAGGATTGAAGAAGATGGGTTTTCAGGAGGTGAGCCATAGACAATGGAAGATGAAGGGCTACTAGGATGTGGCCCAAGAATAGAATAAGAAGGGCTACTTTAGGATGTGACCCATAGATGTAAGATGATGGGCTACTATGATGTGGCCCAAGAATAGAAGATGATGGACTGCCCAGGAGTGATCCATACATAGAAGACAAAGGGCTAATGGGACATTCCCCAAGAATAGAAGATAGTGGACTACTCAAAATGTCCCATAAATAGTAGAGGAGAGGGCTACTGAAGGTGACCCACACCTGACGAAGATGAAGGGATACTTGGTGTTGACCCGAGATAAGATATTTTGATTAAGGAATTATTATAGACAAAGAGTGATTAAGTGATGAGAAGATAGGCCATGGATCAATGCAAGACTTGGGAGTTTCCTCACGTAATGAAGAATGTGAAGATGGAATAATAAGAGGAGGACAAGTTGCATGATTTGAGGCTCTTCGTATGTTTCTTGATAAAAGGAATCAACCTTTTCCATCACAATACGCAGATGCATCAAAGTCAAAAGAGAATCCTTTCTCATAATCTGCTAAAGGAATATCTTCATATGCCCCCATAAATACCCCGATTGTTTCTTCATTCTCAAAGAGATCAATCGGTATGAGTTGTTGATCGACCACTAGGCATTGATTGGAAGAAAGAGGCTCACTTGGTGTGGAATACTTAGAAGATGTTTTATGATGATTGATAGAAGAAGATGTGTAGCTAGATGTCTCGGGAGTAGAATAAGGTCATGTGGACCTACTTATATGATGGTATATCATCTCAGAAACTAGTAATATTAAGTCCAAAGTCTACACATTGTGATGCATGGTTAGATTCAGATGTTTGACTAGAAGGACTTTGAGTTACATGAATATTCAAAGAAGGAAGAATTCATGGGGTGATTGATGAAGGTCCTACGAAGAAGGGAGGACCATGATTCAAGAATTGCATCGAGAATAATAACAAGGGTCCTACGAAGAAAGATAGGACCGCAATTTAAGAATTGAATTAGATCTTTGATTGGAGGGATTTGGACTCATTTGAATCTTCAAAGGAAGAAGATGTCGTTAAGGAGATTGATAAAAGGGTCCTGCGAAGAAAGGGAAGACCACAACGTAGGATTCGTATTAAATGTATGATGAATAGGGTCCTACAAAGATAGGGAGGACCATGACATAGGATTTGCATTAGATGAATGATGAATATAATGTGTGGTGACACAAATATTTATAGGAGGAGCATGTTTTTAGGTGACTGATAATAGAGGTCCTACAAAGAAGGGGAGGACCGTGACTTAGGATTCGAATTAGATGAATCAATAGTAGTTTGGATCTTAATCATCAGAAGAGTTAGAGGAAATATTTGGATTAGAATCCTTAGAAGAAGAGGAAATGTTTGGATTAGAATTATAAGAAGGGTGGGGGGAACTCGAATAATAATTTGGATCAGAAGTGTCTAAACCATACCACCGACTATGAGATGAAGGTGGGGAATGGGTTACTGAATGGGTCTCTAGCTTGAAGAACCAAACAAGGTTTGGTCATGATGGGTGTCTTTTGATGTGAATGCCAAAACTTTGATTCCTTATTTTTGTATGTATAAGGGACCTTGCGATAATCATTCATTGTTGGCATGTGTTGGGTTCAAAGGTCTAGACCTAGATTATATGATCAAACTTTTTCAAAGTGAAGAAGGTTTCATGTTGATTTGGGTAGCATAACGACAACCAACTTAACATTTCATAAATGTGGGGATGCTTGTGTGATTTTCTAAAAGGGAAGATAAGGAAAACATACATCATGATGACTCAAGAATGATAATCCGACAAGGTTTGGAGGCGTAAATGTCAAAGGATTAATCAAAATTTTAGCAACATAAAGGATACAAAGGAAATATTTCCAATGTTCGATTGATGCAAAATTTACTTGAATGTTTTTTCCAAGGTTTGAAAGATGTGTTCAAAAATTATCATGAACTTAGGCAAAAACAAGAAGATCAAAGACCCAAAGGATTTTCCTAGAAATGAATTTATAAGATGGATAAACACAAGGAACAATCACGCAAGTTCAAAACACAAATCCAAATTAATGACCAAAGAATAATGAATGATAAAGAATCAATGGATCAAAGTGATTGTCTAAATGGATAAATCGATGTGAAAAATGAGACACAATCACGCAAAGTCGCACAAGAAACCAATTAGTCAAATGGAGTACTTCCTAAATTTGTCCAATCAATCAATAGTTTGACGTGTAAGATGACCAACAAAATGTCACCACTTATGCCAAGTTCAAAAATGAACGAGACGTAAGTAATAACTAAAGGTTGATACGATTTCCAAACAAGGTATACTAAAAGAAAGTTTAGATCCAATCAAGACCTAAATCTCAAAAAAGTAGAAGTTACAAACATGAACGATGCAACAATACCACTAAGATACGTTAACCAAACTTTATGGAAAAGTAAGGTATTAGTATCGAAATAACATTATTATGACACGCACAAAGGTAACAATAACACTTTCCAAAATCAAGGTAATGTTTGAAGGAAAACTAAGGCTAAAGTATACCAAGGAATTGTTATAATTCATGTAGCATAACGTTACAATCTAGACACTTAGGTCAAGTTTGTAAGAAACAAGACGTAAGTATCAAAATTGTGGCGATATGATACAAGAAAGATAACACCTCAAAGGAGATTAAAGTGATGAATCAAGCCTAACTATGACGATGATCTTGACTTGGGTATCAAGATTGAAAAGGCTACCAATGATATGAAAAATGTCTCAACACACTTTAGACATTTAACAACTCAGCTGCAAACATGGATGGGTGTAAACAGACACAAAAGTGGTGAATACAATCAATTATCAACACAAGGGTAATCACTCTTCTTTTAATCAACAAAGTGTCAAAAGAAAGTGAAGGAAATAGATCAATTGGGGCTGAAAAATGTTGGCCTCACTTTAGTATAGTTTCTCCTCACCTTAGGGCAAGTGAAAAACTAAGAAAAAGTAGTGTTTCACACGTTTCATGATGAACAATAGCTCTTAACTCAAAATTGGCTTTGATGTGGTCCAAGTGGGCTCCTGGTTAAAGATAGCTTCCTAGGTGGTTCACTTAACTAGGTGTCACCAAGACCATCTTAAGCAAGCTCGATTTACCCAAAAAGTCACACTAACTAATTTGGGAGTATCTCGGCTTTACTTTACCCCCTTCAAGCATAGTGGGCAATAAATGTGTCCATTGTGTACTCTCACTGGGGTCGTCATACGGATGACTTGTGATGCTAAATCTCACAAATGGTAGTACTAGTCAAGTAGGTTGTGCGGAGCACTTCCTGTTTCATCCACAAGGTTCCCTCTTGTGTGGACTACTTTGGGGTTCCTAGGACCACCCCCATTTTTGTAGCTTAAGGCTTATGCCAAAGGGGTTATGTCCTAGTTTTAAGCGGATGGGACATACCCTTATTTGAACCTGTAAATACAGTGTGTTGATTATGGTGTGTTTTTATCTTTTTAATTGGATGTGGTTTGCTTGAACACCTTTTGGCAACCTGCATGCGAAAACTGTATTAGTAGCTTAATTTTGTTTCAACGCCACCTTTTCTTTGACAAGCATTTTTGGTCCTGCACAATGGATTAGTAATTTTCCAAAAACACAAAAGAGGATAAAACATTGTTTCTGATTCTCAAGATCATCCTAGGATGCAAGAGAAGAGCATACGCGACGTAGAATCCAACTATGAAATCAAAAATGGAAAACACTTCGTTCAAATGCAATATTTGTTCATTTTAACCAACTTTGACATTCATCCTTTTAAGAACAAGCATTAAGTTAAATGAGATGTTTTCTAAATAATAGACAAGGTGTAGAATCATTTCTGATTCCCAAGATCACCTAAAAGGTGTGAGGGAAGAGCATACGCGATCCTAGCCTCCTAAAAAAATGCAACATTCATTAACTTTAATCAAGAAAATTAGCATAAATTATCTTCAAATATACTATGCAAAATAGAAATTAGTCTCAAATAAACCCTGCAAGGTGTTAGAACATCAAAGACCAAATTTTGCAAAGCATTTAGACATGTTAGAAATGAGTAGCTTACTAAAAATGAAAACCTTAAATTTTTGGTAACTCAAAACCCCAAATTTATGTTTCTATTGTGTATTTTGCTTCAATACCTTTCCAACGCAACAAAAACAAATTTGTTTCGAGTTCGGGAGCAAAATTTATGGCCTCTGGAAGATTGCTAATGATGTCTATGCTAGGATTTGTGTGCCTGCACTAGGATTTGTGTGCTTGCACTAGGATTTGTGTGTTTGCATGCCTCTGCTAAAAAAATTGATAGTTTTGAAGGTGTGTGCACCATGGTTTGGGTGTGTGCACCATGGTTTGGGTGTGTGCACCTGGTTTAAGGTTTCTGTGTGTGGTTTTGGGCGCCTGCGCTAGGATTTGTGTACTTGTGTCACCCTGTGTAAAAAAACACAGTGAGAGTTATGCATGTGCACACAGAATGATGTGTGCACTCCCTTTCCTGGGTGATGTCAAAAATATGTCATTTTAACATAAACAACTTCAAAAAGGTCAAATTTTTGATATGTTAGCTCAAAATTGACAACAACCCATCAAAATTAAACCCCTAAACAAGACTCAACACATGTAAAGTTAGCAAAATCATAAGAAATTTAACATTATTTCACACATGTAATATTAGCAAAAGACACCAAAAATCTCAAAACACTCCAAATTTTAGTATGTTAGCTCAAAATTGACAACCCATTAGAATTAAAGCTCTAAATGAGATCCTACACATGTAATATTAGCAAAATCCTAAGAAATTGGACATTATTTTCCATATGTGTATATCAAGGGTTAGCCAAAAACTTGAAATAACAATAAAATTTGAGCTAAAATGTTAAGGGACTAAGGACCCGTCCCATCGGGCATGCCATACGTATGCATGAATTTGTTAGCTAAGTCAAGAGGATTAGAACTAACACCTAGTAGTCCTACAACAAAGCTAAATCAATATCAATACATCATCATGCTAAGAGCTAAACAAGTAATAAACATCAATACTATGCATTAGAATCTTGAAAATAAACCTCAAGCTAACATACTAACATTTATTGCTCTACTCTTTAGAAATCTAAATCAATAAACTAGACCTATGTAGATCTTTTAGTTATCAAAAGGAGATAGTGGTTGTTTAATCCAAGATGATCAAAGGTGGAGGTTCATCAAGCCATGGCTTATCGTGCCTTTCTTGATTAACTCCATTTTTCTTCACAACACTAACTTGATTTTTGAATGCAATAGAATGATGCTTAGCTCTACTCTAATGGAGGAATGCTCCAAGATGATAAAATGGCTATAGCTTAGGCTCTATGCTCATCTAGGAATGTAAAGGTGTAAATGTAAAGGTAGGAGGAGGGATCTTTATATAGCCCAATGGATAGAAGAATCTCTACATCCTCCTTCATGTGGGATAAATGGAGAGGTTGGGTTAGTTGTGGATAAGGGAGGTTTAGAAAGGGTTAAGTCAACCTTAGGAGAGTTTAGTTTGTCCTTTAGTGACCCATGGGGTTTGAGGGGCTTTATTAATTAACCAAAGTGATTAATTAATAGGTGTGCAAGCTTATAGAAGCTTTTTAGAGGAATAATTAGCATGATTTAGACTATGAGAGGGATTTAATCAAATAAGTGATGATTTATTGATTAAATAGAAGAGAGAATTAATTAATTAAGAATAATTAATTAATCTAGATAGAAAGGGGAGCTGATTAACAGAATGTCATTAATTGGTGTCATTGTTGGATAGAAGGGTTAATTAACTAGCGTAATGTAGCTAATTAACAGTGATAGAAGAGGAAGTGTGTCATATTGACGATATGTCGTCAATTTGTGGGAAAGGGTATAATTAGTGAAATTTAAGTATTTAAATTGCTCAAGCTAAATTATAGGTGTCTATAAGTTAATTGGAGAAGGTAGATACCAGAGAAAGGAAATGAATAAATCACGAATAAATTGAGACCATCTTGGGCTCAAACATGGTAAATAAGATGTGTGGAAAGGAATACATGGAGTACTTAGTTAAGTTCAAGGATCTTGGTCAAATAGGCCATACTCTTGAGGAATTTAACTCATAATATGGAGCTCACTTATGTTTAACCTGAGCCATTTGATGCAAGAGCATCACAGGAAAAACAAGTATTTTGGATAACTTTGGAATTTTAGCTAAGTGTTGGTGTGTGCAAGGATGGAAAAGGGTAG
Organism: Taxus wallichiana var. yunnanensis; assembly: GCA_018340775.1. NCBI lineage: Eukaryota > Viridiplantae > Streptophyta > Pinopsida > Cupressales > Taxaceae > Taxus > Taxus wallichiana. The sequence continues at coordinate 64,925,240 of CM031236.1, forward strand.
AAAAATCAAAGGAGGTGTGGCAAGATGAAGTATTTATTACATGGGAGTGCAAATATATATATATATATATATATATATAATGGATGGCTAAGTGCATTGTGTGCAACAAAACTGATGTTCAATATGATTGTGAAGAAGGTCATGTCCAATAGTGCGAATGTTTTGTCGAGGTATAAAGGCATAGTAATTTTGTGAGGGACATGAAGGTATTACGCGAGGATTATGTAATGGATTAAAGGGGAAATGTGTGGATTTATTCAAGGTCAATGCACGAGGTCAAAGAGTATATCGTAGTAGACTAAAAGCACCAAGGGTACAAACTAAGGGAAAATAACAAAGGAGTGGGTGGAGGTGGTTTTTTAAGTTGCATGTCAAACAAGGGAACATAACACCGACTAAGAAGATGACAATGATATTTAAGGAGGATTTTATCAACTACCATATTGACATGGCGTATGTAGGTAAGAATATAGAATCAAGGTAGCTTGATGCCATTAATGAGAAAAAATCAAATTTGAATTGGAGTGAGTTGAGGAGAAGTCTCCATAAAGGAATTAAAAGGAGGAAAGAGTGGGAAATAGGCATGTATAAATGTAGACCTTTCAATGTTCCATTTCAAGATGTTGAGATTTAGCTAAGAATGTGTTAAATATTAGTGCAAAATTTGTTGAGTGAGCCAAAATCTAAAGCCAAAGTAAGTCCGAAGAGATACCCAAGTGCACACCACCACTATATTAGTTTGGATTTTTGTTATAAGTTTTGTAATAACCCCATTAGAGGGAAGAACTTTGTAAATTTCGTTAAGGATTAAAGATAATCATTAAATTTGTGTGTTTTTGTTGAGTTTATTCCACTATGTGAACCTTGCAAATGGGTAGGATCTTCTAGCTATGACTAGCCCATCCACCAAGATACCACCGATTGGTCGATGCAACTAAATACAAACAACGCATTGGAAGTCTAGTCTATGTGACCACAACTAGACTATATATTTCTTTTGATGTTGGTGTTTTGTCTAAATTCATGCAACAACCCAAAGAAATTCATTGGGCATTAACAAAAAGATTCCTTTAATTTCTTAAAGGAACACATAATTTCGGGCTCAATTACTTCAAGGTGGGAGACTTCTAACTAGTTTCATATTCATATTGTGACTATGTGGTGATTTTGAAGATGGGAAATCTATATCAAGGTTACTAATGAACTTGGTAATGAAAATTGTCAACTGGAAATCAAGAAGCAATTAGTGTCAATAATTTCTTCAAAGGGAAGAAAAATACATGGTCACCTCAAGGAAATGAGATATTTTGTGGCTCAAAAGGGTTCTTTTAGACTTGTAATAACAATAGGTTTCATCAAAGCATCATTAATAGTTGAGAATATATTTATAATTCAAACGAAAAATAATTTAGTCTTTCATAATTGAATCAAACACTCAATACAAAATTCTACTTGATTCGGAATCATGTGAAAGAAGGAAATGTCAAATTGCTCCATTATATTTTTTATTAAAGGCAAATAGTAATGAAGGGACTATACCCCGATACAAAAAGGCTCAATGACCCAAATATACATGACCAAGAATCCAAAAAAAGGATCGAATCAAGATAATTCATCAATCCAAATAATAGCCAAAAAGAACTACTAAGAAGTACCAAACTAGGAACAAAACTACAAAGAAATAGCGGTTAAACAACAAACTAAAGAAAATAAAAAAACAACACCATGCTCGCAACTGCAGGACTACACTGAACAAGTTATTTCTTCAAGCCCGTCCATTATCTTATCAGATAAAGAACCAATAGAAATCTTGATAAAATCCCTCAAAAAATAAATTTTGAAAATTTAAGAGGCGTGTTTGTTCTCACCATATCCCCGTGGATTAAGGGGTGATGTAATATTATTGTACATAATATTAATTAATCTTAGGTGTTATATAGAAACCTTTTTCTTGCAACTATAACTCAAGAGTTCCCATAGTTAGTTGAACATGAAGGAGAATATAAAGTATAAAAACCATTCTAATGGATTCTTATTTATAATTATCATCACTTGTTTATGTTGAATAATAATACTAAATTTTGGTCTACATATTATCTTTCTATTTTTATCCTCTTTTGTTCAATCTATTATTTTTGGCATGATATTAATCTTATTCCAATAATAAAAACACAAATACACTAATACATTAACAACCAATTAATCGTGTACTAATGACAAAAACCCAAATAACTAATATTATAATAATTAACTAGTTCTATTATTTGTTATGATTGTGATGTGTGAATTCACTAATGCCTCGAGGTTTTTGTGTAACACCGCATTATATTTGGTATCGAGTGACCACCTAGGTTTGAGTCCTGACACGAGTGGCTACGCCAAAGCATTGCAGTGTTTGTCAGGGCTTGTATGCGGTTGGGTGTGGTCCCTCCGTATGGGCACAAATCTAGCTCTGGGTTCAAAGCTACGAGATCATGGTGGGATGTTATGATCCTAGAGTGCATTCACAAATGTCTCGAGGTTTTGGTGTAACCGTTCGTTACATTATTAAAATAATTACTAAGCACACACGCACTAATAGCATTGTGATAGAAGTGTGAAGTACACACTAGGAAAAAAAATTTAATGTAAATTTTTTTCTATAAAAATGATTATTTGTTGATATAAAATATTATCAGTATTCAATTACATTCAATAGATGTCATACTAGTAATTTAGCAAAGGGAAAAATGTCATTGTGATTTTAGTAAAATAGAATGGGATGCAAAAATATCTTGAATCATCTTTAAAAATAAATATGGTCAAATATTTTGTTTAGTCCATAAACAAAACTTAATTTTGGTACCACACTAGTTAGTTATTGTGTTATTAATGCATCTATTATTTATTTGTGTGGAATTAATTAATTTCTATGATATTATAGTAATTATTGGTATGGTCTAGTTAATTACTAATGTATAGATTATTTGAATTTTTATATTATTAAATTATGATATTGTGAATAGAATATTTATAATAAGGCCATGATATGACAATCCTACGAAGGCAAATGCAATCAATAAATATAGTATAAAGTAATTATTTTATTGATATGGGATTAGTAAATTATCATAGTGTCCATTTATCTGTTTTTATTATTGGTATAAGATTAGTTAATTGTTAAAATATTAGTGTATTTATGTTTTTATGATATGAGATTAGTTAATTAATATGTTACAAGTGTATTTGTGTGTTTAATAATCAATTTTAATAGTGGTATGCAATTAATTAGTTATTATAGGTACATGGTATTAATGAATTTGTATGTTTTTCTTATTAATATATGATTAGTTAATTGATCTAGTTAGATAAGGAACTTCTCCATATAAAAATAATTACACAAACAAACCACAAAAAATTATGCCAAAATTTTTAAATGTGAGCTTTTCCTTTTTCTCCTTATACAAACCACAATAAAAATAAAAATACAATGATTGTAAATCAATACTTATTATTAGAGAACTTTATATTTTTTCATCTTTTCTAACAAATAAGTGAAGTCATAAACTCCTTGATTCAGTGTTTTTTTAATTTCTATTCATCTGCAAATGCAAACTAAATTTATATCATACCAAAACTAGCTTATATTTTTATATAGTGGTGCCAAACCCTACTTTCTACTATTTACATATGTGCTTAATAGAGAAATACGGGGAAAACATGTTTAATCCTCTAAACCCTGTAATAATTTTAGGTGACAAAATTAAATTAACCTTGTTGATAAATATTTTGTTATAATTTGTGAATATGGCAAAGAAAATCTTTCTTTGAATTGTATCGATTTTATAAATATAAAATATACATTCAAAAATTGCACTTAATAAAAAAATCCAACATAAACCAAAGTCTCATGTTTGCCTTCAAATTGATCAATAAGAAAAATAGTTTATTTACTAATCATAAATCTTAATGTCGCTGGAAAAATATCTCGCTAGAAATATATCTCAATGAATTAAAAATTGGACAAAAACCAAATAAATATTAATTTTTATTCAAATTTATATTAAACAAAGCAAATGACACTCGACAAATATGATTGCACAAGCAAAACTACTTAACTAGAAATTGTACCATCATGTACAATGGATACGCCAATAGTGTGACAAAAAAATCTAGTACTAACGATGGCACTACACACCCAAAAAGAATGATTGTATTGAAGTTTTTGCAGCGAAGAAAATTGAAAATATGTTACAAAACTGTTGTTTTTATTTAGTTTATGGTACAAAGGCTACAATGTCTTTAAAAGGGGAGAAAGAAGGAGATGGCATAGACATGCCATTACATAGAGGAGGAAAATATGTAAGCAAATTTTATAGACAAAGCAAATGAATTAAATTTATAAAAATTGCAGGTTACATTTTTAAATCAAAAGTCATAATCATTTGTCTAGAAAGCACACACAAATGTAGTTGTACAAATAAATTAATCTAAATAATTTTATGGTATGGAATTGATTAAGATGGGCAACATAATGTTGGTAAAGAACATGCACAAATTCTTCCTTTTAGTTAGGTTGAATAGTAAGTAAAAAATATGCCCATATGCTTCACAAACACAAGTGTTGACCAAATTAATAAAGGAAAAGTGATGAGAATAACCACATTCTATAACAACACAACACGAAGATGATGTTACCATTCCCAACCTTTTTGAGACTCATAAGATGGACAAGGATATAAATAGTTTGATAAAGACCATACACCAAATGGACACATTCATACAAAGTATCGTACAACAACATATCTCACCTAGGAAACTAAAAGTAAATATATATTTTAAACCTATTGGTTGGTGAACTAGACATTCGGAAAATAAGAACCTATTCTACTTGTGTTACCAATTATACTCCCGCAAGATTAACCATAAATTAATATATATTGGAAACTATGAATGATAATATATTCGTCGTGCAAAGATGTAAAGATTTAAACAATCTGGATTTCCAAGAACGAATGGCCACGTATTAATGTTGCTATCTCAAAAACATAAATATGAAAATTTGCATTATCCATCATGAGATGTTGCTCATAGTGATTTTGAATCAAGCATTAGATAAAGGAAGTTTGAGGACCGACATACCTTCCAGATTGTGACTAATTAGTGATGCTCACAAACAAGAGACTCCAATGTCATTGCGTCAAATAGTATCAAAACAAATAAATATTCATAATAAGATTTATTGCAAATAATTTACAAACCTTCTTGGTTCTGTCATTCAACAAAATCAATGACTTGCATCTTACAACCAAATGACTACATTATGTCACGTCATGACTCGTTAATCATGACATTGTAGACATCTAAATCATTTGACTGCAGCTTTAAGACTAAAATTATATTTATTATCCTCTTTTCTATCATTTGGTTATAATTAGTATCTTTCTCACTAATTAGCTAACATTCCCCTCCATCTCGGTCAATTAATGACACTTTGTTAATTAACTAGTCTCATCCCTCATTCTGGATACAAATTAACATTACTTTGTTAGTTATAATCCTATTCTTTTAATTAATTAATTAATTAACCAATATTAATTTTTTTATTATTGGTAAATAGTTTTTAAATTAATTAACCAATATTAATTAATTAACCTTTCAATCTTGAATTTACCCTCTCATTGGGTGAATTCCCTTTCTAATCCTTCAAATTCCACTAATTTCCCCAATTGGCTTTTACAAGCCTAACTTGGTCTATTAATCAATTCTCATTGATTAATTCAAATCACACCCAACTCCCATGAGTTGCAAATTCTAATTAATCTTCCCTAATCATACTTAACCATTCCTAAGCATACTTATCACTTTCTAATCCTAAAAGTTCTTTTTATCCCACATTCATGAGGATGAAAGTTTCTCCAATCTAAAAAAATCTATATAAATAACCTTACCCCTTTACACCTTTTATATCATGTCCTTATTAAGACATTTGCATATGATAAGAGCATTTCATACTTGGAAGGCTTATTGATCAAGCAACCTTTCCCCTTTCTACTTGGCTAAGAGTAGTAAGAGAAGAACAAAAATGACAATTAAGCCATATTGGTGAGATCTCTTCCTCTTCCTTGGAGAAATCCTTTGATCATACATAGTTGTGTGTGTCTCGCTAAAGGAATTATATACAATCTAAAGTCTTTCTAAATAATCAAAGGATGGTTTGAATTTAATGTTTTTAATTTTTATGCATTAGTTTAAGCTTTCCTTTCATAGCTTTATCTTGATATAATTGTTAAAATAGCTAGGTTATTGAATCAACTTAGTGTTAGGCTTTATTGATTAGCTTAGCTTTGTTTATCATGCATACGCATATAAGGAACTAAAAGTTTTGTTTTGCTTTTGTAAAAGAAGATGAAATGGAAGTAGTGTTTTCCTAAAATATAGAATACGTTGATGATCCAACAATTTCTTAACAAAATCCTTGACTCAACAATTGATCTTATCTAATCAACTACATTAAATAAAACTAATAAAAATTATAGTATTGGCATTCCTCTATAAAAACAAAATTATTCGTATTTCTTACTAAGTCTCGAAATCTATTATTTTCCAAACAAATACAAATGTGCAGAATTAAGTGCAAGCATTTTATGAGTTATGATAGTTCATTTATTTTTCAACACATACAAAGACTATAGAATTGGTTATCTATCGATGGTTCCTAATTATACTCATGTTGATGAAAATATAAGTTTCACCTCAAGCTTGAAGACACTCCCCGTATTCTCGTGAAATGCCCATCCATAACAAGATCGCATGCAACAAATGCACTTTTGGTGCCTATTATTCCAAATTAACCCCCCGAATTAATTTGGATAATTATTTTAAATGGACTTATCCATTTAAACAAACCCGGGATGTTTAAACACCCATCAAATTACACTACTCCAAACTACTAGTCGTTGGCACTTAAAAAGCCACATGAGGCTAAGGTTTAAAGAATTAGAGGGTTATTTTTAAAATGTCATGTGACGTTCATTTGACCATCAATTTCAATGTGAAACATCAAGAAGCAAGCCACGTGGCTAGATTTCGGCCCTCCTCAAAGTACTTGGGCTCTGTGGACCTCAAATCCCCGCAATTAGTCAAGGCGTGGAGAGAGTTTCGAGTCTACATCAGGAAAACAAACTCAAGGTACGTCAAAGAACACATAATAGGTTTAGAGGTGGCCACATGGAAAGGTTCCAATAGGTGAGAAATAAACACGCATCCTCATTCCGAAAACTTCAAAGCAAATGCATTTCACGAACCGCAAGTCCACTAATGAACCGAGTTCAATAAGTCTTTGGGTCTAAAAGAAAAGGGTGGTCAAGGCATTATATATGGCTACATTCTTATAGATCTAATAGTTTTAAGTCTACCCAAATAGAATTTGTGGTGTGAAGGTGCAACCAATGAAAGGTAAGCATGAAGGCGAGAAAGATTGATATTGAGACATAAGTGGAGACTTCTTGTTGGTTTGCACTTTGTGGGGGTCAATATGGTATAACTAAAGTTTTGAAATTATGAGGAGCATGGAGCTTTCTCATTGGTCCGTGCTTTGCCTATGAAAAGGTTCTTATAAGAACAAACTGACATTGAGACATGCGTGGAGATTTCTCATTGGTTTAAGCTTTGCGATGGATAATGGAGGTTTCAAAGGCCTGACCCCACAACCAATAAAAGGCGAACACATGGTAAAGGAAAATCAATGCACACATAAGCAGAGAGGAAATCTCTGAGCCAATCAAACATTATCACATGTCACATTCTTGTGCTCCATGACATACAAATTTTCAAATGGCCATATCTTTCGATCCAAAGCTCCAAATCTTGTAAAATTTATATTGTTGGAAAGGTCTCCTTAAGCCCTAGAATTTGGGATCATAAAAATAAGGATTTGATGGTGTTTAATAGGTGGAAAAGATGAAAAAAGTTATTCCATCAATGCACACAATAGTTAGCCGACCCTCGTATCAACCAGAGCACACTACATGTTATTGTGTGTTCATTTGCGATGTAATCTTCAAATCACCACAACTCCCGTCAGAGATTGATTCATGCATTTTTGGTCTTCTTGGAAAACTCACGACATGAGCCACATTTTGGACCATTAAAAATCAGATTTTGGTAGAGTTTGATAGGTGGAAAATAGGGAAACATAAATTGGGTCATTAATACATAGATTCAATTAGCTCAACCACCCATATTTGATCCAATTTGGCCTCCTTCATTATTCTACAAGTAAAACAGACATGGGGAGGCACATTTGATAGTTTTGTAGGCATTTAATGTTTGTTTTTGGTGATTGGAAGAATAAATCTGAGTTTCCCTCTTCTTCTCCTCCTCTTCTCTCCTTCTTCTTCTATAAATAGTGGAGTAATGCTCATTGTAAAGGGTTAGATACTTTTAGAATACAAGGGCATCATTGTAAAGTGTTACACAAGTGTTCTTGAGTTAGCAGGCCCTAGATTGTGATTCTGCAATGTGTTTATACCTTCTTCCTCCATTGTAATGATTTGTGCATCATCTTAAAAGCAATAAAATACTTGTTTGTGGCTATTATTCTTCCCTAGCTAGTGATTTGTTTCATTTTCTTTCCTCTTCATTTACTCAGCAGAGTGTTGCATTTGTTTCTTCATATCAGGGTTTATTTCTATTGTGCATTATAGGAAAATGGGATTTTAAATGTTTTTATAGACTGTGGCTTTCATTTATACCCTTTCCACCTTTATTTTCCTCCATTTTCTCTCATTTAAAAGTGTCTTTCCCCTTATTTTTGGTGCTATCACCTCCCTTAGTGTAGGATTTCCTTTTTACATCTCCCTCTCTCTCTAGTCCCTTAGAATCATATATTAGTGTTAGGTAGTTGTATTTACTTTCCTAGGAGTAGTTTAACATTAGAAATAGGTAGAGGAACCAGCCTTCTCTAGAGGTTTGTCTCACAAAGGTGCAAGTCCCACAACTTGGAGACAGTGATTTGTCAGCCTCAAAATCCTAAGTTGTTTATGACTTAGGGAAGGGTTTTGAGCTCCAACAAAGGCCTCCTTTAGTTCACTAGCAACACATGCCTTAATGACCTTAATCTAAAAAAAAAATGCTTTGTTAGGTGTCAACATTAAGGTTTAGATGCAACTAATAGTAGGAACGTTGCATTGTAAATTTGTATGGCAATAAGTATCCTTGTCTAGAATTGCTCGAGGATTCAAGCCTATTGATATTGACCAATTAAGTAACTATGACTAACCCGATTCAAGGTCAACGTCCCTGCTTTATCACTACAAATTTTGTAGTTGAACCCATAGTCTCACAGAATGAAAATCGTCACACCTATAATGTCGTAAACTTTTAAGATGTTTGCAACCTAATCACAATCTAATGAGAAAAAGATCTTTGAATCAAAGACACACCAAAGCTTTGTTAGCCACCATCTTTTTCATTGACAAGCCAAACTATAAATGGCATTAAAACAAACATATTATAGTTAATTAGAGGAAAACTAAGCATCATAAAAGAAGACGATTTAAAAAAAAAAACTGAATATATGGGTTAGCTAGAGTTCTACAACTAATCATACGTTAAAGTGACAACCAATGGAAGTCCTTTTGGAATAAAAATGACAACAATGGTGACTTGACCACAAATACATTAATTAGTATTATTGTTTTTACAATATTTTGAACTATAAAAATGGTTGTTCTATAAATATTATCCATTCAAAATAAATTGTAAATTTACTTGAAAGTTAAAAGACTATGTGCAACAAATGGAATTTATGGTGCCTCATTCATTTCACCAAAAAAACATGCCTTAACGATCATCATCTCGCAAATAAGTATATTTGGTTAGGTTTCAAAGCATTAAGGTTTAGATGTAACTAACAGTAGGAACATTACATTGTAAATTTGTATGGCAAGAGGTATCCTTATCTAGAATAATTTCAAGATTGAAGCCTATTAATATTGACCAATTAGTAATTGTGAATAACTTGATTCAAGGTCAACATCCATGTTTTATCACTAAAAATTTTCATAGCCAAACCCATAGTCTCACATGCCGACAATCTTTGCACATACAATGCCATAAAATTTTAAGATGTTTGCAGCCCAATCACAATCCAACGATAGCAAAAATCTCTTTGAATCAAAGATACGCCAAATATTTTTCGCCATCATCTTTACATTGAATAATTCAAACTATAAATGGCATGAGAAAAAAACAAATTATAGTTAATTAGAGGAAAATTAGGCATCATAAAAGAATATGATTTATCACAAAAAAGCTCAATGTTTTCTCTATAGATATTATTCATTCAAAATAAATTATAAATTTACTTGAAATTATAAAAATAATGACTCACCATAATTACGATGATTTCAACAATTCCATTAATCGCATATCTAATGTTGGTCTTTTCTACCTTAAATTGAGTAGTATTTTTAGATCTTTTGTATGACCAAGAAAGAATCTAAAAATCAAGACACATTCAATATAAGATATACATGAAATTGCAAAAGACAAAAAAATTAATAATGTAATTGTTTAAGGTACTTTTCTTACCTTATCAAAAGAACAATTAATACAAGGACTCCAACAATGAGTCCAACCTTGCCAAAAAATGTCGCAACACCATTAAGGCAAACCTATTATAGCCATTAACCAAATATCATTTTGTGTTCAAAATTTGAACTTGACACCAACAACAAAGAATAGAAAAAATGGGCATTTAATGAGTCGAAAATTCAGACAAACTCAGAGTGGAGTTTCTTCCCATTATCCTCTCATATACTCGTCATTAATATACCCCATTCAAGATTTAATCTAACTACGGTAAAATTTAATTAGGTAGTACAAATTTCCAATTTAGACATCACAATTGGGAAGCATAACACATCTTTTTCACATTGAGGCACAAACATACGACTTACTGGACATCGGTCCATAGCCACCTGATACCTTACATCCAAACATCAAAAATGAATTTTTCTTATCTATATAAACCTTGAACACCTCTAGCATGAATGATATCTATGATGACTTCATTATGGAAGATTCAAATGTTGACAAGTGATTTTTGTCTTAAGACAGTGTACTCTTATGACCCCGGAAATCATGTTTGCAGTAGGTAATATGTTATCTACTGAAATAGGTATGATTTTGTCATGTTTTTGCTTAATATGAAATGAAGCAATTCATATTTTTATTTTATGTAGAATAATTCACTACTTGGGAATGAGAAATTGAGTTTCAGTTTCATAACTCGTGGGGATCAAAACAAACATTACCTTGGATCAATTTCATTGATCCAAGGTATGCTTCTAATTTATAAACTTTGAGGTCATAATGACCAAGCCGGACAATTTGAAAGGTTCCTGGACTTTGACTGCGCTAAGGTCATGAATAATCTAATCTCCTTGGCTCTTTGCTTTGTACTCAAATTTTGTGTTCTAATCTGATCCTTCCTTTTGGTTAATGCATGATATAATTTTTATTATGAACATGGAACCTATTTACACTATGTTCCTTAAATTAGGAAATTTATCCTAAAAGTGTAACCTAACCTAAGTTACTAAGTTCTTTTGTTATTATGGGATGTTAAATGGGACCTAAGACTAAATACTTAGACCTAAGGACATATGTTAGTTCCTAAACTAATGTTGAACCTAACCTAATGTTGGCTAACCTAAAAGGGCCTATGGGATGACATAAAAAGGGGAGGTCGGTGGTATCAACTCCTAGACATTTATGAGGGAGTTAATATGATATTATCTCTTTTGAACTGCCAAAGTTGGTGAAGTCATGCGGAAAGTTGGGGGAATGAGTTGGCAGCTCCACCAAATTTTAGTTTCATGCAAATTTGAACTTAGTGATTTGCCAAATAGAGATGGCGGTGGCGGGGAAAAGGAAGGACTCGATAGCCTACTTTGCATTTAATATTTTTGAAATTGGCAAAAACCGCCTAGGAAGAAGAAAGAGGGGTTTAGTTTTGTTTGTTCATTTGGTTTTTGAGCTTGAGCTCTGCATGTGATTTGTTTTGGCTCTTTGAACCTCTAGTTTGATTATTGCATGAATGTTATCCTTGAATGAACTCTCTTTCCTTGCATGGCATTTGAATGAATAATTTGGCATTGTGAGGATATAAGAAAGAGAAGGAGAAAGTTTGGAGGGTTGTTAGCATTTTGAAGGAAGAATTGAAGCTTTTCTTGGATATTTTCTATGAAATAGTGAAGACCGAGCTCTATCAGGCATGATAGGCCCTATCCATTAAGTCTTATGCTTTTACTTAAATGTTCATAAAAACAACTCTACTCTTAAGGAAATATTCTAGTTTTGTTTTTATGAATGAATTTCTTTTGCTTCATGGTATTGTGTTGTTCTCCTGGATGCATTATTGATTTTGGTTGGATAGTGGAAAGTGTGTTCTAGGTGTGTAGCTTCCATACCTCTAAGTAACTAGATTTTTCTTTAATATTTCTGCAGAGAGGCTTGAAACAAAGACAAGATCTGTTAGGTGATCTTAGTTAAAAGTTTCTCTAGCCATGTATGTATCTTGGTTTTCTTGATTATGAGGATCTTGTTCTAAATGTTTCTATTTAATCTCCATGGGAAGACTTCAGATAGGGAACTTATTTTTGGATATCTTGACTTTTGCTTAAGATCTTGTTGTTCTCTAGTTTGCATTTGTTATCCTTGTTGTAGTAAACTTTGAAGACCACCATTGTTCCTGACGGGGAAAACTTAAGCTAAGAGTTGTAAGTTTTGAACATTGGTTGTGCTATCTTGAAATTCTCTTAATCATCTTGCATGTCTTCTTTCTGATGTTATTTAAGGAGATTTTAAAGGAACCCTTTGTGTAGACGATACACCATTGTATTGGAGGTATAGCTTGTTTTATGAATGAGTCTGATGGATGATATTGTCAGTGGAAACGTTATTCTATTTTAAGCTTACCCTGAAACTATAAGTTGTTTAAGGATTAACCACTTCATGTTTAAGTTTGAAAACTCTTTTTGGGTATCGGTTAGTTGTTTTCTCATTTCGTTGAAAGTACACAGGATTGGATAATAGTTTTGAGCCAACCTTGTCCTGTTGTATGTTTTTCTTGGCATGATCTCTTAAATATTTTTGGGCTTTTGAGCTTGGTACCAGATCTTTTAGGATAGAGGTAGATGTTTAGAATGGTTGATGAATGCTAGCTCTTATTTGGGTGATGCTCGAATGCTTACTTGTGTTCCTTTTAATGGGTTTAGAGTTCATTGGAGGTTTGTTTTAGATTAATCCTATTGTTCTACTTTTCCTTTCTTCTCTAGGATTTTAAGAAATAATTCACTTGTTTATCCTTGATGGAATCGTGTATTTTGAACCTGTCTCTATTGGGATGACAAAAGGTAAAGGTTAGATGTTGCTTTACGTTCCTTTTCCCTAGTCTTTTAGTACTCAACCCATTCGGGACTTGGGTGAATCTTTGTTTGGTTATTAATTTATTCTTAGGTGAAATATTCTTCTCGTTTTGCTTTGCACCTGTCAGCAAAGTTCGTGACGGGAAATATTTTTATCTTCCATTATTTATTTAATGAGAAATGTTTACTCTTCATCACAAGAGTATGAGACAAGATGAGGAGACTGCAATCTCACTCAATCACTCATCAATATTTCAAATGGGATATTGTTCACTTGGTATAGTTGTTGTCCCTCCTTTGTCTTATTATAGTTATATCACTTCTTGACCATGTGATAGGACTGAGTGTATTAATGTCCTTAGGAAGCAGAGCATAAGTTTATGATATGCTTGGAAGGAGTATCGAGTCTTGTATAAGTTCTGAACTTAAACCCATCTGCTCCTTTCTAGTAATATTAATGATTGTGTATCTTGTATGGGATCTGAATGTTAGCTTGTTTTCTTGTTAGAAGCAACCTTATACTTTAGAAGAGGTCTGATTTATGTTGTCTTTGACTTCTAACTTGAATTGATTTCTAATTTTGAGCCTAGACTTTAGGATGCTTCAATCAGGGTTACATTAATTGTTTATGATGATTTGGTTATCCTTACTTGTTCATATGATCTTATTTATGATTGATGACATCTTAGACTTTAGGATGAATCGAGATAATGGGACGATTAGATGGAAGGAAATGTTTATTACTACACAAACTATTGAATTAAGTCTGAAAGATAGTTTTGTGTATCTATTTTCTTCTATTAAATATTTATTTGATTGAAGGAACTTAAATGGATTACATGAAAGTAATGGTAAGGTTCAGATGAAATGATAATTCTTCTTAACTTTGTTGTTTAAATTTTGTATGATAAAAGGATTTTATGATGGAAAGTTAAGGTTGATAGATTGACTGACCAAACCTTACTTTTGATTTGAAACTTTAATATATATATCTTATCTTGGATTGTACTCTTTTTGGATGAGTCTTTCTGTTATTATGATTATGTTTTTAGGATTGTTTCATAGCAGCAAATTTCTTCTTATGAAACAGCTTAGCTAAAAGCGAACGTTTTAATGATATAGTGTTTATCATGCTCAGTTCAATGAACTGACCCGTGCTAACAATTTTGTAGATGGACTTCGTAAAAGATGAATGGAGAAAGACCTATAGAAAGTTACATTTGTTTAATTAAAGGGATTGTATCTTTATTATGATGAAATTTGGCTTCATTACTTAAGATGCACTTGTTGGAAAAGGAAGTTGTAATAAGAATTGGTTAGGTGTTGTTGTTTTGACATTTTGTGATATCTGAAATGTTTTGGATTTAGTGAATGTATCACTCCTCGATGAATAAAATATGTGTTGATTCTAAATAATACTTGTTGTAATACTTTCTTGGCATGAATTGGGATGAATTGATATGTGTTACCCTAATGAAGAGGGTAGATAATATACTTAAATAATATGGAATGGTTGGGGTAGGAATCTGAGTTGTTAGTTGTATTATTCTCTCTAGGAGAGATGCAACTTATAAAGTTGACATTCTTAAGCAGATACTCTACCATTACAAAAAGATCAGTAATTGAATTACATGGATGTATGTGTATTAAACCATGATTATAATTTACAATGTGCAATTTGATTATAAATGGACATTAGCCCTTAATATGGGAAAGAAAGATACTTTCCATAAAATAAATCATGGACATAACTTAAGATCTTGTTAAAAGAATCATTATAAATGTAAGTAGATAAATGAAGGTGTTTTTCCTTAAGAAGACTTCCATAGTCAAAGTTAGGAATGCTTGGAAGGGAAGTAAAAAGGGAATTTAGACTTCATTTCCATGAAGTCTAAAATAAAAGGTTTACTTGGAACTTATTTAAGCTAGGGTTGAAATAAGTAAGAAATTAATTAACACTTTCATAAATGCAAGTTCTATTATGTAAGAACATGATTTAAGTTGTTGTGGTATACTTAAAATAACTTGTAATTAATTGGTTAGGAAGCATATTTCATCCACATACCTAACTCAAATACAATTTTAACTTGTAACCTTAAGGGTTAAAGAACCTAGTTGAATCAATAAGGTTGTTAAGAAGTGATTAATAAGAAATTAAATTTCAATCTAAAGTATGTTCATCCGTGATGAGGAAACTCAGTTGGATGTTGACACGTCTCAATACCCCACAAATTTTGTTCAACTAGACTAACATAAATTCTTGACTGGATCACGGTTCTTCCCTATGCAAAGATAAGGACATGATCTAGTGTCGGGGTCAACTCATGTTGACTTAGGATAACTAGACACACCTAATCGACGTAAGTCAATTGAGTATGTCTATGTACCCTTAGTCACTGCGAGCAGTCCTCCACACTAGGGCATGTTGCTAACCTTGTCTAGGGTTAAACTTTGAATCAAGTGGGACTGACAGAATTCAGTGAAGACCACTCTAAATAACAGATCAAGTGTGGTGAAGGACTTATTTCGTTTGACAAGTATGTCATCTAGGAATGTAACATGATATACATGTTTAAAATCATTAGCCAAAGTATCACAAGTTGTTGGTTGCATTGTCCTATATCACCTAGTTTAAGAAGTGAGATTTCGATGTTAGGAAATATTATTGATAACATTATTAAGTCTCATGTGAATAATAAAATACAAACTCATACTCGAGTTTTATTTTATAGTTGTACATGAGTTGTAGTACAACTTACTAGATCTATTCTAGGTGAGATATATTGGGGATGAGTATGAGAAAATAAAGGTTGAGAGATATGAGGAAGATAAGACTTGACTCCTAGATTATAGGATCAAGCATTTGTATAAGAAGTTATCTCTAGATGAATTCAATATCCCTGGATGAATACAAAGTAATATATTGAGAGTGATATTTGGCTGTGTAAATTTGTAGCTGCATTTATATTTGGTATCAGAGTGATGTGAAAAATGGGTCTTTGATCGGTGAAAGGGTAGAGCCACTACAAGTTTTGGCTGCCCTGTTGATGGAAGATAGTTTGTTATGAGAAGAGCTTTGTATTTGTTTTGGAATGTCTTAACTTTATTTTTGTTACATCCCGTGATAGTATTGTCAGTGTCATTGTATAGCAGATCGGTCTTAGTAAGCATCCTCTTCTAGATCAGTCGAAGTGACAAGTAAATAAGAAATCTTGGAACGTGTAAAGCCTAGTGAGAGGCAAAGCAACTATAGAGGAAGGGTGCCACTTTCACTCAGGATCGGGTGCATTGAAGTGTAATCATCTTGTGTTTCAGTTGAGTCGGTGTTCCATCGACATACAGACTTGTGATCTACCCATGTGCCATCATTTCTATTTCATCACTTTCATCCACGTATTTCCAGCGATCAAGCAACTCCCTCAATCACATTTGGTTCTCCATGGTTCAATGAACAGAGTTGATATTGTTATTGTCTGCTCTTCTATATTTGAATGCTCAAATTTACAGTCTGAGAGATATCTCCCCGAGCTCCTCTCTCAACACATTTTTCATTGGAATGGGCTTTGACACTGAGCATTTTTTTGATTCTCAGATATGTGACAATCTCCTACTCGTTTGGTCGTCCATCTACACATAAACATCCACGTGTGCCTCTTGGTCAAACCAAGTGTGACGTGATAGATATTTTGATAACACCATTCATAACCTCCATGCACCGCAAAGTGTTGGCATAGATCTGAGGAGAAAGGAAGATATCTCAGTGTTCAGGATCATTGTTGTCTATAGATCTCGGTCTTTGCACGATTTATGTGGTAGTTGTCTGGATCACCAAACCACTTTCATCCCATAATAGTTTATACATGCCTTAGACGTAGACCTATATGTGCATGCACAAAATATAGTCGCTTGACATCTCACAGAAGTTCTAGATTCAAATTTGCGGTGGGAGAACATCTACAACAAGCTCCAGTCTTCTTCTCTCTCATAAAATGAGCGGTTTTGTTTATTTCTCCAGCCCATAGTATTTTCATTAATAATTGGTTTTAAGTGAAAGTTGTTATAAATTTAAATCCCTGGCTATAAGTCGGTTATATAGGCTTCCTAATGTTGTTATTGTCATCATTGTCTAGGAGTCAAAACTTGTCTAGTATTATTGATATTAAAAATATCTTTTATACCTATTAATGTTGCATAAGTATTTTCACTCATCATATAGGTGTCATCGAGTTATTGTAAAAGTTGTGTTGTTTGTAAGAGTCGAAAAATTGTTACAAAAAAAAAAGGACAAATGAGTGCATTTTCGGTGTAATCCGACACTCAATTTTTAAGAGAAAATGCAAATGAAAATTGTTCCTGGCTTCGGGGCTTTGCCCCTCAACCCCACCCTATATCGTGACAGGGAACGCATATCATCCTTGACTATACTTTCTGTTGAGTTAGCAAGGACATTACATGGAGGTTGGAGGAAATAGAGGAAGGAGGTTGATCAATGACCTCTCGTCAGGCACCATCGACGAGGCCGCAGTACTGATTTGGTGGCCAAGTATTTTCAGTTGTGTGTTTACTTTCAGCTATGTGGTAGATAATAAAAACAGATGATACATTCTTGTTATTGTAATGTGTGACAAATTCCTATATGTAACCTTCTGATGAAAAATATAGTGGGGAAGTAAAAAAACACATGCAAACATGGATCTTGAAATGGTTCGTGGAGATCCAGAAAACCACATGAGGTGAACAATAGAGTGGAGAATTGTTCATGTCCAGGTTGGTGGTAAACCTGTTGTAAAACCATAGAAGGTTGAGTGTTGCTCCCTTCATTTATATCAAGGTCATGAGCTACAGGTGTGCCACAGGGGTTGGCATTCTGACTGAGATGTGAAAACATTTTTCTACCTTGTTCACATTAGGGGAGTGTATATTAGGAATTAATAATGTTAACAATAGGGGAGTGAATGTTAGGAAATATTATTGATAACATTATTAAGTGTGTGAATAATAAAATACAAACTCATATTGAGTTGTATTTTATAGTTGTACGTGAGTTGTAGTACAACTTACTAGAGCTATTCTAGGTGAGATATATTGGGGATGAGTATGAGAAAATAAAGGTTGAGAGATATGAGGAAGATAAGACTTGACTCCTAGATTATAGGATCAAGCATTTGTATAAGAAGCTATCTCTAGAAGAATTCAATATCCCTGGATGAATACAAAGTAATATATTGAGAGTGATATTTGTCTCTGTAAATTTGTAGTTGCATTTATATCGATGAGTATCAATAACAAATATTCATATAGGATCTTAAACAGAACACTTGGGTACCCCTAATAGGGTAAAAGAACCAAGTATACTTCGTATACACATTACTAAATAACATGAGAGATTGGTTTTGTGCTGAGTCATGAAATGAGAGATCGGTGTTTCACCAAGTCATTACAACTGCATATGGTTTTCTCTTATGAGATAGTTTGGCATTGTAATGTGTGTTCTAAATTATGATTTAGAACAGAGAACATTATGAGAAAAAAAAATTCCTTGTTTCTAAAGTCTTAAAATGGGAATGTTACAAACCCGCAACAAAAAGGGTTAGTTATAGCATGACCCTTGGCATCAAAACTTTACCGGATGCCTATCACTTAGCAAATAAGCCAAGGAGACGACATTAAGAGAGATTTACATACAAACTTGCTTTCCCACCATACTAGATTCATTAATTAATAAAAAGTGTCCTTTAATAAGAATGTCATTTGTAGGGACCTAAAAAGAAAAGATGAATGTCTAAGAAAACAATTATCTAATTTCGAGAATGGACTCTAACATGCATAACATAACAATATTAGGTAGTTTATGTATATATACTTGATCACCAATATTTAAGGGTACAACATCACCAACAAAAATATCAAATATATAACTTTAAATCTTCTCCCCCTCACGGATAACCTAAATAAGCAATGTTAAATAATGTCAACTCCAAAACTAAAACAATGAAAATTAACTTGATGCATTCATCAGTGTCTAGGTGAAATTTAAGACGGAAGAAAATGGTAATAGGACATGCATCTACGCTTGAATGTTTTGTTTTTCTTCATTCAAATTTTGAACTGGAGAGATTTTGGTAGTCACTAATTGTTGCAAATCGGAAAATCATGCAGAACTTGTTTGTAAAATACAATACAAAATCCAAGGGATTCCCATGTGAATACAAGTTCTTGAAAGTCAGTTCACATGAATGTTACTTAGATAATACCGTAGAATAAAAGTTTTTTTGAAGTGTATATTCTTTATAATCAAGCTACATTGAGAATTCAGTAACTACACAACCTACATAAAGTTTGTCACATTTATTAAAAAAATTAGATCCAATTTAAGAAATCTTGATCTTTCTAAGAATAGTTCTCTAAATATGAAAATTATCATGCACACGTAAGAATTATCATCTTCAAGTAAAAACAATATCAAATAATATTTGGTTAAAAACCTTAAAGAATGAAATATTACATGTAACAAAATTTACAAGAATAACAATAAAAGCTATACTTTCGCCATCATACCACCCTTCCTTGATGCCTCGTGTTTTACAAATTTAACATAACAATAATTATAAATATTTAATTTCATAACAACATGGCAAAAAAATGTAATAATAAGAAGAGAAATCATTCCACAATTGTTACAAAACATCAATGTTGTACAATATTCAAGTTCAAAATGCATCGAAGTTTCGAAATGAAATTCACATCACATTTCTCGTGATTTTTTCCATTCTCTAATGATAATAAGGCCTTAAATATATGGTTTTTCCTCAAACACACTCGTTAATTAGGTTTGATTAGGATTTATTTCCTCCCGCACAAGACTATGCAGTCACTATGCAATAATCTTGACTAATTGCCCAAAGAAAATTTTCACAAAAACACGATTCATCATACTTCTTTTTTGTTTTTTTGTAAACTCAAAATGCCTCGTGGGAGACTCTGGTCCTTGTTGAATGTTTTCATCAATAATAGGGTGGCTCAAGTACTTGTCCATCTTTTCCTAGTATTCCTTCATAAGCACTTCTCTAAAAAATCATGGCCTTCAATAGACAGTCTATTTGGAAACTCAGGAAGCTCATGAGAACACCATATTTTGTACATGACCAAAGGTTGAAGGATGTTACTCCATGGATCTCTGCCAGTGGCCATCTCCACCATAGTGCATCCTAGGGACCAAATATCACAAGGTGGGCCTCTCTCCACTTGATTGAACACCTTTAGAGCCATCCATGGTGGAGTCCCATCGAAATCAACTTTTCCTTCCCTTTTATTTTCCATCACATTAGTAGACCTAAAGTCTGCTAACTTCACACCAAAATTCCCCACCAACACATTATTTCCCTTGTTATCTCAATGCACAATGCCCTAGGTATGGAAATACACAATGCCTCTAAGAATCCCACGAGTGTAGTGGGGGTTGCACTATGCTAGGGGTCTGCAGAAAATGGAGATGGAAGCCCAGGAGATAAATTTCCCCTGCATCCATTAAACAATTATTAAAAGGCTTCTATATGTATGAATGTGAGGCATCAAGAACAAACATGAATTGTTTGACAAAATGCCTTTTAAAGTTTTTCACAAAATAAAATTATAGGTTTAAATCTACGTTACACCACCAGTATCCAAACCCTCCCATCCTGCACCCAAAAAGGCACGAGGAATGAAGTATGAACATCCATCAAAGTTAAATGGAAATGTACCAAAAATAAAAGGATGTCGAAGAAACTAAGTTATTCACAAGAAAATGATTGGTTCTAGCTTAAAAAACACTAAACAAATTGGAAAGGGAAAGACCATTAACAATTATAGTAGTTGTTAAGAGCACAAATACAAGTGTTTAACAGGATAAAAAGATATTTTAGACAAAACCAAATGTGCACTGCAATCCTTACAATCCATGAGATCACATTTGTTATTGACATTTCATCAAACAGTTCATGTGCATTGTGTATGATCCACATTTTGCATGTACATGTCCACCTAACACCGCCAACATGAGAAAAAGTAACTATGAAATGTGAATCCATGCTCGATCCACATATTCCAGAGCGTTAAAAAAAAAAGATAACCTCCATCACCAGAAAAACTTCAGCTATAGACTATTTAAGAGAGGACTTTTGCCCATTTTATAAGGCAGAGACAAGTAATGGAATTCCTTGTTGCTCATGTTTACCAAGAAATATTAGTCCAAAATATGTAAATCCTAAGACACTTTCACCCAAAAAGTTGCATCTCATCTCCCTTTCATTTTTTCCTTATCATTTTCATCGTCATTTATAGTTTCTCGCTTCGCATCTTCGTAGCTCATCCTTTTCTCAAATTCTGGCCATCTAATTCTCGTCAATCCTTTCACGCTCTCACCAAGACATAGAGAAGGATTACACCACCAACTATTTATTACTTAGACAATGGCCCAGCCATATCAATTATCACTCTCTCCTCGAGAACACATTATTATGATGCCAGAAAGGTTCCAAGGCCTCTTCAAAAAACCCAATTTGTGCTTTATTCGCTAAGAAGTGGACAATTTTCTGAACTCGACAAAGGAGAAAGGATAAAAGATAATAATGGAGGTCTTATCATAGCAGGACATAAACTGTTCAAATTTACTACCGATAGACCAAACTAATTTAATTTGTGGTCTACGTGAAATGCAAGAAAGACAGATGCATGTAATAATATGCACATTATTAAACCCCATCTCCACAGTGGTTGAAACAGTGATGAGGAGAATCAATGGCTGCAAAAATTATATGCTCTTGCATCTGCACGAATTTGTCATGACCATTTGTAACATCTTGGTTACGAATATTACTATGATGACTTCCACCTTTGACATTGCAAACGTCGACATGTGATTTGTCTTAGGAAGGTGTATTCTTTTGACGTTGAAAATCATGTTTGCAATGGATGAGTTATTACTACTCAGAATTTGTGCTTGTTGTAATTCTGTTTACTTGGAAGCAAGGCCATTCTATTTTGTGAATAATAAGTCATAAATTTGTACTATTGTTTTCACATTTCTATATGATAACAACACACCTTGAATCAATTCCATTGATCCAAGGTATGATTTTGTTCTTCTTTGTTATCATCTTGTTAATTGACATGTTGAATGAAACATGTTATGGAACCGAGTAGTGTTTTGGCATAAATTGTGAAGGAACCAGGTTCAGGTGTCCTTACTCAGCACCATGCTGCAAACTGTAATGTTTACCCTATTGGATTTTTGACCTAAGGTGATAATACTTACCTAGGATCTATTACTGAACTATTTTGGGTTGACGCCTAAAACTATGTTGCAGTGCCCTACCCTATATGGATTCTAACCTAAGGGGTTATGACCTAACCTAAGAAGGTATATTATATAGTTATGATTTTTGAACTAACCTAAGATAAATTCTAAAGACCTAAGAACTAAGATGGAAACCAAACTGATGCTAATGTAACCTAAACTATCACCGAGCCTAAAGAGGACCTATGGGTTACATGGCAAATAGAAGGTTGGTGGAATTGGTTTTTGAGGCATTAATGAGAATAAAATCTCAGTCCTTACATCTTAAATTGCCAAGTTTGTCGGAGGCAAGGAAGGTAGGTAGGATGTATAGCTAGCATCATTGCTAAATTTAAAATGCATGTTAAATTTTGAAATCCACTTCGCCAAATTTGAAGTGGCGGTGACACAAGAAAAGAGAGGGAATTTGCATTCAATGCACTCATTGGCATTGATTTCGGTGAAGAGACCACCTAGGAAATAGGAGAAGGGTGTTTTGTGGAAGTTGTTGGTCATTCTGGTCTTTCTGGTTTTTGCTCTGCATGTGGTTTTGGTTCTTCAAACCAGTAAGTTTGTTTTTGATCCATTGTGATCTTGAGCATCCCCAAAATGTTTCTGAACCGTGGAAACATGGAGGCAGTTGGGAGATTTGGTTGTTGACATTGTTTGAAAAGAAGAGATTCTTGAGAAGCTTGGCTAGAGATCTTCTGCATATCAACAAGAAATTTCATCACCATGATAGGCTCTTCTTACTAAACAGCTTTTACTTTCTATTAAGTGTCTTCATTAGAACAACTCTGCTCTTTGAAATAAATGGCTTTGTGGAAATGTTTTGGTGTATTTTGGTTGTGATCTTCTATTTAAGTTAGTTGTTTTGAAAGGATGCAATATGAGTATTTTCTAAATGCATGTTTGAGTAAATCCTGTTATTATATTTAAAACTGGAATGATGCTTAAGTTTTGCATAGCCTTAAGTTTTTTGTGCACAAGGAATTAAGGGAAATCATTATGTGGTAAAGATTTTAATTGGGTTTGTTTTCCTTTTAATTGTGGGAAGTATGAAGTTCTTCATCTTCTCTAAAAATGAATCGCCTTGAATCTAGTTGTTTCTGTTTGAGATAAGTTGGAACAGTTGTTTGGATTTGATGTATTGTGAATTTAAACTTGTTAAAAGGACAATGATGAAACATTTTCTCCCTTTGAGTTTAATGCGTTTAAACCCATGAATTTTTGTGGGATTGTTAGAAGGGATTTCATTTGGTTTTGACCTTCCTTTTTGAAATCTGGTAATTTTCAGTTTAACTCCTTTCTAGGGACTATGTGAGGATATTGTTGTTTCTCTCACTGCATGTATTAAATGGTTTGTGGAAAACCTTTTGATTTACTTATGTATATGTTGTTGTGAAAGTTGACTATTTTAGTGGATCTTGGGATTAGTTTGGTTTTGGTTATCTAAGGGGAAAGAGTTGGAACGTTCGGTCTTACTCTTCTCCCTTTTGTTCAATTTTGGGAACCAATTTGGGGTTTCATTTCCTTTGATTGCTTTCATCTTAGTCAAAATTCAGTTGGAGCGTAAAGTTTCTCCTTCTCCTTTTAGGCTCAATGATGAACACATGTACTGGGGGATTGCAATCCTTTCGTTGTTCCCAATTGTATTTGAATCTAGTTGGACTTCTTTTCATTATATCTAAAAATGACTTCTTTCCTTCCTATGGAATAGGAAACATGTTTTTACTTGACTATAATCTCTTAATCGCTTTCTATTTGGGATGCATAAGCTTTGTTTGTAGTGTGCGAGCTATCAACGTGGATGAATTTAGAATATCATTTGTTGCTTGATACTTTTGGTATAGTTGTAGAATGAATTATTTTAATATTCCCTTTAGTGGTAGCTAGTAAGCTACTGAAAATGTCTCTGTTTTGTGTTGAGGGAAGTACATTGTTGTTAATTGATTTGCATGTTACAATTTATATAATTTGGTTCAATATTGGGAAGAAATAATGAGAATCTCTCTCTCATCTTGATTATTGACTTCCATCTTGTTCTCTCTCTCCTTTTTGAGTTGTGGATTTCAAGTTCTTTGTTACTCTTGTGCTCAAAAGGTAGTTGATTGTTTTCTCTCTCGACTATTTATTTCTCGTTATTATTACACCTTGCTTAAAGTTGACTGCTTTTGGTTAGGTTAGTTGAAGGGGATTTCAGAGTAGATAGTTGGATGAATCACTTTCTTTCCTTGTTCTTTCCTTCTCAATTGATTGTTAAGAAGGTAATGAATCGATGTGTGACTATCTTCAGAGAATTATATGGAATTTAAACCTTGTAAAAATATGTTGATGTTGAACAAAAAGGTTAGGCTAGAGTTGGCTTAAATTGGAATGATTCAAAGACACTATAGTATGAAACATATAAGTAATTGGGATGTAATATTACTTGTCTATTGTAGCTTTTCTTATGAAATTGTTGAACAAATATTGTTGTTTAATCTTGATACTTATTTAATGTGACAAGGTTTCTCACTCTGTTCTTCTTTTAGTGGTACTTAATTCTTTACTAGGTATCTATCTGTATTACTTAATGTTTCATAAGAGTAGATTTCTTTTTATGAGACAGTTAGTCAAAAGCACATCGCTTTAATGATTAGTGCTTATCATGCTCAGTTCAATGAACTGACCCATGCTAGCAATTTTTGCAGATGGATTCTGTAAGTGACAAAAGAAGACAAGTTCCTTTATGATGCTTCTGTGTTTACTTAAAGGCTGCATTTTTAATGAGGATTTATTATTCTTTTGAGATGTAATTGAAAAAGGGAAAAAGTTGTAAATTTTACTTGATTTTATCAATGAAGAATGACATGAAAGATGTCTGAAATGTTTAGATCTGTAAAATATGTATTTTGTTTGATAAATGGAAAAGGGATTGAGTGTTATTGATCTTTGATGTGCCATTATCTTTTGGGCTTACTACAAGGGGATTGTAAACTTATTCTTATTCTCTTGTAAACATATATGTTTTGGATTATTTCAGTTGGACTCAAATGAAATAGAGAAAAAGAGTATTGATACTATATCCTACTCTTAATTGCAACCTTAAGGTTGACATGCATAGATGAACACTCAACTAGGTCAATATGGTTTATTCATTGACAATAATAGATAAGTAAATTACATATGGTTTTTGTATAAGTAATTGTTGCAATGGACCCTAACGAATATATGTTAAGGGAAAGACAATTAGTCTTTGAAATTAAATATTCGTTACTATCCTTTTTGGGTATAATACTCAAGGGATATTCAGAAAGAGGGAATCTATACCTCTTCTTAGTAAACCTTAATCCTAAAATAAGGTAACTGAAAATGAAAATATATATACATGAAATAGACTTCATCTTAATGAAGTCTATTATAAAGAAATCAGAATCTAAGTTCAGCCATGGATAAATTTGGTCAAGTTAAGTAAGTTAGTCTTACTGTTGTTAAGCTGGTTTGGAATGTTAGTTTGAAACTTAAAGTTAAGAAACTAAAGAACGACATACAAACCTTTAAGAAGAAGGATTGGTTGTAGATTAATCTATATGACAACCATAAGTCATTTATGACTAGAACCATACCGATCAAAGAGATTAGAAAATCAACGGGGTTGTTGGCCGAATCTTAAATTAAGAAGATAAGAAAGTATTTAACCTCTTATCTAGATATGTACCTCTAGACGAGGGGATTCCGTGGGATGTTGGTACACGCCAACTACAATAATGTGTCATCATGAAGACCGGGTCTTCATGAGGACATAGTGTTGCAGCTGACATGTCGCAACACCCTTCCGAATCGATCATATAGGTTTACATAAACTCAAACTTGACTTGGTTACACTCTAGGTCAATTTAGGGACATGATTTGATATAGGGAAGGACTCTTGATGATTGAAGGTAACTAGACACATGCAATCGACCTAGGTCGATTGAGTATGTCTATGTACCCTTAGTCATCTGCGAGTGGCCCTCTATACCAATCTATGTTGCTAACCTGAGTTATGGTTAAATATTGGACAAGAGGACTAACAGAGTCAGTGAAGACCATTCTAGATAACAGATGAAGTGGGGGTGAAGGATGTATTCCATTAACGAGTATGCCATCTAGGAATATGATCATGCAAAGCATGTGAAAATATTTGGCCAAAGTATCGCAAGCTGTTGGTTGCGTTGTCCTATATCACCTAGTTTAAGAAGCAGGATTTTAGATGAATATTGGTAACAAATATTTAGATAGGCCTCTTAAACAGAACACTTCAATACCCTAAAAAGGGTAAAAGAACCAAGTATACTTAGTATACAATACATTGAATTAACATGAAGGATTGGTAAGAAACCGAGTCATGAAATGAGAGATCGATGAAACTTTGAGTCATGAAATGAGAGATTGGTAGTTCATCGAGTCATTACAATTGCATATGGTTATCTGATTATGAGATTGATTGGCATGGAATGTGTGTTCTAAATCATGATCATTTAGAATAGAGAACATTATTTAAAAACTTGAAACATGTGTTCTAAATTATGATAATTTAGAACAAAGAACACTATTCAAAAAAAAAAAAATCCCTTGTTTCTAAAGCTTTAAAATGGGAATGTTACACCATTGATTTGTATAGTGCAACTCAATCTTGCATGTAAGTAAACACCTATTAGTATAATAAATTTGTTGAAATAAATAAAAATAAAAATATTAGTTGATGTGATGGATGTAACATATAATAAAAATAAAGGTGTTGGTTGATGTGATAAATCAACGTATTATAATAATAAATATAAAAATGTTGGTTGATATAATAGATCCAACATAGAATAATAATAAAGGTAAAGATGTTCGTAGATGACAAGTTTATCACTATGGTACTAGTTTATTTGTGTTTGTTTTTAAAGTTGTGCCCTCATAAATGGAATATGTAGAAATTCTCAAGAAATATTTCATATTCGTCTCATGTCAAATTTTGGAAGTACTAAGAGAAATAAAAATAGTAATATATGATTGGTTTAAAAGTTAAAATTAATACATTTAATGAATAATAGATATATTTTATAGTGTCCTACCTAATTGTTATATATATATATATATATATATATATATATATATATATATATATATATATATATATATCATGGCATTATTTTAATTATTATAGAATTTTAACGACGAATAGAAAATCTATAATATAAATGATATTAATTAATGAGATAATTTTTTAATAGTAATAGCAATTCTAAAATGTGATGAATAACATATAATAAAGATGTTGATTGATATGATAAATCCAACTTATGTAGTAGTATTCAACAATAACGCTCTCAAATTCTTTGACATGATAAACAAAATATTCCACAACAATGCCCTCAAAGAATATTATATATTATTCACAAATAATAACGAGGAACAACATGTAAGCTTATTTCTCTAACGAGCCTACATGAATAAATAAAATAATTCACAATATCGCCCTCAAAGAATATTCTATTTTATTTACAATTAATACATAACAAAATATAATCTTATTTCCTTAATGAGACTATAGGGATTAAAGGCTTAAGGAGCAAAAAAACTAGCCGAAGAAATTGAAGTTAGTCTAACATCCCAAAATTACGGAAATCTAACATGGGGTGAACCCCACTATAACGTTTGAGCATACTAAGCTCTCAACATAAACAAAAAAAAAGAACAACAATTGTACCATCATGTCTATAGAACTTTTCTTGCAATAAATTTGAGATTTAGTTGAACTATAATACTATCTATCTATTTTTAGTGGTAGCATGTATTGAGGGTTTGGTGTATACTATTCCATATGAAGTTGATTGATGGCGCTTACCTTATATAGAACTTCACTCGAAATTGGAATACGTGATTATTTAGAGTCCCTCCCTATTAACAAAAACAAAAACAAAAACAAAAAAATACCATCTAGGGGAGAGGGGCTAGTAGTGGTTCACCCTAAGTTAAGGGGTCCACAAAATCGATTGTTTATGATATGGGATTGTGATTTTTTCACTAATATGTAGTTCATATTTGTGTTAACTTAGATTTTTTCTTTAGAATGTTAAATTGGAGGAAAACCATATTTTGAATTGATTTAAAATAATATGGGTGAAAATGCTACAACCATGGTGGAAACTATCTTATTTTTGGTAGAGCTATTGCATAAAACTTTTTAAAAACATTGAACTAATCATTTGATTCAAAACATACGGGATATATTACATAGAGTAGTGATTACATTATATAGAGATAACAACTCCTATAAAGATGGTGTCAACACCAATCCCTCAATTCTCTCTAGTCTATCTCCTAGAATCACTCCTTATCCCTTTATTCTCTCACTCAACTCTATCAAACTACCCATGAGTTGTTTATTACAACTTCACATTCACTCACACTATATTATTATTAAATGAGTTTCACATCTCATTTAAATAATAATACACACAATACAATTTATTAATAATGTTACACAATATATTCGTAACATTCACTCCCCTATTGTTAACATTATTAATTCCTAATATACACTCCCCTAATGTGAACAAGGTAAAAACATTTTCACATCTCAACGAATGTCAACCCCGTGCACGCCCTTTGTAGCTCATGACCTTGATATAAATGAAGGGAGAAACACTCAACCTTCTATGGTTTTACAACATGTTTACCACCAACTTGGACATGAACAATTCTCCACTCTATTGTTCACCTCATGTGGTTTTCTGGATCTCCACGAATGCTTCAAGATTCATGTCTCAGTATGTGTTTTTTTACTTCCCACTATATTTTTCATCAGAAAGTTACATATAGGAATTTGTCACACATTACAATAACAGGAATGTATCATCTATTTTTATTATCTACCACATAGTTGAAAATACTTGGCCACCAAATCAGTACCACGGCCTCGTCGATGGTGCCTGACGAGAGGTCACCGATAAACCTCCTTCCTTTGCTTGCCTCAACCTCCATCGCTTTTCTACTTAGCAAATTTATATTTGAGGCTCATTACATAATTCTCATGGGTGTCGGCTTCAACCGATAATGCACCCGTCTGATAAACTTTTAATTCGAAAGTAAATTTATTTATTTATTTTTTAAAAATATTTGCCAAAAATGGAAAAAATTAAAAAAATGTCCAGGAGCAGAAAGAACTGGATCAATGCATAGAGCTCAAAAAATACGCGTTTTAAAAAAATGACACCTAGATCCGAGTTACCAGCTGAAAGTTACAGAACTTACAAGTTCAAATCTCAAAATCTTTCTGGACCCTTTCCAAAAATGGCAATTTTTTTGTCCTTGTGTTTTTTCTTGCACAAGGCCCAAAAAGGAAAATAAACTGATTTACCTCTCCTAATGCAGATCTATATTACGGCCGAAATTAGAAACCTGATCATTGATTCGCAAGGTTCCTCAACATGAGAAAACGGATCTGCAGATGTTGTCAATACCGCTATAGATGCATGGGATACTCCACGTGGATTGCTTCATTGTTCGCAGTGTTGAAGATCCTTTTTGTATGCCATTCCAGGCTACTAGACCAAACGGCTTTGAAAATTTAACCCACTTTGTATGCATAGGTCATGGGAGATTTCCCCTTAGCTCTCTACTTTTCTCACTTCATGGACTCTGATTAGATCTCAAATGTAGGTATATCAGATCGTGGCTCCTTCTCAACCATATACAAACATGGCACTGACACACAAAATAGAAATCATGGGGTCTGCAACTATTATCTGGACATAGACAAAAAATGAGCCTACAAATCTAAAGTTGAGTGCAAAATCCTTGATGCCAAGACCGATGAATGCAAGATCTCGACTATACAAAAAAATAAATCAAACTATGCTTATAAATTCTTCACAGACTCTCATATGACAGGAACCTGTTATGCAAAATAAGCCCATGCTTGTTTTGGTTAATTTGCCTTCATTCTTCCTTCCTTTTGTTGTAGGAAGATTTTTGCAACTTTAAAAGAACTCAAAAGTTCTTAGAGATGGCTTCATCAGATAGGATTTTTCTTCCCCTTTCTAGAAAGGTAAAGAAGTCCTCCTAAATCCTTGTATTTTTTGAGTTATGGCTCAGCGGAGTTTGGAGGGGAAATTTTCCCAAGGCGGGCCCATGGGAAACATTTTGGCGCTTAGCCTTTTGGCTAAAAATGCAAAGGTAAATTTTGGCCCAAAAGCCCACAAAGATATGAAAATCTGCCACGTTTCCAAAAGAACGGCATCGGAGGAACTTCAATTTTTTCAGCTTTTTGGTCAAAGCGCGTCAAAGGCAAAAAGTAGAGGCGCATCCCCGTCGAGCAATAAAATGGAGCCACATGTCCATGTGTCAGCGAGGAGTCAAGGAGGCGGAAGGATTTTGGAATTTTTTCCAAAGTGATGAAAAAGGTCAAAGGAAAAAGTTGAACCTCACCTCCGCGCGCGTCAAATGATGCCAAGTGTCCACATCAAGAAATGGGAGCGGTGGGGCCATGGAGATTTTTGAAAAATTTTCCAATTTCGCAAAAGGGGTAGAATGATTGTTTGAACCCACGATCAACCAGAGGGTGCCACGTGGTAGTGGAGGTTGGGCCGGTGGAGATTTTTTGGGAAATTTTCCCAATTTGAAAAAGGAGGAAAAAGTTCAAATTTCAGCCCGCGAACCCTAATTTTGCCCTAATTTCCTGTTTTGCCCTAAATCTTCAGAGGGCCATATCTTTTGATCCAAAGCTCGATTTTCATGTTTTTGATATCATTGGAAAGCTGTTGAAATTATCCACACGATGGAATATTCAATTTTGATTTTTGGTGGAGATTTGTGGGAGAAAATTGAAGAAATGTCCCTGGCATGGGAAAAATGCAGAACCGACCCCCAACCACCAAAATTGATGAGGTATGGCGCTTGTTTCTTCTCCAGCATGGCCAAATGCATCAAAAATGGATTTTTGAGGGTGCCCTTGCTGTTTTAATGGATCTTGTCGGTGGTTGGAGATCTCAAATCAATTTTCCCATGTTTTTGCCTTTCCTTCGTTTTGCTTCATCGTTAAAAGCCAGTTTTGGCTCATTTGTAAAGGGTTGGATGTTTTGTTCTTGCAGACTCCCCTCTTCCCCTTGGCACATGAATTCATGGAGTTTTAGGCCTCCCATTGGAACTACAATACATTTTTTCCTCTTTTCCATTGTAATGCATCGTATCAAAAACTAGGAATGATAAAGCATGCTTTGTGAATGAATTTTCAATCCTTTCTTGCGTTTATTATTTCCTTTTGATCCTTCATTACATTTTGGTAATTTTGCATATTCTAGTGTTGCATTCTTATGATCTATGTCTATTTACAAAAACAAAGGTCCATCACTCCTTTGGTGTATCACCATTTTTACTTAGTTTTGTTTCCTTTTGCATCTTTTAACTCGTCTCCTTGGAATCTAGAGTAGGATTTAGCATTGAACCTCTGTAAAATTCATGCATACACCTAAACAGAGGGGTAAGAACTAGCTTTCTCTGGAGAGTTTTCTCACCTTGCAAGGTCCCATGCCTTGAGAAAACTCAATGTTGTGCAATCACACTAAATGACCCGATTCTGACTGCAGATCTGAAGGTCATTTAGGGGGTGTTGTAGATTTGCACTAACAGTTTTGGCACGCTCGGTGGGACCTTAGAGGTCTTCATCTTCATTATAACAAAGTTGATGTGTATTTGTTGTAAGTTTCTTGCTTAAAAGAGCCTTGATTTGCACATCTGGTGACTCTAAAAGAATAAAATCAAATGGTTTCAAAGAAATCCAAGCTTGATGATTCATGAGAAGGATCCAAACAAGGTTAAGGACCGAGAAGAGGGATTGTTTAAATATCTACAATTATCCCCTGAAAGAGGAGAAAGAGGAAGAAGGATTCAAAGGTCTCCATCTCCACCAAACAGAACTCTATTAACTCCTCAACCTCGGTAGACCTTTCATCTAATCAACAAGGGTTCTCGTGCCAATCAAGACATGGCACAACCCAATCCTTATGTCAACTTTACTAGTAGCATCCCACTTGCTCTCAATGCACAAAACCCAGTTCCAATTACAACATTGAAGAACATCCCATACTTTACTGGAGAAAATCAGACCAATCTTGGTGATCATGTCAAGGACATTGCTAATGTTTGTGCAATTCATGAGATTGTTGAGATGGAGATTGCTATCAAATTGTTGGCATCTTCATTCAAAGGGAAAGCATTGCAATGGTTCAAGAGCCTTGAGGCAGGCTCTATCCAAAATTGGAACTAGTTGTGCACATCCCTCCATAACCAATTTGGATAGAAAGGGGACAACTTGTCTCTATTAGAGCAACTGACAACTATCAAGAGAGCTCCTAATGAGCAGCTAATAGACTTCAATTTCAGATTTCAAAGAACATGGGTTAGAATCCCATTGGGTCAGTGAGGCCATCACTCAAGGTGCTTTCTTATACTTTCTCAAGGATTTAAATTCGACATTTCTATGTTGATCCAATCCATGGGAGGTGTAATTCTACCCGCAGCTTACAACATCATCAATAGGGTGAGAATTGTTTGATCCAAGCTAGTAAACTTGCACCTAGGCCTCATATGCCCTTATATCCGAGTTGGGAAGCCCAAGTACTAGTCACACACCTAGTTTATCTCTTGTTCCCACCCCTAGAAATTAGAGTTCAAATAAAACTTCTACTTCATCCTCTAGTGCCTCAAATGAGCTTCAAGAAGTTATGAAACAATTACAAAATTTGGGCAATGAGCTGGTTATGCTCAAGAGGCAGCAAGCTCAAAGTTTTAGGCCTTCTTATCAGCCTCAAACTCAACCTAATAGACAACCATATCAACCTAATAGGCCACCCAACCTAGCTACAAATCAAAATCAAGTAAGGCCTCCTGCCAATAGACCATTTCAGCCCTATAACCCCAATGTTGCATCTACCTCTAAAGCCTTAGTGCCAGTGCAAAATAATATAGCTCAAGGGTATGACTGGTGTTTCCCGTGTAGTTAACCTCACAACCAATCTATGTGCTTCAATCGTGCTTTGAACCAAGCTTTAATGGTGACAACAACTGGTGTAGAGAGTGAGGCGATTCAAGAAACAAACCAACAACAAGGGACATCTCAACAAGATACAACTCCAAGTGAGACTACACTTGTGAATTGACAGGATGAATATTTTTGTGGTATGAATTAAACACCTTCTCAAAGTGTAGTAGCTAACACATGGTCAAAGAAGAGGAATATTGGTGAAGGCCAGTCATTAGATCCAAGTGATTCACAACCTTCCATCACTCCACAAGGTGTTAGCAAGCAAAATGCAGTTTCAAATGTGCAAGGACAGCCCAAGCCACCTTCTAGACCAGCTCAAATGCCATCTGTTATAGGCCATGTACAAGAAAAGAATGTACTTTCTAAAGGGCAGCAAAGATATGGCTCATCCCCATTTAACATCATTGAAGAAATGAAGAAGACCAATGTGAACATATCTATGTGGGAGTCACTATCCATCCCATGACAAAGGGATCTACTACAAGCTGCCATGAAGAATTGGTCAACCTCAAATACGCAAGCTCATATGTAAGAGAAGGTACTCACAAATGCTACTCAGCCTGAGGGGAATCATGGAGGACAGCAAGGTAAAATTTTGAAGCCCCTCCATTCTATGTTTCATTGATCATTGGGGATAAACTAGTACATAATTGTATGATTGATTCTGGGGCAAGTAGTTTCGTGATGCCCAAGCAAATAGCTGATCAGTTGGGCCTTCAATATGAAGCCATATCCAAGGGGGTGGTGCAATTAGATGGGACAATAGTAGCAATAGTTGGAGTAATTAAATATTTGAGCCTTACTTTGCATGCATGCCCCAATGTCACTATTTTGCAAGATGTGTCGGTGATAGATTTTCCACCACTCTTTGCCATATGTTTGTCAAGGGATTTCACAACTAGAATTGGAGGCTACCTATCTGCTGATTGGTCACACATGTTGTTTAGGACAAGGTATGGAGCTAAGGCCATAATTAGGTCCGAACCTATTGCAAACTTTCACATTGAGCCTCATACTCCAAGCCCAATCAATGCTAATTGTTCAACGTTTGATCAAGAGGATTATCCAAGAACTCATGAATCGACACCAAAGTTGGAAGCATCCCGATTTGACTCTTGATGAATGGGCAAGCAAGGTACATTCTTTTGATCCCTACAAGGAAATAGAGGAATCTGAATTAGGAGTCTATTACATGCATGAAGGAAATCGCCTCTTCCTAGCATCACCAAACCGCACCATAAAGATGATAATAATGTATGGCGGTTGTTCTTTGATGGATCAAGGAGTAGACAAGGTGTAGGAGGAGGAGATATGCTTGTTTCACCTCAAGGCATTAAGTATTATTCAGCTTTTAGATTTCAGTTTGCATGTTGTAACAACACTGCAGAATATGAAGCTTTGATACATGGATTGCATTGGTCAAGGAAGAGAGGCATCAAAAACTTACAAGTCTTTGGTGATAGTGAGATGATTGTTAACCAAGTTAAAGGACATCATGCTGCCAAGAATGACCTACTCAAAAGTTATAAGAATAGAGTGTGGGATCTCATTGAGGATTTTGAGGGCTTTAGCATCAACTCCATCCCTAGGAAAGAGAACTAAGTTGCTGATAGGCTTGCAACAGTTGGAGCAACTTTTGATGTTGTAGAGAGTATCAAAAGAGATAAAATGCAACCAAACATCCATGTGATTGTGAGGCCATCAGTGCCAAACAATAATGCAAGTTTGCAAGTGTTTGAGAGTGACCAACAAATCATCAATTTCTTGCAAGAGGAAGCTGAGTTCTCACCAAAAATTGATAAAAGTTGGAACAATAGTATGGTGATCAAGTGGTACAACTGAGAACTAACAAAATGCCAAAAGGACTTGTGACTTTAGAGTCTATCTTTAATCCTAATGATCAATTTAGGAAGGAGAAAACAAACATCCAAGTCAAGGGAGAGGATTAAGAGCCCATCTTAGTTGGAAAAGGTAAGTCACTTCAAATTGGTAAAGTGGCAACCGAGAAAGAAAGTATGAGTTTATGCAACTCTGCCAAGAGTTCCCATATGTATTTGCTTGGAGTTATGAAGACTTGAGAGGTTTCAATCCCAAGTTAGTTCAACACACAATTGAACTAGATCCAAGTGTTAAGCCCATCAGAAAAAAATAGAGACCGGTCAATCCACACATTGAGCCTCTCATGAAGAAGGAATTGAATAAG
Source organism: Taxus wallichiana var. yunnanensis (assembly GCA_018340775.1). Taxonomy (NCBI): domain Eukaryota; kingdom Viridiplantae; phylum Streptophyta; class Pinopsida; order Cupressales; family Taxaceae; genus Taxus; species Taxus wallichiana. The sequence goes on from CM031236.1 coordinate 64,961,230, forward strand.
TTAATAGAGGCAAGTATCATATTCCCCATCAAGCATTCAAGTTGGGTTGCAAACTTGGTTCCAATTAGAAATAAGAGTGGAGAAATCAGGTTGTGTGTAGACTTTAGAGATTTGAACAGAGCATCCCTCAAGGATCACTACCCACTTCTTTCTATGGAGCAGATTTTGCAAGTTATCACTAGCTTTGTGAGGTTTTCATTGCTAGATGGTTATTCTGGATATAATCGATCATGGTAAATGAAGATGATCATTTCAAAACAACGCTTCACCACCAAATGGGGAACCTATGCATATAGAAAAATGTCATTTGGGTTGTCTAACGTCGGAGCTACTTTCCAAAGGGCAATGGATATGGTGCTCAAGGGATTGATCAACAAAATAGTGCTGATATACCTAGATGATATTATTGTATTTTCTAAAAGTGCAGCAGATCATCTCTTTCATTTAAGACAAGTGTTCCAAAGATGCAGAAGATTTGGGGTATCCTTGAATCCCAAAAAATACATTTTTCTAGCTCATGAAGGCAAGCTCCTAGGCCACATTGTTTCCAAGGAAGGGTTAACAATTGATCTAGAGAGGGTTGAAGCAATAAGAGCACTGCCATTGCCAAGGCATAAGAAGGCTCTTCAAAGTTTCTTGGGAAGAATCAATTTTATTCAAAGGTTTTTTCCAAACTTTGCAGCCCTTGTCAAGCCAATAACTATGATGTTGAAGAAAAATGTGGCATTCAAATGGATAGCTGAAGGTAAGGCAAGTTTTGAGGCAATCAAAGAAGCTATCTCACAAGCTCCAACTCTCATTAACCCAGATTTCTCCAAAGACTTCATCCTTTATGCATTTGGTGGTGATGATACAATTTCTGCAATTTTAGTACAGTAGAACGAAGAAAATGCAGAGCATCCAATTACCTTCTTTAGCCAAATCTTAGAGGACTATGAAGTAAGGTATTCCTTCATTGAGAAGCATGTTCTTGCAATGATTAGGAGCTTGAAGAAATTTAAGCATCTAGTTTCAAACAACAAGGTTTAACTGTTGGTTTCTCATGTGGGAGTCAAAGACTTCCTCCTCAACAAATATCTAAATGAAAAATGTGCAGGGTGGATTATTCTTGTCATGGAGTATGACATTGAAATCAAAGTCACCAAGTCAGGTACGAGGAAAGGGATTGTGTGAGCAATTTTCCTTGAGTCAACCAATTGAAGCAAGAAAAGAGAAGAATGTTGTTTTTGTGTTACAAGACAGCCAAGAACAAAGATATATTCAATAAGAAATGGTGGTGTGCTCACTCCTTCATTGGACCCAAGACATAATGCACTTCTTACAAATAGACCTATGCCCTCAGAGATGAACAAAGCCAAAAGAAGACACTTCAAATTGCGGGCTATTCCATATGCACTTGTTGATGGTGTCTTCTTCAAAAAGGATATCAATGGAGTGTTGCTAAGATGCATTGGGACAAATCAGATTGAGAAAATGTAGTAGAGTTCCATGGTGGATCAGGGAGGTCATTTTTCTCCAAGAGTGACAGCTCTCAAGATCATGAAGGCTGGTTATTATTGGCCCAAAATGTTTAGTGATTGTTATGCATGGATCAAGAGGTGCAAGAATTGTGCATTCTTCACAGGCAAAGAGAGGTTAACAGCACTTCCATTGCACCCAATATTAGTTGACCAACCATTCATGTAATGGGGTTTGGACTTCATTGGAGTCATTAATCTAAACTCAAGCCAAGGGCACAAATGGATTCTAACAGCAACAAACTACTTCACCAAATGGACTGAGGTGGTGGCACTCAAAGAGGCAAATGAATCTAGCATTCTAGACTTCTATGAGGGGATAACAACTAGATTTGGTATACCTGCCACTATAATATCAAATAATGTGTTGGCATTCATAGGATCAAAGGTAACTGAATGGACTATTAGAAATGGAATCTATTTGAGCACTTCATCAAATTATTACCTTCAAGGGAATGGCCAAGCCGAGTTCACCAACAAGAATCTATTAAGGATCATCAAGAGGACTCTTGATGAAAATCGAGGACTTGGCACACTAAGCTCAAATCAGTTCTAATTTCACCTATTTTGCCCTAAATCTTGAGGGCCATATCTTTTGATCTAGAGCTCAGATTTTCACGTTTTTGATATCATTGGAAAGATGATGAAATTCTCCACACTATGAACTATGCAATTTTTATTTTTGGTGGAGATTTGTGGGAGAAAATTGAAGAAATGTCTATGGAAAGAGAAAAAATGTAGAACCGACCCCCAACCACCAAAATTGATGAGGTATGACACTCGTTTCTTCTCCAACATGGCCAAATGCATCGAAAAATGGATTTTTGAGGGTGCCCTTTCTATTTTAATGGATCTTGTTGGTGGTTGGAGATCTCAAATCAATTTTCCCACATTTTTCCTTTCCTTCATTCTCCTGCATCGTTAAAAGCCAGTTTTGGCTCATTTGTAAAGGGTTGGACGTTTTGTTCTTACTGACTCCCCTCTTCCCCTTGACACATGAATTCGTGGAGTTTTAGGCCTCCCATTAGAACTGTAATACATTTTTGCCTCTTTTCCATTGTAATGCATCGTATCAAAAACTGGGAATGATAAAGCATGCTCTGTGAATGAATTTTCAATCCTTTCTTGCATTTATTGTTTCCTTTTGATCCTTCATTACATTTTGGTAATTTGTGCATGTTCTAGTGTTGCATTCTTATGATCTATGTCTATTTTAAAAAATAGAGGTCCATCACTCCTTTGGTGTATCACCATTTTTACTTAGTTTTGTTTCCTTTTGCATCTTTTAACTCTGTCTCCTTGGAATCTAGAGTAGGATTTAGCATTGAACCTCTGTAAAATTCATGCATACACCTAAACAGAGGGGTAAGAACCAGCTTTCTCTGAGAGTTTTCTCACCTTGCGCAAGGTCCCACACCTTAGAGAAAACTCAATGTTGTGTAATCACACTAAATGACCGACTGCAGGACTGCAAATATGAAGGTCATTTGGGGTGCTTTAGATTTGCACTAACATAACCCAAACATAAATCAATTTTGCCCTCAATTCATCTATCCTCCCATAGTACCTACTCGATATCAAATCTTATTTTTGGTAGAGCTATTGCACAAAACTTTAAAAAAACATTGTAAGTAATAATTTGATTCAAAACATACAGATATATTACATAGAGTAGTGATTACATTATATAGAGATAACAACTCCTATAAAGATGGTGTCAACACCAATCCCTCAATTCTCTTTAGTCTATCTCCTAGAATCACTCCCTATCCCTTTATTCTCTCACTCAACTCTATCAAACTACCCGTGAGTTGTTTATTACAAATTCACAATCACTCACACTATATTATTAATAAATGAGTTTCACATATCATTTAAATAATTACGCCGAAAGGCATGTTCTAAGTTAGAAAGCCCGGGGGCTCGACAAGCATCCAATGGTGCACAAACTCTGCACTGCCGACCATCTTTATGGTGGAAATTATCCATCCCGACGCGCTTTGACAAACCCGCCTTGACGCTCTCGACAAACTCCGCCTCGACGCGCTTTCGACAACGGACAGAGAATCATAGACTCGATCTCTCGCCTTACACGCGGTGGGCGCTTTCAAAAAGCATCAAAACTCGCCAAACTAAAAAAACTCACGTTTCTTTCCTTTTATGGCATATATTTCATTTTTTTGATTTTGTTGGATGTTCTGCTCACCATCTGTTGTGGTAATATTTGCAAGGCTCGAAAGCAAGGCTAGGAGGCCACCATAACAAGTTATAACAATGATAGAGGTGAGGGCCGAATGGCCAAAACAAGTTGTTTCACACACATAATGTGAGGGGTGGAAACCACGGTGTGCTGCATTAAAAATCCGCAACCAACAAAGGCGTAAACATATGGATTTGTATAGCCTATAAAAACTCTTTTCCTATTCTCTTTATTTTTAGATATCATTTCTTTTCATTGTGAGGATAGGGGATTTCTATCTTACAAATCTCCATTTTGAGTTTAATGGTGAGAATCAATATTTGTTTAAATTGGCTATTACAGGTGATTTTCAGGGAGGCTGAATTACAAGGAGAACTTGAGTGGATACCAGTCCGATCATTGTGGAAGGCGTGCAAATTTCAACTTGGCTTCTCTTGGAGCTCGGCGTCCTCGATCATCTACACCTCAAGCAGGTTGCATAATTTTCTAGATTGATACAATAGAGCGAACTATAATTACATTTATAGTTTTAAACAGGTAGACATAGTAACAATATTTCCTTTATAGTTTTTGATCATATCTATGAAAGCTTTTGCATGTAAATGAAAAATCAGGAAATATAACTACCATGTAATATAGTTCGCTCTATTTTATTGTATGGCATGTTGAAGCATTAGACACTTTATTAAATAGAACCTAACCAAGTTGTATCCATGGCCTGCACTAATGAACTCTGAGTTGAATGTATTACATAAATACGATAAAATCTACCTTCCATCCACATAATGGATATGGTTTTCAAAGAACAAGTGAGTGTATGGTCGCACCTACTTTGTAAATGGAATTGACCCAAATAAAACAAAACATTATTTCAGTAGGGCGTAGATCGATGTATTAGTTTATATTGTGCTTTTGAAAGGAACCTTGACTTCTATCTCTATCTGTAGTTGTGGTTATTCTTAGAAATCAACTATCTATTGTTCTTGCCTACGTGCTTGGTGTAAGACTTGTTGCATGTTTCAAAGGATAGGGCCGCATATGAAAAACAAACACATTTAGGAAAGCTTTGTTTGTTAGCCTATTTCGACACAACAATGTGTAGTTTTCTAAATTTTGCTACTAAACTAATTTTATTTTTTTGGTCCACTTTGGATGTAAAATAAATGTTGAACCATCAAATGTTAATCTAAAACTTGAGCGCCCCCTACAACTAAAATAACAACATCCATGCTTGCATAACCTTTACCATGGAGTTGTGATCACTTAAATCTCCTTGTAAGCCACCCATTAAAACACTTGGTAACTCTTTAATCAAAACTAAATACTACCGCTCATATCAAAACTTGTAGATGAACCCTTTCCATTTTTTTGTAAAAAATTAGTGATCTGAGTTCACAAGTAAAAGAACAAGGCACATCCACAATCTTTGAAATTAGTCGAATGCATCTAGATAAAACACTATCAATGACTTTTACATCCAAATTTCAAATTACACTCTGTGATTCGTCTTTGTAGGTTTACATTGAACAATCAATTCATTCTTACTTTCATGGTGGATGATCAGTATTGATGATTTTTAGATCAACATTTAAAATTACATTCCGTAATTCATCAATGTAGGTTTGCAATGAACAATCTGTTCATTCTTATTTTGATGGCGAATTATCAATAAGATTATCAAATATGACTGTGGGGAGGAATTTTTCGTCTCACGAATTATTTTTGCTTAGAATTTAAATTTATAATTTAATTTTAAGAAAACCAAAAAACAAAATATAAATAAAAATATAAATATTTTGCTATCAGGTTATACTATTTAGAAGCAATTTAAAGCTAAAGTTGCAGGGGAGACTGCAAAGCTCCTATTTATAATTTTTAGTTTAATTTGCAATACTTAGATCAGAATATTATAGTGCTATTTAATGAATTGTAAACCCCAACTTTTTATATAATTGCTAACATGAAAGCTTCCTCAGTGTCAATCTGATTAAAACTTATGAGTTGTTTCACATTATACCTTAAGAAAAACTTGTTCAAATAGAAGGTAGACAAATTGTTTGAAAAAAATCCTTAAATAAATATGTTATACAAACTATCTCGAATGGTTTGACAAAATACTCTAAAGCCATTTTTAGTAACAAAACAAATTAGTTTTACTTCCTAGATACTCATAATTAATTAATGTATTTATGATAATATTGAACCATGATTGAGGAATTAATATGATTTTTCACGTTTGCAATTATTGGGCATAAAATGGAACTTAAAGTGGAAGCTTCATTCGTGCCCTACAATTGTTCATACCTCCCTTCAAGGAATGATGATAGATTGAATGCACACATACTAGCAAATGCTATATGTGTTATCTCGACATGTAGTCCTAAAGTACATTGTAAAATAAGCTTCTAAAGCAAAACAATGGTCGTAAGCAAACCATCAAATGCTTTATACAATATCAAGAGATTCAAACTCTGATTTCCTTGCACATATCGCCATCAAAAAAATGCTAGAGAGTGTCGTTGAACATGACGTTAGTGCACAAAAAACATGCCATATGCTCTTGAATTTATGATTTGTCATGTGTAGTTGTGTTTTGGTATCGCTAAATGTTGGTAGAATTTTTGTTGTGAAGATTGGTTAAAACAAAATGTGTGGCTCCTAAAACATCACTTCTTTTCGATGCATACAAGGTTCGTCCTTCAAATATGGAGACCCTTCCCCTCATCAAAGTTTCCAAGACTCATGTTATAGTAAATATTATATGGGAAATAAGTGGAAGCTTCGCCAGTTCCTACAATTGTTTATACCTCCCTTTCAAGGAATGATGACAGATTAAATACACACAATCCAACAATGTTATCTATATAGAGAACCAACATCGATTATAAGCTTGTGTTATCTCGACATTTAGTCATGAAGTGCATTGTAAAGTATGTTAGTATAACAGGATACCAGTCAAAAACATACCACCATATGATTTCCATAGTATCAAGAGATACCAACCTTGATTTCCCTACACATATTGTTGTCACACAAATGCTAACAAATAGCGTCTTTGAACACAACATTAGTGCATAAGAAATATGCCACATGATCCTAAAATTACCAATTATCATTTGAAGTTGTGCTTCTATCTTGCTAAATGTTGCCAAAGTTTTTTTGTGAAGATTAGTTGAAACAAAATATGAGGCTCCTAAAGCATCCCTTCTTTTTTATTGATATAAGGTGCGTCCTTCATATATGAAGTCTCTTCCCCTCATCCAAAACATTTGAATTCGGAAACAGATCTATCATCCTTGTTTGGTACCTTAGCCAACAACTGTTTGTCATGAACATTCCCCTATATGCCACAAACTCCTGCGGCATTAGCCTATGTAAACACTTCACTGAATGCATCTCCTTCAATTCTATTTTCAAGCAATAGAGTTCCAGTCCTACACATGCTTCATTATGGAACATGCTTCTCACATTCGTAATGTTGTCCCTCTATTTTAGGATTGGGAGGTCTTGATGTCAAGAACAAATTCTTGCCTTTCTGAACAAGAAATCATTGAGTTCAAGAAGTTCCCCATCTTTTTGCTAAAAATGACCTGGTGGACAACCTTCAAATATTAAAAGTCCTTAATTCTCCTATTTCCAGATCCATTGCTCAACACACCATGCGTGCTAATGAAGAGAAATTGCAACACACTACTTATCTGCACCAACTAGAAAACCATACTTTCTAGAAATGTGTGTTCAAAAAGGTCTTGTGAATGGTGCTATTGATCTATCGTTGACATTGTTTGCAACAATTCCTCTGGTCCACCTGATTTGCCTTTATTTCTCGTCATCAACCCTCCTCCTTAACTCTCCCCTCTTATTCCCCGTCACCCCTTCCTTTTCATGCTTTTTCTCTTCCTATCATATCTTGATCTTTTCCACTTCTCCCTTTCCCTCTTCCTCCTATTTTTCATTTTCCAGGTACAAATATCATATTTCTTTGTTGTGTTTTTTAGTTTCCTTATGGCATTTCCCATATTTCACTTTCTACGTTAATATCACACACCTCACGTGGCTCCATTTTAGGTGTTGTTTTCTCTAAAAGTGCATATTTTCTCAAGCTCTACGCATTGATGGAATTTTTTTAATTTTCATAAAATCCATTTTTGCACTTTTTTACGGAATTGCAAAAAGTGCAAAAATGAGGAGCAAGAAATGAGGAGCGAGACAAGGCATCCCGGATTGTGCAAGGACTTAATCATTCCCCTCAATCACATTTTTCATCGACTCCAAGTTCGTGTGCTCAAGAGAATGCACGATAATGTGCGTAACAAACATTCCTATTTTTTGCGATTGAATTATTACCTCGTTATCCGATGTCCCTCTAAAGACTCCTATTCACGCTTGCGTGGACTTGAGAGCGTCCATTGGACGGAAATAATACTATCCTGTAAACAATCTCTCCATACTTACGCAAGATGGAGGCCAACACATGTCGCTCGGTTTTATATATCGGATTAGGGAATAACGTTTGAAAAATAACAAAGTTGTTTGCGCTTAGATGGGAAAAGCAAACATTGTTGATCAAGTCGACGACGATTCACTCGCACTCGGGAATGAACTCAAGAGCTTGTGCATTAAGTAAGATGAACATTGAATTCTTTTCAAGAGAAATTGACCATGTTGACTCTTGATATGTTGTTTACGTGGTGAATTACAACATTGTACTTTTCATCTCCAAGTTCGCATGTCAACCACAAAGTCATGCTTCCTCGTCATGTTAACTTTGATCCAAACAGATGCTTTTTCTTCGTTTGTGTATTTCCTTTTCCACTCACCAATATTTTATGTTTCAAAGATTAACATCACTATTTAAAATTACGCTTTTATTTTTAGAATTATCATTTATAGCATTTGAGGCCAAAAAATCATTTATTCAGGATTGATGTGAAATGACATATAAATTTGAGAAAAATTTGGAAACAATAAATATAGAATAAATTCATAATTGCCTTTTAATACAAGTTTGAAATAATTATATCTGCCTCTTGTTTTTATATATGCTAGCAATTGCATATGAGTTGCAAATTACGCCAGAGATGATAACAACGTTAAGTTTGTTGGAGTTGTAATTCTTTAGTGGGGTCACCATATGTGCTACTTTGAACTGCCTACGAATGATGGAATATCGCCAAACCCCCAAGACCTCTACACATGCTAGCGTTCCATCAAATATATTCCCTAACTTGTCTAAAGAGAACTTTAAATGCATGCATGGACAAATATTTCTATAAAGCAATGTTATGCCTACGAATTTTATGGGGACGTGTACCCCTAAAACCTAGAGGTCTTGGGGATGACAGGATGAGAGGAAAATGTCCCCCCCACATTTAACAATAACTCGACTATATTGTATTATAAAGACATTAAGAATCAAGAGTGGTATATGAATATAGAAAATTTTGAGCACAAGTGCACATGGTATTCAATATATACATAATAAATTATATTTGTATATATTTATATAATAACATAAATAATGTTTTGTATATTGTATTTTGAATATTTTTGTTGATGATATGTTTTTCATGTTTTTATTAAGCTCGAGTTATTATCCTGAAAGGCGTTTCCACAAGCGGAAGCCTCTTCCCCCTCTGACAACTGAAAGAGACATGAATGATTACAATTTATTTGGTTACCAAAGCACTGACATTTATCAGTCATACACATGGCATGCAATGCTTGGAGACATCTTGTCACATGTCAGATGACCAAAACTATTGTGAGGCCTTCAACATTATTCTCTTCCAACGCCGACTTTGTATCTTTAAAATTGAACACATCAACTAATGGATGAGAATGGTTGTGGGGCAGCTCCGATCATCATATAACAGTCAATTGTCTGTCCATATGTGCCATCTCTGAAGTAGAAGAAAGGCTTTCACCATCTTCTATGTCGCATTTTTGAATCTCGTCGTCGTGATGGTTTGTCATGGACATATCGATAGATTCCGAGATGTTATCCGAGAAGGACACGCAAGAATCGATCCATGATTCTTCGTCCATGGTGAGGAAAGTGTGTTGGACGAAACTTGCACCTTGGTCATCTAAGGCCATAAGAGCTGCCAAATCCTTCTCCGTGTACTGGACAAGGCTCGATTCCCAGTCTTGTTGGACCAACATAATGGATGCAAAGCCATGGTAATTACTACTTACGGAATAAGATGAATTGATATTATAATTTGTGTTAGCTAAGAAATAATGATTGTTCTAAAACATTTTAGGGATTTTTACATTTTTTTGGGAACTCATATTATCATCGTTCATTATGAAATTGACATATACTTTAGCTTGAATTACCTTTAACTTGGCTTGATTGTTTTCAATCCAAATAACTCAAGGCTTTACTTTGAAGAGAACCACTATTGAAATTGGGGGCATGGAAACACAACGACTTTCCTTCACAACTATATCGATTGTTCCCACCTTGTCTGCCTATCGGATCTCGCCCCTTTTTCCACTCACTTCCTATAACAAATCTTCTCAAAGAACAATTTTGCAATCACACTTATAAGAGGAATCCCGTCTTCGTTCCCTATCCTTAACAATCCCCTCTTATTCAACTGGTGGACCTTCCCTTTCAAGCTACTCCACTTCTTCTGGACTCTGAATCTTTTCTACTTCTCCACTTTTCACTACTTCATTTTGTTTTTCATTTACTAACTACAAATATCATATTGCTTTGTTGTGTTTTTCAATTACTTTTCCGCCTTAAGAATATTTCGATTTCGGCGTTAACATCGCACACCTCACGTGCGATTGCTAGTAATACACACAATACAATTTATTAATAATGTTACACAATATATTCCTAACAAACCAATCCTTGAATATGGGTGAAAATGTTTGAAACATTGAATTTTTATACTTGTACATGGGTGAGAGTTCTTACGTGTCATGATGTGATTGGCTACTTTACATAATTATTATGTCAAAAATAAATAACCACTACATAGTACTATGACAACTTTTGGGTATTGTGTGACCTATTGGACCATATTCACCTAATTTAAAATAATTCGCGGTAGGTGTCCACTTTGAAGATGCCCTTACTGGAAAGTGTCAAATTCCACGGCTCCAATATTTACTGTCTTGCCGGATTTTAGATATTTTAAAGGTTACCGGATTTTAGATATTTTTCTACAGTCCTAGATATTTAAGATATTTGATTTTGATTTTATTCTTCATAAAGTAAATTCTATAGTTTACTATTTGGAAAATAATATTGGTCATATATCTTGTTCAAAGTTTTTGAGATTCAAAACTTTTCTTATTTTGATTTTATTCTTCATAAAGTAAATTTTATAGTTTAATTTTTGGAAAATAATATTGGTCATATATCTTGTTCAAAGTTTTCGAGATTCAAAAGTTTTCTGATTTTGATTTTGATTTTATTCTTCATAAAGTAAATTCTATAGTTTACTTTTTGGAAAATAATATTGGTCATATATCTTGTTCAAAATTTTTGAGATTCGAAAGTTTTAATAGATAAATGTCCGATGTTTGACCAAATGATGAAACGTGATTTAGTTTGGCGACTATCATAATTGTGTCTTACAAAAATATGGACAATAGCAAAATAAGAGCTTTGCAACAACATATAGACATCCATGCAATATCAACGCAAAATACAATTCAAATAAACTAAATATTGCTACTATCTCCGGCGTAATTTGCAACTCATTTGCAATTGCTAGTAATAAATTTTTTAAAATCTTTCACGTCAACTGTACTGGTCAGTTTTCAATACAGAGAGCCGCCTTGGTATGTGCTCAAAATATGATTTAAGCCTTAATTTGCCCAATTATCATCTACTTTAATCACAGAGGACAAAAAGGCATATTGAGTTTTGTTTTTGGCGAGCCAAAAAAATAAGTTATTTTACTTTATGCTGAGGAGCAGGTAAACAAATCGATGGTGCAGGGTGGAGCACGGCCCGATACACGCCTAAGTGGCTTAAGCAGATGCACTTCTTCAACGCCGATTTAGGAAGGGGAAAAATCCATCGTGTAATTTACCAAATGGGGACAAAGATTCCTAAAACAACGTTTATATGCAAGTGTTATAGTGCTGTTAAGCGACAAAATCACGGTCATGTAAGAATTCCTACACACTTAATGTCAAACGCCCAACTTAACTTCTCTTGTTCTCCTAATGTATTTATGTCTCAACTGGAGATGGCCCTTCTCATTTCCAACTCTTCCTCTTACACTCCATACAAGAGAGTCTCTGTGACTGTGAACACGCTCTTCAAGGTCTCTCCCGCTAGATTCTTTAATCCGTACAGGTCTTGCAAGTTTAATCCTTCTTTAGTCAGGCACTTTAGTGGGCATTCCAGAAATTTTAGTGGGTCGCTACTAAAGACCAGGCATAGTCTAATCAGTCTAGTTATGGAGACCTCTCAAGCGGGTTGCTCTCAAAGTGGAGGAGGACAGGAAACATGCTCCGTGGTAACTGAAAATCTCGTTAGTTTTGCCGGGCTGTCCATTCCCATGTTCTCCTCACAGGACCAGATTGGACATGACATCACGGTATCAATTCTCACAGCTTCTGTAGCTCTGGGGTGCCTCAGGTTTTGGGATGAAATGGCCAAACGGGATATGCTTGATCAGGTATTTATGTGCTACCCTTTTAAATCATTGTAATTTTTCCCCTGATTTTTGTGGGTCCTGAGAATCACACCTGTCAGCTGTCACTACCTTTTGGAAATGTCCATATTGTAACCACAGATGGATCAGATTTGAACGCCATTTTCTCTCAGTTTGCACCACCTTTTGGCAATGCCCATCTTATAACCACTAGATAGATCAGACCTGGACATCATTTTAAATACAATGGCAATGGGAATTTCTTTCTACAAATAAAAATAAGCAATCAAAATGTTGGTATCCATGGGGGGTACTGTTTGAAGGTCTAATTTCTTTATTTTTGTTGGTTAGAACTGTTAGTTTTTTATATGATCGTTCACAAATTACAATGAAAGACATAAAAAGAACTATCCTTCAATTGTGAGTCCTTTGCTACTGGCATATATGATTTCGTTTCAAATCTAAGTGCATTGACTAAGCTTGAATTGACTGCGAATTTAACAACTTATTTGGTGCAAGCCAAAGTTGTATTCTATTAATTGAACAATGAGGCGCAATTACATATTTATTACATTGAGAAGTAACTGTTCAGTTCATATTCAAATGACTAGAGATTCTACTAGAAGACAAAATGGCTACTCCTAGGATTAAGTATACTAATTTAACATTTTTAGGATCTCTATAAGTTTTTAAGCTGTGGGTTACTGAGCCCAATGAACCCATTAACTACTGAGTGGTCTTAAATGATTGAGGGGTGGTCTTTCTTCCCAAGGTTAAATTATTCCTTAGCTGAGAGGCTAAGAAACTCTCTAGTTTTGAACCTGGGTCATTGTGGTGATAAATGCCCCACCTTACCAATAGATCACAGCTCAGCGGATATCATCCCTATGTACTTTATCAGATAAAATCTCCTCCCCTCACCGATTTGTACTGTGGTAGGTCACAAATAGCCCACCTGCTTAGTGTACATTTTTAGTAGATGATGATAGGTGTGAAGGATAAGAAAGGAAAGTGTATCTACAAAACTGACTGTTTCAACTTACCTCTTCAGGTCCTTTCATTTGACAGCTTGAGCTTATACACATGCTTCCCTTTGTAAATCCTAATAGTAAGATGAACTTATGGAGCATGACCCAGCTGCTAATTTACTTCAGATTGTGCTTTTCCGACCACCAAGCAAACCTGACTCTTCTAAAGTGTTTTATAACTCATATCTTCTTCTTCCAAGAGATTTTTGCGTCTTATCTCAGAGAAGTTATGTATTAGCTGCTTGGGAACACTTGTGACATCAGGGTCACTTGCTTTACATTCCTTGAAAATGCTAGCAACTTTATTCACAAACCTCGCACAAACTCATTTATGATGTTTGAGGTGATTTTCTTTGTCAACATTGGTGCTAAACCCATTGTCTTGTATGTTTAACCAATCAGCAACTCAGTATGAGATTCTAGTAAACTTGGTAATAGAGAAAGCATCTAAACCAGGATTAAATTTGTAAAACCTATAATAATAATAATTAATCCTTATAATCAATAAAAAAATAAAAAAAATAATTAATCCTCATAATCAATAAAAAAAAAATAATAATAATTAATCCTCATAAATTTCCTAGTAAAGGACTTTAAGATATCTTATGCGAGCCATAGCATGTGAAAGATAAGATTTTGTAGTTTTAGAATTTTCACTTGAAGTTTGCAGATTGTACAAAAAACCATATATATGGAAAATCAAATTTCTGATCAAAGTTTTAGTTATCTGAAGTGTGAATGGTTAACGTGCAATTGATTGTAAATGTTATGTATTTTCCTCACAGGTGTAATGCTATCAAGGGTTGCTTTTATCATCAAAATTTTACCTCTGTTTACATTTAATGATTGTAGTTATAGATTGATGCACAAAACCTACTACTAATGGAAATACCTTCTTAATACCTTGTCTCTCACGGCTAATTGCTTGTATTCTTTCAATTTTCAACATTTGCAATTAGCATTAGCCAACATATCACTAGATGGATTGGGCATTATCTAATAAGTTAACAGAAACTATAGAAGTTGGTATTTATTGTTAACTTTAGAAAATGATTGCTATAATGCTTTGTCGTTCTAATTACTTTTTGAATTTCTTTTTAAGACTCTTCTTATCCACTTGTGTCTATAATGTAGGTACAATAATTACATGAATTTAGTTTTGTATTCTTTGTAGGTCAATTGAAGTTGCCAAGTTGTGTCTGATAAAAGGTTAGGCCACCCAATGGCTTTCATGTTTAAGAGTGTAGCCTTGTTCTATTACAGTTGATTCCCATTCCTTTATGTAATCTTATAGTCTTCTTGATCTTGTAATTCACCAATTACTATTAGATAATTGTGCCCTTACTTTGGTTGCAGTTATTGCGTTCTCGCTGTCTAATAAACTTCTTGTTCTAGTATTTCTGGAATCAAAAGTAGATTATTATACCCCTTTCAACTCTAATATGACTCCTTTACAGAAACCAATTTACCTAAGCCATGATAAAAGAGCTTCTTATTGTCACAACTCTCGTCAACCTGTTTTGTTGCTAAATTGTGCCTTCCAACCATTTTTGGTAAGATGTCTTATTTTTTTAATCTTGTGATTTGAGCTATTTTTCAATTTCATTTGATTTTTCTTATTTTCTGTTACTCATTATGAGTTCATAACAAAATATTTGGATCCTATGGGGCTAACTTTTAGTTGAACCCTATTAATACTTGGGCAACTCTTGGCTTGCTTGAATTTGAAACCTGCATGGCATCTTATAATGACAATACACTCAATATTGTGACATCGTTGTAAGATCATAAAGCACAGGAACAAGAAAGGTTATAGGATTATCATGAGTGGACATCTACTGAAGCATGAGGTTATGTAGGAGTGTCAGATGTTTCTTCAAAATTTTCTGTAAGTGGAAACTTCTCCACGGGCCATGTTATATATCCAATCAAACTTCCTGTCTTCTCTTCTTCAATCACCCATGCCACGAGGTCCCAGAACCATTGCCTTTTGCAACTAGCCCATAGGGCAATAATTTTTCACTTATCTAATTGGAAGCTCAACACATATGCCTTCTCTGCACATGCTGACCATGTCTTCTTACACATTGTACTGTACTGCTGCAGATGCAGGGTAGCACCTCACCAACGGTTGAGCCAATCATGCATTGGGAAACATGCTGTCGGTAGTTTTTTCATTTTCTGCTGCATCATGGCAGTTGCTTATAACTTTCGGATGAAACACTTGTTTGGTGACTTTTTGGATTTTTAAGACAAGTTGGTTCACCTTCTCTTAAGGGACTCATCCTATGGTAGGGCAGAAAGGGTTTTTTCTACAGTTAGTTTTCCCCGCATCTTGCAATCTAAGTATTTCAGTCATCTCCCCTTCGCACACCAGAATCTTCCTATGATAGGGTAGAGTAGACATTCAGCATACACCTTGGCACCATAGCCATCGGCTCATCACACATGCAACCCACTCTTACGTACTTTTACATTGCATACTGACTCAATGTTCATCTCATATAATTTTTAACATCAAGCTGTTATAACATGTACTCATTTTATGTACAAAGTTTAGATCAGTACATACACTCACAAGTACATTATGTCCCCTTTGTTCTTATGCATTCTTGTACAATATTCTACTCTTGATTCGTTTAGTGGCCATTTTAGCCATCATCTTTGTCCTGCAATTGATACTATGATTTGCTTCCACTTATAACATATCTAAGTTCCATCAATTTAGAATGTTGTTCGCTGAATAGTTTCTGGGATCTGAATCATTCACCTATAAGTTTATAACTCCACCCCTTTGCCATTCAATACTCAGTACAAGAGGTGTTCATAATTTAGAGCCTCACTACTAGGCAGGCGATCACTCTATCATCTAGGTCCACAATTCCGCAGCCACTCTTGACCATCGTTGTGGAAATCACTTGCCCATTAATTGCACTTCTCTACAACTTTTGACCTTTGACTAAAATCAGGACTGAAGTCATCAATAAGATAACTTGTGCACGCCTGATACATATCATCATAACAGTCGTAATTGTGGCAATATCTCCACATCATCCAACATAGTTATAACAGGGCACAACACACTTCATGGGTTGCCTTTTGAGGTCTAATACAAGTTTCAATGCCTTACATCATATGAACTTGCACCTATAACTCCACCCCTTTGCCATTCAATACTCAGTACAAGAGGTGTTCATAATTTAGAGCCTCACTACTAGGCAGGCGATCACTCTATCATCTAGGTCCACAATTCCGCAGCCACTCTTGACCATCGTTGTGGAAATCACTTGCCCATTAATTGCACTTCTCTACAACTTTTGACCTTTGACTAAAATCAGGACTGAAGTCATCAATAAGATAACTTGTGCACGCCTGATACATATCATCATAACAGTCATAATTGTGGCAATATCTCCACATCATCCAACATAGTTATAACAGGGCACAACACACTTCATGGGTTGCCTTTTGAGGTCTAATACAAGTTTCAATGCCTTACATCATATGAACTTGCACCTATAACTCCACCCCTTTGCCATTCAATACTCAGTACAAGAGGTGTTCATAATTTAGAGCCTCACTACTAGGCAGGCGATCACTCTATCATCTAGGTCCACAATTCCGCAGCCACTCTTGACCATCGTTGTGGAAATCACTTGCCCATTAATTGCACTTCTCTACAACTTTTGACCTTTGACTAAAATCAGGACTGAAGTCCTCAATAAGATAACTTGTGCACGCCTGATACATATCATCATATCGGTCATAAGTGTGGCAATATCTCCGCATCATCCAACATAGTTATAACAGGGCACAACACACTTCATGGGTTGCCTTTTGAGGTCTAATACAAGTTTCAATGCCTTACATCATATGAACTTGTAGTTTTTCTCCTACATTGTAATTTGTCATGTTAAGTATTGTTATCATTGTAAAATAAAATATATGTTTTTGTATCCAACTTGGTTATGTTGTTCATTCTTGTGTTACGGGCTCAAGCAATGTGTTAATCATATTTTGGCCTTAAATAGCAAGTTCAATGTTAGGGAAGGTTGTTGATGTCACAAGTCCTCCCTATACCAAGCATTGTACTTTACACTACCTATACAATAAATATATTATTCTCTCCAATTTTGTTTTGTCATGCTCATGTAATGCATTTATAATTCCGTAAAATGTAGTCTTCTGGTAGTGTAGCTTTTGTAGCAAACATTTTTGGTGTTTGTGTCACCTGATTTCATCATGAAATCAGACTACCCTATCCGAATTTTTTTCGTACTTTTTAAAATAATGGGCGTTTTGTATTTTTATTGCACGAAAGTTCTTGATTACACAAGATAATTCCAAAGAGCCATATTAGCCTTTTTCTCCAAATACCCGGATGCCCAAAGTTGTTATATTCGTCACGTCGGGATTTGTCTCATGGAAATTTGTATTTAATTATTTTGAGCCCCGTATGAGGCTATTTCCGCGCTTCGTTTAACTCTATTATGAGCGAATATGTCATTATTTCTATGTGCCAAGGGTTTTAACTTGGAATAAGTTTTGGGCTTTATTTGTAACTTTTGACAATTTTTCGTGTTTTTGTGGTGTCCTGCTTCGCTTTCTCAGAAATTTCTCTCTCGAATAATTTTCACGGTAAGCCCGATTTTTGGCCTCGGAGCAATCAAAACATATACGCACATTATGCCCGGAGGAAGTCACCATCGAAGGTCTAGATCACCGAAAAAGCGAAGTCGCAGATGGGAAAGCCCTGCGGGATGGGTGCATTTTTAGAAAACAAAGGATTTAAGCCGCCTAATGGGAAAATAGAAGCCGTAGGCATGGTGGGAATTTTATACTTGCTTAGCAGGTACTTTTTCCCGTGTTATAAAATTCACTTAAGCCGCAAAGGGAAAAGTTAGAGGTCAAGAGTGGCGGGAATTTATTGCTTGCCTCAGAAGGTAAAAATTCCCATGGTGAAATAAAAGAAAAGTGACTTAAGTGAAATCATGGAATTTTATCATCTGCCTCAGGGTAAATTATCCCATTGTCAAAGTCAAATCACTTAAGTGGATCATGGATTTCCGGGGCTGCCTTGCAGGTGAAAAATCCCATTGTCGAAATTCTTAAAAATAGAATTCTATTATGCGAAGAAAGTCGACCCACCTTGGGTGAATAATAATGCATTAAATAAATATTTGTTAATATTTATTCACCCAATTTTGGCACCCAGGCTTGTGGAAAAGTCAACAAAAGCAAAGGGGAATAAATCAATTGGAAATAGAATTCCAAAATTAAATAAATTTAATTTATTTAATGCAGCCCCTTTTGAGAAGGAATTAATACTTTTTAAAGTATTAAATGATTATATTAATTCCTATTTTTAGTGGCTATGGTCAAAGCACACTGTGAAGCTTAAGTGAAGTGAAGTGTGGATGATTAAATTGAATTAATTTAATTGATTGGATGACTTGTCCTTAAACATGCTATATTTAAAAGAGAAGAGCTTGATTTTTAATTAATTAATTGCCTTTAATTGTTAGGGCAATTATTAATTATAGAATTGTGAGGGTTATATAAGCATGGGCAGCCATATGGGTGAATTATTTAATTCACAGGTAAAGAATTGCAGCCAAGAGGAAAAGTGCGCCCCCATTTGAAGAAGGATTTTGCTCAGGCAAGGTGGAAACAAGGCTAAAAGCTTCCAAATTTGGCACATGCTTTGAAGGAGGTTGATCTTTGTCTGCATAATTGTTTGCATAGGTGTTACAGAGCTCAGGTGTTGTTGAAAGGATTCATGCTCTCTTTATGTGCAAATTAAACACCATTTTTTGGGGCAGCAGGCTTGAAAAGTGCAGATTTTTATAATTTAAATTCACTATTCATTCTCCTGGCCATTTTTGTCTGAATAAATTGCAGGAATTCATTACAGGTGCTTTACAAAGGAAAATGAGCTTTTATCAATGTCCAATACATTGCATATATCCTCCGAATCAAGAATTGTCCAGATTTGCACGGTATTGAAGAAATCTGCCAAGTAAGAAGAAAAAGAATTATTCGACGAAGATAGACAAAGCTATGGCGAAGAAAGATGAAAAGAAAGCACAACGGAGTCATGCATCACTTCTAAATTTGCAGATATTGGAGACACGAGCTAGGCTCGAAACCTCTTCTTTGAATTGATAGACAAATCCAGAAAGCAGAGAAACTTCACTCATGTGTGTAGATTAAAAGCAAAGGGAATTATTCGAGTCAGTAGCTTTTCCATCCATAGCCCAATTGCAAAGTTTGTTATGCAGTGCAGATCCATATCCGATGCGTGATGCAGCAAATCCATATGCAGATCCAGATCCGAGATCTCATAGTTCAGAAAAGCTTCCGCACAAAGGCTTCATCCTCTTGTTTCGAATGCACGGCCGTGAAGAAGACAATGCTTACTTCCAATTCCAACTACTTACTTGCTTAAACAAACGCTTACTCACTTGCAGAGAACTTCTTAGTTATGGTTCATGAACTAAGTGGTTAAAGTAAAACCCCGATAGATAATAACACATATTTACCGACAAATCGACACGGAGCCTCACCGGTTAAATGAGGGAGATTTATCTCATGACCGCCAGGTTTGATGCTATGCAGAAAATCTAGCCAACAGTGCAAATGCCTTTGTGAAGTCGAGTAGTAGCAAAATTCGGTCGACAATAACCGCTGACAAGTGAAGCATTATGTTGTCTTACAAGATCTCCACACCGAACATAACTATGAAGCACAACAATATATTTTACAATGGTACAAAGAGAGGCGTTGTCAAGAAGAAGCAATATTTGAAGACCAATGCCGTATGAGAAAGGATTAATGCCATTGAGCCTGAACAAAGGTGGTAGAAGAAAACACAATCGGGAGTGGGCCAAGAAATCAAATGGTCTACTTGGTGGAACAAAATGAAAGAAAACAATAGCTTCGAGAGGAAACCAATTCTAAAAATCCATCAACATAAGTTTGAAGTAAAGTCAAGTCAAGCAAAATGCAAGGCCTAAGAGTGAGTAGAAGCCGAAGCCGAAGCCAAAACCAAGGAAGGGTTCAATCGTAACTAGAGGCCCTACGCCACTTATGAGCAAGGAGTGAGTATACTCAAGATAGATTGCAAGGCAAGTACCATTTCTAGAGGAAGTGCAGACCAGTGCCGATTGGGATGGGTTAGAGGGTGTTGTAGAAGAATCAAGCAAATAGTCCACAGAGCCCCCTCATTCAAAGGGAAGGATTTATCCTAAAACAAAGTTTGATTACTTCTTATTGGGAGAAGATAAAGAGGCTTACCAAACGAATATACATCATATTGAGGATTTATTGATTGACAACGTCGAGCCGAGAACACCATGTCATCCAATAGGACAAGATGGAGTGAGCAATGGAAAAGTGCTACTTGATGGTGAGAAAAGCAATGTATGGACCCCCATGTCGAGGAAAGGTCAAGGATTGTGATGTGTCAAATGCTACTAAGGAATCTCCAAGGCATGCCCTCGCAAGGAGTCATCTTGCCCTAGTGTCTTTGCATCAAAGCTAGAATCAACATCAAAAGAGATTAACAATCATGGTCACCAGACTCCACTAAGTCCGAATTTAGAGAGGCAGAAATTGCTAAAATTCACTGGTGATGGAACAACCAGAGCAGCAGCTAGTATTGCAACATCTTTGGAATCAGCCAGAGCAGCGAGAGCAAACAGCTACTCCAAGGACATTTTTTATCTTCCCATACCTCATCTCATTATTTGTCGCTTTTGTATTTGGGTTGTGTTGGGACTCCATCTTGTCCAATAGTAGTCCATCATTTTAAGTATTTCTATTAGTTATATATGTGTGTGTGTGTGTGTGTCTTTGTAGTCAACTTTAGTTATGTTGTTAATTTGTGTATTGTCAGCTTAAGTAGAGGGTTAATAATATTTTGGTTATCTGTATTAAGGTCTAACGGTTGTGTCTCAAATGACAACTATTTGATCTTAAGTAGCAAGTTGAATATCGTAGGAATGGCGATAATGTCACTGGTCATCCCAATACCGAGCGTTGTACTTAACACTATCTATGCAATAACAATATTGTTCTCTTCTATGTTGTGTCATTCAAAATTATGTATTTGTGATTCTGCAAATAATCGTTGGCTTTGGTAGTGTGTTAAATCATATTTTGGTTATGTACGGTTGGTTCTGACAATTGCGTCTCAAGCTGATAACTATCTGGTCTTAAGTAGTGAGTTGAACATTAAGGGAAGGGCTCTGATGTCACAGGTCCTCCTATACCAAGCATTGTACTTTACACTACCTATGCAATAAAGTTATTCCTCTCTTCTATCCTGCTGTGTTGTTGTCATGTTATGTATGTATAATTCTGCAAATAGTATTCCTTGGTAGTGTAGCTTTTTGTAGCAAACATACATCATATGAGCAAGGGAACAGGAAAAAGCTACTGTTTTCGTAAAACACTTAGTACAAGTGCATTCCAAAGTTTAGGATATTCCCATTCAGCCCGGGACAAAATACACAATTATGCTGGCCAATTATCCACACAAATAACTGCAACTAGAAGAAGAGTTACTGGCAGTCTGTCCTCAAATATGATTTTAAACCTTGAAACTCCTCTTCTAGAAGACCCACTACTTGATACCGGGATGAGGGCCATCTATGACACATTCTACACCACAATTGCATTGGAATAGGTGACTTTCCTTCACAAGCTAAATGGATTTTCTGAGACCAGAAATTAGTTTCTGCACCTACACCAGAAATTGGGAACAATTCCTCCTAAGCAGGAGTAAACAACAAGAAAATTAATGTCGCTTCATGCACGTCACATGTTGTAGATTACCTTGTACAAAGAGCCCAGCTCCTCTCATGTATGATATCATTATATTACTAAATATAAAGCACATTTTTTTCAAACAAGTTCCTTGTGTCTCTGTTTTGCAATCCGTACATTCCAATTAGGATCTAATATTGTAATCCATTTAAGTTCATGTCACCTTTGTTAATTATTTTCAAGCCAAATTTAATCAGATACTTTGGTTTTGACTTTTGAGAGTTTTTATTTTCTTATTATTTTGTCCGGTCCTTGCATCTTGCACTTTTTCATTTCTGCATTTCATGTTATAGTTTGGTGTCAATAGAATTTCATTTTCATTCTACCTTATTTACACTCAAAATGTAGGATATATGTTGCCAGGAAACGGAAACAGGTATATGTCTGAAATGTGGATATGCTGATTTTTATAAAAATCCTTGGGTATGAAACGGCATGGAAACGTCCGTACAATATATTATAATAAATATATAAATATATATAAAAATGCATAATACTCGTGCTTAAAATTTTACATGTTTATAAATCGTGACATATAATTAAGAGTTTGTTTTGCCATTGCATGTAGTGTGTCTATAAAGGTTTACACCTATATTTTTCAGTTACTGATGATCTCTCTTGCAAGACTCATTGGTGCATCAATCTCCCGAGTGCACTACTAAGGACAGTACCGGAACTGGGTAGGCTTGGTTCTTGGTATTTTAAGAGAGATGTCTTTATGATTTTCTGCCATACCAATCTTTTCCTTCACACTACCAATGATGTCTCCCTGAAATCTTGAAATCCTAAAACCTTGAAATATGGTTAACCCTGAACACTGAAAACTCCTAGATGTCCAAAACCACTCTCAAACATCCTGGAAGTATATACATAAAATATAACTTAAATGTCCATATCTAAGTTCACATCTAAATGTAAGCCCTATACTTTAATGTTTATTTATGTATATACTGGGTGGTTAAGGATCAATGTTTTAGCTGTTTTTTCCTTACATTTTTAAAGGTGTGATGCTGGAAATGCCTTGAAACAGCCCAGAAACAGCAAGTGCTGGAAACATAAGGTGCATTTTTGTACATTTTCAACACTAGCGTTTTTGCGCATTTTCAAGGGTGTTTCTATTTTTAAACATTTCAAGGAAGAAACAAGGAGGTGGTGGTGGCATTTCAGTGCAACAAAGTGTAGGATCAAACACTGTAACATATGTTGATAACAACAATGACTCTAGAACATAGATTTTCAGAGGAAGACATTTTTGTGGCCCCGGGAAAAAAATTCTACTGGGGATATCCAACAGAGCCTTGAAAGCAATAAGTTTGCATTACGCCTCCTTAAGCAACAAGAATCTAAGTCTAGGTTTTTATCACATTGTTTAAGATCTATCAATTTCCCTTTCTTATGAAAATATAAGGCTTATTTATTAGTGTTATGTTAATATTAGTTAAGTGTTAACTAATAAACGGTTAGAACTACTTCAACCACTTTGTAACCATGTTTCACATAATAAAAGGATGAACACACAATGAATAATGTGTGCATTCCGTTTTTCTTCATTCATTCTTTGTACATTCTAATCTTTCTTTCTTCGCATATTCTAACATTGGTATCAAAGTGTGGGGCAAGCAAAGAGAGAGGTGAAGAAAGACATTTCCGTGACAATTCCATTAGGGCAGGTTGAAGAAATCAAGACATTTTTCGTGAAGGATTTTGTGAGGATTTTCGAAAATCGAAGGGCAAAAACATGAATTACCGGTCGTAGGGTAGGAAAAGGGCACGAAAAACCAGCAAATCAAAAGATAATACAAGCGCCATTGATATACGTATAAATCGCAATTTTAGAAACTCGTGAAAGGTACATAACAAAAATACCATAGTTAGAGGAGAATTTCAAGGGTTTTGAATTATTTTATATAGACAAAAACACAGCCCATTATACAGTTGCAGTCACAAAAATAAAAAGACATTTTGCGAATTTCAGGGCAACACAGCTTCATGAATCAATCCTAAGACTCCATTTTCCACCATTCATTCCGCAGTTCAGACACTCGAGAAGGAAAAATACAGTCGAAGCAAGGGAAAAACAACATAAAATACAGTGGCGCAAGGGCATAAACTCGGGAGAATACAAAATCAAAGGAAAAATAATCATTTTTGAATCAGAATTCAAAAATCACAAACTAGGACACGTTTTTTCTAGGGCACGAAAACACAAAATGTTGTACAAATTTCGGATTGAATTTTGTGACAAGCCAAAGATGTTTGGAGACAATGATAAAGAATTGTGAAGAAAGTTCATATTATCAAGTTATTGAACGAAATATTTTTCAAAGAGACGGATCATATCATAAAGAAAAAGATGAAGGGAAAATTCCAAGTCAAACCAAATGAAGCCAATGTTGAAAATCCACCGGATGCTGACATTGATGAACTCCTAATAGAGAATGCGTATTTTAAAAGAATCGCAACACTTTAAAGACATGAAGGAATCCAGTGTAGGTAAACTCGACATGGATGGTTGTCGATAGTTCGGGAGTCTGTGGATCTCAGGAATTTACCCTTACGAGGGTCATGAGACAACTTGATGGAGCTTGTGGATGGCTTAGTATGGATGGTTGTCCAACAATTCAGAGATTCTCAGAATTGAGGAGTTCGGGAGGTGGAATCCGAACTCGTGAATTCAACTCGAAAACTACACCTTTACAAGGGTCAAGGAGGTAGCTTGATGGAGTTCTACCTAGTCAAAACATTCTTTTCAAAAGGGAAAACTTTTGAAGAATGTGTGGTCTTGTTTGTTCTGTTATTTTAATAATCTAAGTTGCCGAAACGACATGGTGTAGGGCCTCGGGAGCGGTATCGGAGCGGAGCGGGAGCGGTAGGGGCAGCGCCAGGGCTACGGAAATGGCCAGTGCACGGCACAGCCGTATCCGCCGCTTCCGCAGCCTCCGCCGCTTCCTCTCTCGCCTCAAAACGCATTCTCTCCTGTTTTTTCGCAAGAATTGGTTTTTTACTTTTTGGCGTTTCTTTCCTTTTTTTGGATTTTTGGTGAATAAAACACAAGCAAAGAAAAAAATTCCATTTTTGGAAAGGGTCTCGGGAAGATGTAGCAAAGAAAAACTTGCATGAGCCATAACTTTCATTCTCGTGGCTTCGCTTTTAGGTCTCGTTTTCTCCAAAAGTGTATATTTTCTCGAGCTCTACGCATTGATGGCAATATTTTTCTTATTTTCATAAAATCCATTTTTGCACATTTTTGGACCAAGCAACTTCTTGCAATCTTTTGAAAGAATCATGAGCTTTGATCGCTTGTAGACAGATTAGTAATTAAAAATACAACTATGCGAGTATTCCAACTATGGTATATACAACTTATACAGTATACTGTACATTGTATACATTTATATAAAATACATTATTTAATTTTATACAATCTATAACATACACTATAAATTTAATTTTATTCGTTTTGTATATACTGTACATTATTATAAATTTATAGTTAATAGTATAACTTGTCTTTTATCTTGTTTTTCATATACATAATATGTGGTTTATAATTAAATTCCTATTTAGAAGGCTGAGATTTATATATTTTTAATTTTTATATAGTTTTTGTCTTTTGCTTATCCTACGCCGTATCCGGGGTCAAATTTTTTTTTGTCGCTTTTGCGTATCGAATACCCCCGCTCCCCGCTCCCGTATCCAAAACGCTTTGCCTACTTAGTTAATAATCTATTAGTATGTTCTATAGAGTAAGCCTTAAGAGGGGGTATTAAAATATAAGGCTTATTTATCAACATTATGTTAATACTAGTTAAGTGTTAACTAATAAGCAACAGTGACCTCTTCAACCACTTTGTAACCATCTTTCACATAATAAAAGGACAAACACACGATGAATAATGTGTGCATTCCGGTTTCTCTTCATCCGTTCTTTGTACATTATAACATAGTTACATGGGGACGCGTCCCCCAAATTTGACACGCTTGACGTGGGGACGTGGGAAACGCTTCCCCACGCTTCCTTTTTTTTTCTCGGGAAACATCCTGGGGATGTCCAAAATGTTGGGAAACGTCTTGGGGACGGGGAATGCGTGGGGGCGCTCTAGACGTCCCCCATGAATTTATTTCCTTTTTTGGCATTTCTTTCCTTTTTTGGATTTTTGGTGAAAAAAATAATTACAGAAATTTTTTTGCCATTTTTGGAAAGGGTCCAGAAGATGTAGTAGCAAAACTTGCATGTGCCATAACTTTCATTCTGTGGCTCCGTTTCAGGTGTCGTTTTCTCTAAAAGTGCATATTTTCTTGAGCTCTACGCATTGATGGCAATATTTTTCTTATTTTCATAAAATCAATTTTTGCACCTTTTTGGACCAAGCAACTTCTTGCAATCTTCTGAAAGAATCATGAGTATTAAGGAATGTATTTGATGTTTATGAGTTCAAGTTTCACCTTATTTAAATCTCAAATGGTTTTATTTCAGCTTATTTATATAATTTAGTCACTATATCTTTATATTTTAAATATTTATATATTTTTTAATTAGCTGTCCCCCCACCGTCCCCAAAATTTAGAATTTTTTTGCTGTCCCGGAAACCCTGTCCCCCATCTCGTAACTATGCATTATAATCATTCTTTATTCTCTCTCTCCGCATATTCTAACATTTTTATCATCAACATTTTAGGATTAAGCCCTATAACACGTCCATCAAAATAATAGCTCCTCATTTTGTTTATTGGTGCCACAAGAGTCTCAGTCCATATTACTTCCATAATGTTTATGTTATCCTGAATAAAGCATGTAGTTGTACCATAAATTACTTGATGGAAAAATGTTTATATGATCCAAATCTTTCACCATTCCCTCTGATCTTAAATCACAATTTAGAGATACTTCCTTTCTATTAGGTGATTTATCAGTCATGGGTTTCCTATGCCAGTTCCCTCTATATGATATTCCAGACCACTCTGTTGTCATTGGCCTTGCTCCTCCCCCATCCTCTTCTCGCCTTCTCCTCTTCTTCTGTCAAGAGAGTTATTTTGAGGTTGTGCATTAATAAAGCAATGGATTGCGAAGGTCTCCAAGCTGATTTTATCAAGTATGTGTGGATTCCCTTGCTTTTCCCCTTGCCACACTCTTTAATGAGGTGGTATGTTCAATTTTTCCTCAATCATGGTCCTAACACATCATTCACCCTATTCATAAATCTGGGGATTGCTCTACCCATGGCAAGTACATGACCATTATGATTGGGCATGCCTTTGCCAAACTTTATGCGACAGTTTTGAACATACAAATGTCGGAATATGTGGAAAGGAATAATATCAAAGTTAGGGGACATGTTGGCTTCAGGAGGGACTATCAGACTATTGACCACATCTTTACACTTCGAGTTATTATTGAGAAAGTTCGTTATGGATCTTTTGAAGTCTTTTGTTGTTTTGTTGACTTTAGAAAGTCCTTTGACTTGGGTTCAAGAATCCTACTTTCCTCAAAGTTGGAAGATCGCCATCCCATATTCAATGATTACTGCTGCTTGGAGGCTTTAGGAGACCATTATTGGGCAGTTTTCTACTTTTCTTAGTATTTCAAATTTTGTGAAGAGTACCCATTGGGGTCAAGAAAGGGTGCCCTCTCTCTTCGACCCTCTTTAGCATTTACATTGGTGAGTTGGAAGAGTTCTTTTGGGAGCATCCCTGTTTAGTTGACGGTTGTATTTTACATGAGGTGGTTATAGTTATCCTTTTTTTTTTGCTGATGATGTTGTCCTTTCACACTCTGTCGAGGGCTTATAATGACAACTTGATGCCATTGCTCGCTTCTATGATCTTTGATAGCTTGTGGTCAACCTTAGTAAAACTAAGGTCATGATTTTCAATATTTCTAAGCATTCTCTCCCCAAATTCTAGTTTTTCTACAAAGGGAACTTCTAGAGATCACATCAACCTACACATACTTGGGGGTCAATTTTCTAGTCCATCTTTTAGCATGAAGTCTACCTTTCACTCAAGCTTTTGCAAAGGATATGCCTCTGTTTATGTCTTGGAGCGTTAATGTTTCCATATCCACTTCTAGGACATCCCTTCCAAGTTACGCCTTTTTTATTCAATCATCAAGCTTGGGTGTTGTTGACTAGGCCCGTATTGAGACGATCCTGAATATCATGCTACTAAGCATGATCTGTTTCAAGTGGGCAATTCCTTAGTGCATTGTCAAAGCTGAATTTGCCATCTAGCCGCTATGCCTTGAGACTATCTTCAGGCTGACTTTCTACATCTGCAGACTTGGATTCTTTGGGACCTTAGTTTCAAGTCGTGAGAGATATCCATGCTTAGCACTTTGCTCTTCAGAGAGAGATCGCTTCACTGGTCCCCACCAGACGCCAACACTATTGGAACTTTGAGACTAGGTTGCATCTCTATTGATTGCCATCTCCATTTATTGGCTATCCCCTCTCATGTACTCCCTAGATGTTCCCTTCACTCCTTCCATCAAAGGACACCGTCACTACAGCTGTTAGAGGACATCTACAAACAGTATATCTAGGCCACCTGCATCTCCCCCTTAAGCCACTTAGCCCTAAGCTTGCTTTTTACATTGAGCATTTCTTACATGTTGTGGATGGTATTATTCGTCAGCCACACTATCTCCTGCATCATTAATCCCATAGCTTGAGATTACCCCTTGGCCAAATGAGAGTGTGTCCTCACTATGGGTTGATGTTGATCATCGCCTCTTACAAGATCAGATCTGTCATCTTTGGGCACTTGTCAAAAACATAGAGAAGGTAGGGTGGGTAGGTGGTTAGATCTACTATGGATTGTGGAAAGATAGAGAACAGAAAAAGCAGAAAGAATGCTTCTACCTTACTGCAGTGTTGAGTGAACTCCTTGGAGATCCAGGGACCAAGGAACACTTCATTTTCAAATGCCCCATTTACTATGAGATCTGGTGAAGATTTCACGGCCTCTTCAGGGAATTAGGCAAACACGTTCTTCAGATATTTGGACCAACAATGCCTGGCTCTTTATCTTTGTTAGGCTGTCAACCTCCAATGTAGATCCCCGTGGGTAGGTCTAGAGGCTCTAGAGCCCCATTGTTGATCAACTCATTTTTCCAGCCCACCCAAGCAACATGCAACATCAAGTGCCCTTCGAACACTAGTACTTCACACATTAGAGCCAATAGATCAGTTAGGCAGCGCTTCTCTCAGCGCACCATTACTCCTCAGGCTATTCAGATCCCCCAACATGCTCTCCCTTGCCCTCATGACTCCGTTCCCTTTGTTGGCGAGTCTCTACTCAATTACATGAATCTACTACTCATCAAAGTTGCCCAACAGACCACAGGGACACTCATATACTACAAGTTTCTTTTCTACTATAGCAGCTGCGCTGGCTGGATGTTAGGGGAGATTTTAGAGGAAGCGCTTTGCTTCCTTCTAGTATCTCCCAATGTCTCCCCACCGACCTTGGACACGCCCGTCGAACATTGTCAAATCTTCCACAACAATTGATAATGGCTGAGATGACTCCACTTCAGGCACAGAAACAGATATTCAATGAGCTTCCCTTCCAGTTTTTATTGGCTCATGCTTTAGGGGCTCTTGTTCACCCTTCATTGCTATTTATATTGATTCCATTACCACCTATGTTGGTGGCGCGCTGCTGTATTTGTCATATGTACTTTTGTTATTTTATTTCTGGGATTCTCTCTTCCTAGAACTTTCTATTGTTTAACTATTTTATTCTCAAGTCCCATTGACCTAATTTTGGTCATCTGTAAACATCAACATAATTTCTTTCTTTCTGTGGTAGCCCCAATCAGGCTGATTAATTTTGGCATTTCTACAGTCTCGTTTACTGCACTGTTTTCTGTAAAATTATAAATATGAAACTAGATTCAATTTGATTCAGTTGTCTCTGCTTCCTATAATTTCTTGTGTGCATAAATATATACATTCAATTTGGGAACACTTATTTTCATATTAAATTTTTGTTGTATGAAAAGCGTTTTGGTATTTTGAAGACTAATACGTGCTCTCTTATTATAGAAACTGAACCGCAAGTTTGTGCATATAAGCATAGGACTTATATTCATGCTGCTTTGGCCTCTCTTCAGGTATGCCAATTATGTATTGAATTCAATACTATCAAGTGTACAGGATTGTTTATTGGTTAAGTCATAAAAATTTACTTTAATACTGGTAGAAAAATAAAAGAGAGGCCACTTTTTTACGTTAAAGAAACTAACGTTTGATCATATTGCATATTGTTCAAATAAACTTTAATTACTCTTTTTCAGTACTGGTCCTCAGGCACCATATTTGGCAGCATTAGCTCCTGGAGTCAATATATTCCGGATGATTGGATTGGGACTGGGAATATTGAAAAACGAAGCTATGGTCAAATCCATGAGCAGAAATGGAGACGCCAGGTTAGATTCATGGAAGTATGGAGTTATTTGTATTATGAGAAGTTCTCTGGAAACAACTAGGAGAGATTTTTCTTGGATGTATTGGATCACACTACATGATCCATCATCAGGAGAAAGAAAATGTGATCCAGAATGTTGATGAAAAGATCTCACAGTTGTTTCCAGACTCCTTCAAATAATCTTATGGACTATGAAAACCTCATGTCCCTGTGTTGAAATTTTTGTTAGCTGGTGATTCATTAACTGAAAAAATATTTAGGTAATCTTCTTAAATATTTGCTCAACGGTGGAAATATGATTAGATCTGTATAGAGCAGCATAAAAATTAGTTGATGGATTTGCACCATGTAAGGTTTAAGTTTGCAGTTTACTATCTCAACAGTTAAATTGGTTCATCTTCCAGGGAGCTTTTAAAGGGACCGCTGTACTATGCTTGCTCACTAACATTCATTACTATTTTATTTTGGCGGACCTCGCCCATTGGGCCTGTGGCAATAGCCAACTTATGCGCTGGAGATGGTATTCATTATCTCAGTTGCAGTTTTTGCTTTCCTTTTACACGCTTGAAAATAGAGGCTGAGGTGGTTGCTATCTTCCAAAGAATTGAATCCCTTTTCCCACAGGCATTGCAGATATAGCTGGAAGAAGGCTAGGTATTACAAAGCTTCCTTACAACAGGAACAAATCTTTTGCTGGTAGCTTTGCAATGCTTATCTTGGGATTTACTGTTTCCGTAGGGTGGGTATCTATGGAGCAAACAAGTTATTCATAAAACTTCATATTCAATTATTCTTTTTATATTGTATGATTTCTAAAAAGTGTCATAGCTCTTCCTGCAGGTATTTGTTTTACTTTGCATCTTTTGGATATTACGTAGTTAGCCTAAAGATGCTTTTGGGAGTTTTTGTGTCCACAGCAGCAACTATAATAGAGTCTTTGCCCATCAGTACGGAGCTTGATGATAATCTTACTGTTTCATTAGTTTCTGCTGTAGTTGGTTGTCTGGTTTTCTAATCTTGTTGGTTCAATAAAAATTGAATTTTTAGCCAGTGAAATGTTTGAAGCATGGCCCATGTTGCAACACGTGTGTGTCTAGAAAGGATGTTCAAACAGGATCCAAGCAATTTTGTGCCAGTGTCACATACATAGCATCCAGCAACGGATTTGAGAATGCAGATGTAAAATATTTTCTGATAAATTTTAACAATTTTACTAAGAGGGCTGCTTCTATTGTGGCATGACTTCCATTGGTATTAGGATTATGGTAGTTTATATATTACCACGGACCACGCTAGCCAATGGATATGGGATTAATTTATTGATAGAATGAGGATTTTTAGAGTTGTGGAAGCAAATCACTGAAGTACTAAGGAATGTATTAGAGGCAATTGAATGGGACTTTTTAAAAAAAAAATCTCGATTTTTTTTTGGGTATTTGGAGAAAGATGACCAGAGAAAACCCTAACCAAGAAACTTAGAAACAAATCAGAATTTACAATAACAAACTAAAATAAACTGCCTCATAGAGTCGAACCCCAACTCTCATCAAACAAAATAAAAAGGTAGACATTTTCAGCCATTGGATTTTAGTCTTTTTGTTACTAAGCATTGGTATGGCCTGTGGATGGATCTCGTTTCAAACATTATCACCCAGTCGTTTATTTCATATGTTACAACACATCCCTGAGATTGAGTCGCCTTATGGAGAGATAAGGACCCACTGAAAACATTAGGTTCTGTCATTTTGTTTAGTGACCACTAATAAGTGAATATTCCACTGTTATCTACCTGTTATTTTTTATTATCATTTTCTTTAATTTATCAATTTATATTTTCTTCAAAGGCGCAGTTTATAAAACAAAACTCAGATCTCAAGGAGAGTCATGAGTTGCTTGCTATATGAGGTTCAAAAATGAGAACGTTACTTTTCTTCCCATATAACTCTAGCCACTGCAAGCTAGTTTCTTCATGGAATTCATTTACAAAGGGAAGGCCAATATTAATTAGCTTGTAAAAATTGTTTTCATTCATGTTAATGTTGTCATTTTTATTTCACTAAGGTAACAAGAAACAAACAAAAGGAGAAAAGTTCAAAGCGGTGGACGTGTTGATTGTTCTTCCTCATTGTAAAACGTTAAGAAGTGTTTGTTTATGTTATAGATCTTTATTTTGTGATTATTACCAATATATTACGGTAATGTTTACTTTGAAAAATGGTCACTCGATAATTATTCGAGTATGAAAATACTTTACTTAGATAATATTCACAAAGTACATTTAAATAAATAATGTATTAGCACATATTAATTAATTTAGATATGGTTGGATTAAGAATTTTGAGTGCCCTAGACAATACATAAAGATCTAATTTGTAAACATATTATATGTTAGATTTTTTGAGTGCAGTCTTGAGTGATCAACAAATATCTAGTGATCCAAAGTTTCAAGAAGTGAAGCTTTAACATAGAGCAAGCACCACCGATCCACCTCATTTAGGGTAGCATTCACCAAGACCTCCATGCATGGTGTGAATAAATCATGAGATTTGAACTCATGACATGAGCTACTTAAAATAGCGGCCAAGACCGATAATAATATGTGGTGGGCAATTAGCAATCAACCTAGTAATACTCTAAATTTGACACCATCTAACTACGACATACTAGGTAATTAGTTTCCTATGACGCTACCATGTTGAAGATCTTTTATGGAATAAGTTTAATATTATATTATCTATGATAGGTATTGTGCCCAACATTAATATATTACAACCATAATAATAAGTGGCATAAAATAAATGGATGACCTACTAAAAATCTTATAAATGTATTACCCCTTAATTGTTGACCCCTAGGCAAGTGCCTAATTTGCCTAGGGCTCAATCCCTCTTGAATTTAAGGGTTCATTTATTTAAATTTTACACATCGATTGTTATTGTGTTCAAATAGAGTCTATTAAGACCTAAACCTCATCCCACTAAACAAACACAACTATTATTAGTCACTTAGCCATAATAAGTATTATAGACTTGATATTTAGTGATTAATAATTAGTCATTAATCAAATCAACTAATTAGAATTACATAAAAAATATAATGTTTAAAAAACATACCAATTTTTTAATTATTACATTCAATAAATTCGAATTTATTATATATTTCACTTCTTATTTGCCAATATACATATGATGTAGTTAGTATTTAATGCTATAATGTAATGTTAAATCTCAAACCCCGTGTAAAATAATTGACATTCAATAATGTTGTAAACCATAATAATGTAATGTGAATGTTATAAATCATAATAATATAATGTGAGGCTATGGCAATAAGGGTCTACTTCACTACCATACCATGAACATTTAATTCACAAGTAGAAAGAAATTACTAGTACAAGATATATTATTGCCTCAAATCATCTAAAATCTTTTCAAATATAGACAATATACCACTCGAATGTTTTTGCAATCACTTAACATGTTAGAATATTTTTGATGGACAATTTTTCTATACTTACAATTTTAAGGGTGGACTAAAATTTGGGAATAATTTATATGGCTACATTTTTTGATTGAAGGATAAATCTTGATTTTTGGATAAATATTGTATTGTTGGTATTAGTTGCATGACTAATCAATCTTCTCAGCTTAATGCCAAAGATTGAGGGGTATTCATTTTGCTAATTTAACCTAGAGCACAATCCCAACCTCAACTCTTTTTGGTATTGGGGTACTTTGCACTTGACACAAAATGATCCCTTATAGGTTCTTTGCAAGCTAGACAACTTCATCAATGAATCAACAATCTTAAGCCAAAAAATTGCCGATTATGTACTAATTTTTTTAGCGTGGTTATGAATTTGCACGCTCAAACAATGTTGCAATAGAATTATTTATGATTACATGTATAATTTGAATTATTATCTTGTAAGTATGTCTTAACATATAAATGATATTCACATCATGTCATCTAGTACATGTTCAAGTAATCAATATACTTTTTATTCATTAATGCATTGATTATATAAAGGAGTAGGCTTGACAAAATTTTACCAAAAGCTCAAATATTTAATATCCTTGGTGTATTTTTGGATAACAAATTAAACCTTTATAAAGCCTTACATACATCAAACATTTAAATAAAATTGATTCATATGGATTATACAAAGAGGCATGGGTATATTCATTCACAAACAAATCAGAATTATAGTTTCATATAAACTCGGGAACTACAAATAATCAACCCTAACATGTTGAACACAATGGTGATGTTCAATGAAGCTTTCACAAGAACAACTTTGTTTCATTACAATTTTGTTTCAAGTACCCAAATGATTACATATAATTTCCTACATCCGGTGCCCTTAAATATTGAAACAAGTTAAACTTGATGAATGGTGCATTGAGTGACCATATAAGCATGAACCAAAGTTCATATCAAGAACAACTTTGTTTCATTACAATTTTGTTTCAAGTACCCAAATGATTACATATAATATCCTACATCCGGTGCCCTTAAATATTGAAACAAGTTAAACTTGATGAATGGTGCATTGAGTGACCATATAAGCATGAACCAAAGTTCATATTAAATTTATCTCATTAAAAATTTATTTGTCTAGAATCCAATAGTCTCCAATTCGGGTGTGACAAGTAGCTTGTGCAATAAGTTATATGGATCAGTTCAATTTCAATTTACCACAAATAACTTAAAGCGGTTCCTTAATGAATATCCCAAGCAGCTCTATTTTGAATATATTGGATACTGAGGTTCATTGTTATGTAGCCACCATACATCTTTAGGTGTTGTATATATTGTTATGTTTCAACATTATTTCTATATGTTGTTTATTTGGTTTTTAACATTGACATGCTTCTTTATATTCGATAAATCCAAAGGCTATTTGGTTCTTAATATTCACACGCTTCTTTCTATTCAAAAAAATCTGTAATTTAAAAAACAAATGTTTATATGATATTTTGTCATAATATAGTGTCTGTTCACTCTCATTGTCTAAGTCCTGCAATTGTTAGAAATAAAGCTCGTGCGATGGTTTGAACAATTTCTCTTGAAAGCATTGATTATATACATATACAATCGATCAATACTTCATACCCCAAATACATTGCTCATATCTTGTAAAAGGGCAACTAATAAAATACAAAAATTGATCATAAATCTCCTTGTCCCATAAGAAAACTCAGCATATGCCACATACCAGAATTAAATTAAGATTCTCTTGCATCATTTCTAATCTAATTGCCCAACACGCATCTTAAAAAATCGTGCTCATCATGCCCCTTAATTTGACACTATTAATGCATCTCGCCACTGAGAAAACACTTATATTAAAAAATCTAATAAAATAGGCTCA
The DNA here is from genome assembly GCA_018340775.1 of Taxus wallichiana var. yunnanensis. Classification (NCBI taxonomy): domain Eukaryota; kingdom Viridiplantae; phylum Streptophyta; class Pinopsida; order Cupressales; family Taxaceae; genus Taxus; species Taxus wallichiana. The sequence goes on from CM031236.1 coordinate 64,997,238, forward strand.
CTAATTAAACCATTAAAAACATAATTTTGTTCCGGTGCATCCTGACCAAACTGACAGCATCGAAAAAATCAGTAACATGAATTCCCCCTCCTGAAATATTGTAGCAGCATTTTAACATTATTCTGAAATAATTATAATATGTATGCCCACTTAGTGCTTCAAAATATAGAGTGTCCACTGCCACTCAGTTTTGGATAGAATCTGAATCTACCTTTAATTTAAAACTTAAATATACTATGTCTTTCATTGTGAAAATTATGGAAAGAATTCCACTTAGTTGACAGATCGAGTCATGGACAATGTCTTGAGCTTATTTCCCAGCTGGACTAAGAAATAATTGGCTTGAGCACTGGAAAAATGAAGCCCACAAATGAGATACGGATTCAAATTACATTTGAATTTCTAGTTAGAAATAATGGAGCAAGCCTCATCATTTTTTCCCATTATGCCTTCAAAGGCAGCTATTCATAATAGATTACAATGAAAAATGGGCGCATGAAGCACAAGAGAATAAATGGTAAAGGAGGAAACAATATCGCAACGATATCTACAACTGGTAACTGAAAAGTGATTTTGGCTTCGATGATCCTGCCTGATATGAGAAAAGAGACTTAGGAGTCTTTGCAATTGGTTCACTGCTAGCTTTTTTGGACTTAGAGAAGCTTGTTTGCCTCCCTTGGAATCATTTTGCAAATGTTTAGAGCTTTTGTGTCTTTCCTCCATTTTTGAAATATCTTGACTGCAAACAGAAAATGTAGAATCCCTTTCTGTCACCAGACTTTGTTCACATTGAACGGTCTCTTGCGTTTCAGGAATATCAAGTGTAGAATTATTTTGAGTATCAGTTACCCTTTCTTCACAAGCTTCATCTGAGCTCTGCATTTTTTTGAAGTATCAATATTTGTTAATTTCACATAATTCAAAAATACAATCTTGACAATGAAAATTCCCATATAAACCACTTGACAAGACATTATGATGGTTGGAATCAGGAGGCCTTTAGACTACAGTAATAGGGTATAGACGGTGTCAAAGGCGTGCAAGCAAACAATTAAACATAGTACTGTTCATTTGTGTAGATATAGCACATGTACCAAAGCAAACATTAAATAAATAAGAAAAATCAGAGACCAAAATTCCTAAACATTCCTGATTTACATTTCAATTCAGTATCAGGTTAATACTCATGAAATTCAGACTTTAAAATTCAGTAAAACTTATAAAAACCATATATCTCAAAAATCCGAGTTTCCACACTTGATGCACATTAGAATAATAGATTACACCATTTACATATTTTCTAGGATGGTACAAACCATCCTCAATACATTTGCCAAATGCTTCTTGTTGTGTGACTTAGCAACACTGAACTCGCTCAGCAAAGAAACATTATCATATGCGATATTCAGCGTTCATGTACAATGATGGACAACCAGTACCGTGTTTCCTTCACAATCATAGATGAGTAAGAAACCAGGAATGACTACAATCATTTATGGCATCCTCTCTTCAATGTCTACTATGTAGTTGACTTGCAGAGTTCATGGCGTCAGCGAGAACTCTCCACAAATTGCCTGAAACTCCTCTCAATCAATGGCTTTTAGCTGAAATGCAAGTATTCTACGAAAATTAAGCTGCTCTCAATCATGTATTCCTTCCAAATAGAGATGTAGATGTTGATGTTGTCAACATAGACGATTACGAAACAATTTTTGGAAGACCACAAAGCTCGTTCATGAGAGGTATACATGTTGTCGTAGCATTGAAGATAAAACAACATGACCAAGCACTTGAAGGCACTGTATTTTGTCGAGAATATATCCAATCTAGAGGTCAATTTTTTTATTAAGAACATGATCTCACAGAGACTCTGCTAGCAGGGGTGTAAATAGATGTTCTTGGCATTCATATTGTTAAATTCATAGTAGTCAATACATACGAAACAAGTTTCATCCTTAATTTTTACACAAGCATTTGAAGGGAAAGAAGTTAGGATACATTTGTCCTTCCAAAATCAGTTCAGATTTCTGTCACTCGATAACATATCATTCTTCCATAGCAATAAACAGCGAGAAAGATCATTCACCGAACGCAAGTGGAGGACCAACTCCTGGGGTACTAAACTTGTTATGGGACTAAACTTACAATTAGATCACAACACATCACAAGAGTAAGTTGTTATACATGATACCGACACGCACAGGAAAGCCTAAACGTATAAATATGGCTAATGCGATTTTTCAGCTAGCCGACCCCATTTAAGAACGAAAATTATTGCCACTAGATGTGTTCGAAGAAGACATCCCTCCAAAGCTCTCAACACTTATGTTCATTGTGACCCTTTATCATTGAATAACAAATGGTTCCACCACTAGGCCACAACCCTATAAGCACATGAAAATTTTCTTTGCAGACAGAAAACGATTGATAATTATTGATTAATAATTATGAGGTTAAGGTAAGCAAGCGGTTGTTTAAAAATGTTACTTCAATGAAACCTATATAGCATTTGAAGTTGAGGGAGTTTGAGAATAACATGAAATATTTAGGCATTCTACCAACATATACAGACAAGTAGAAGTCACCAAAGACTGCACTTTCTAACTTGAGATTGCAAGTTGTATGCATGGCATGAAGTAGATCAATGCCACATGACAACTTCGTACAAATTTCACAACACTTCAGCAAACAACACAATCATCAGCAAGAAGGTGACTTTATGAAACAAAGAAATAAAAAGAATAACTGGTGTGAAAGTGGTGATAATAAATGTAAATGGTTTAGGAAAATACAAATAGACGCTGAAAGGTCATTTTAGAATGAAAAAGAAAAGTCCCAAAAAGCCAATTATTTACAAATTAGAGCTCAACTTAACAATTCATTTTTTTAAACCTTGGGATTTCAAATTTAGCTCCATTGCTATGGAGGAAACAAACCCTATGCCAATAGGAGAAGATCACCAAATCATAAGCAGCAAAATTGACTTTATCCTAATTTCAGGTTATATTTTTCAAAGATTGATCTGTAATTGGTGTAGATATTCCACTACTAACTCAACAACATGAATCTGCATTCATTCTTTAACTTGATCAAATAGTCAGTTCTACTTCAGAATTAGTCGAAAAGTCATAAAATATGCTTGGAACTGAAAAGTACTGTTGTTGGTTTTCCTCAAATTTTAAACTCAAGCAAAATTTGAAGTACAACAATCAAATTTGGTCGCAATCAATCAAATCCAGTCAAATGAAAGTGGTGAAATGGATTTCATTAGTCTACGGAACTCAAGAGATAAGAAATTTGTCTAGGTGTTATAAATCAGAGTGTTGAAGTTTAGGACTTTTCTTGTACATTTGCATATTGCATGCAAATTGCGTTCCAAACCTATGATCCCCGATTCAGACTTTGCAGGTTTCTATGTTGTGCAAATTAACTTTGTCAATTTGCAATTTTCTATGGTGTGCAAATTGACTTTGTCAAATTGCAAGTTGCAAATCAACTTTGTCAATTTCAAGTATCTATTTTTTGCAAGGCAAATTGACTTTGACTTGTTCAAGCTTGCACATAGCTAGAAAGTAGGGAGATCTATCCTATATGTATTTGTAAATCATTCACCATGACTTGTATCATCTAGAGATTTTTATTTGCTGAAGGAACTACTTTGAGAGACTTCTGGAAGGGATTTCTTCAGGGATATTTGGAGAGACTTTGTGCTGCCCATGATATTGTAAAAGGACATTTCATCATTTCTTGGAGGGATTTTTGGCCAGACTTTGTGCTGCCCATGATTTTGTACAAGATCTTGTATGAGAGAAAAGTGTATGGGACTTTGTGTTCATTTTTGTGAAGAAATAAAAAGAGATTTGTTGAACTTTGTGTCATGATTTCTTTGGCAATAGCAATCTCCAAACTTTGTCCACTTTCCACTATCTCCTTGATGCAATCATGAAGTCCCTTGCCTTATGGAAACCTTTATGAGCATATTTTATGATATAGCATGCCCAATCCTGCTATTTTTGTAACTTATTTTCCTCTCACATTCCAACATTCCACAACACATACAATCAAGAAAACTATTAGGAAAAGATTTGAATGAATTTCAATGTTTTAACACAACTTCCCCAAGCCTATTTATACTTGGAAAATGCACTAAGTGTTATGCCCTTAGCCTATAGCATGTATTGGGATATATACGGTTGACTTGTGTCTAGCATAAACTTTTATTTAGTTTATGATAACTTCTATATCTTCATATTGATAGTAGGGACAGCCTATGGAGTATCCATAGCCTAAGAAGGGTATATACAGGAGTAGTGCTTAGTATTGGAGCATCATATTGCAAATTTCGTTCTCATTGTAAGGTTGTGGAGATTGTCCATTGGAAGTGGCTTAGTCATATTTTTTTGTATTTTGCTCTATATCAATCATATAGCGTCGATTTGTTCTCTTATACCCTTATTATCATGCGAGTTATTATGGTTTTTCTGCTCTTGATATTTATAATATGATCCATTGCTGCGACTCTACGCATCTAAGTAAATTTAATACATAGTATCGAGCTTCGATTGAGGAAAATTCTTAAGTACCTATGCTAATGGTAGGTCGAAAAAACAAATTTTTGATCTAGAAGGAATTTGAGGTTTACGTCTACACCAAGTAGATGCAAGTTTTTTTTCAAATAAAATTTTAAAATCCATACATTTATCGCAACCTTGCTTAATATAGTAATCATTGGATTCGCTTCAACAAGACAATCACGATGGCATAAGCCTCATCAACCTTACTTTTTGGGGTTTTGGGATTCTTTTTCCCTTGCATATAGCAACCATTGGATTTATCTAGGTGAGTCGATCACAATGGTATAAGCCCCAAGTAACCTTGATCGAGGCAAGGGGTCAATCACTTTGGGCAAAAATCCTAACAAAGAAGTGATGGATTTAAAAATGGAAATCGATGGAACTTTTTATATGGGGTTTTCTTTGATAAATGACAGAGTATCCAACTTCATGATAATATGCAAAACATTAGCCCGAAATGGAAAGAAATGAGATTTGGACAACATCAATCATCTATCGGATCAACTCATGCATAGATTCGATTAATTGATAGCCTTGAAAAATAATCAACAAAACCAACCACAATTCACCAATGCACCACCCAACTACAATGGATCTTCTAGCTGCACCTTTCAACACAAATCTAAATACAAGGCAACCTCAACCCTCGGCCTACTCCAATTTGGGACCTCGTAACATATTGCCGAAAGTAGGCATACATAAGTTCGATGGGAAGGATCCGGTCACCTAGATCAACTAAATGGAGATTTTTTTATGTACATCAATCCCACAAGGAAAAAAGGTCCTAATGGCATCCTTATATTTTAAAACCGAACAAATCATTTGATATCCATGTTTGTGCGTTCAAAAGAAAAATACGATCAATGTCACCTAGTCAAGTTTTACTAAGGAATTGTACACGCGATATAGTGACAATGTGAGAATTAATTCAGCTAGTTAGCAAAATTGTGACATATTGTTTTGGTCAAGGATTATATTCAAAGAATTCCATAATCTATCCTTGCATTTGGAGACACTAACAAATAAGAACTTGAACGAATTATTTCTTTGGGGGTAGGGGGCTCAAGGATCACATCCAACATGAGGTATGTTTAATGATCACCGTATTTAATTCAATTCCCATGGCACACAGGGTAGAGGAAAAAATGTTGTCCAAAAAAAAGATAGGAATTCATGAGCATAAAAGTATTAGAATATAAGGCTTATCATTTATTATTAAGTCATTATAAGTTATGTATTAACTAACGATCGATTGTAACCTTTTCAACCATTTTGTAATTATATCTTGCATAGTAAAATGACGGACACACAATTTACAATGTGTGCATTCTAGTTTCTCTTCATTATTTCTCTATTCACGTCTTCTAACATTGGTATCAGAGCCATTGGTGATCTAGTATTGAAACATCAAGTATTGAAACAAAATCATAAAGTTAAGTCTCGTTCTAAGGAGAATACAACTCAACACTCAAGAACCCTAAATATATGTTCCAACTTGTTTGGAGGAAAATACAATAAATTTAAGTCATGTTCAAAGGAGAATACAACACGACACTCATGAACCCTAAATATATGAAATTCAAACTTGTTTGGAGGAGAAATATAGTTCTTGTGGAAGAAAATATTCTAGGGCATTATTTATGTTAAATCACCACCATATTCTCTACTAAATTGCAACTTCGTTAAATCACAACAATATTCTCTCTAAATCGTAGATTGTGCAAATGGTGATTGAGTTCAAGGGCACAAAATGAAGATTTGCCATGGGAAAAGAGTGCAAAATTGTCATCATTAAGAGCATTATTTTGAATACGTGAAGGAATAATCATAAATCAACCATTATTGCTGCTATTTCAATCACGTGAGGGCATATTGACGTCACAATACATTTGTAAAACACACTTCCAAACTAGTAAAACACTATGTTAGGGCACACGAATATAGTAAGCTATGGACATGCATGTCACCAAGTAGGGCACAAATTTCAATACCATTCCAAGCCTTTTTGCCAGTATTCTATTTTTGCAAAACTATAAATTTTATATTCACGGCCAAGGGCCCTCTCTCATAGTGCGGTAGACCACTAGGTTCACCCGAGAGCTCTTGACTTTCCATGGATCATAGGCGTCAAAGACATCTTCCAGTTCGACTCCCGACACCTTCGACATCAAAGACATCACCAAATTCTTTCCGACTAGCCTTGGGCAACATTGTGAGGGTTGGTGTCGAGGCTTTTCCCTCCACCTCCTCTCCTTCTTTGTACTCTCATTCTTCTTCTTTCATTGTTCTTGGAGACCTTTTTGGGTCTCCCGCTACTTCTACTTTTGTGCAATCCCATTGACCTATTTTTGTGGTCACTTGTTGGACATTTAATATAATTATCTTATCTTATCTTATTCTATTTTTTTAGATTTAAAATTCCATCGCAAACATATTTTGGCCCCATCTTTCACACCTAGAAAGTCAAAATACAAATACAACTAATAAACAAAAATTTATGGAGAATAGTAAACGAGAAATAGAAATCACCTACAAATATAAATAAATTACTAGATTAGAGCGGAGATGATAAAGTCGAAGCCATTTTTGGTCTTGCTCTCTTAATTCTAAGTTGCATCATGTAGACCTATAAAAATCACAAACACTCTGAATGAATTGTTTGGAGCAAACATGGTTAATATAGAATTTTCTTTAAAGCTTCAACTATTTAGATTCAAGATTGATGATGGAGTCACTATGTCTAGCTAGATAAGCAATTTGAGGTCTTTTATCGACAACTAGCATAAATCAAGGCTACGGTAGATGAAGAGGATGTCAAAGCTATGTTACCAAACAACATACCTTCTAAATCCAACAATGTATCTTTACTCTCAATCAAATATATTCTCAATTTGTAGAAGATATGATTTCAGCTCTCTTAGCTAAAGAAAAGAGAACTGGAGTACATAAGGTGATCTTGAACATGAGAGTGCATTCTACTCAAGAAATCATCATAGAAGCTTTGATAAAGACAATGTGGAGATTAAATGTTGTTGTTGCAAGAAAAGAGGTTACACAACATGGAACTATAACATTAAAGCCAATGATGTTCTCAAAGAAAAACTCAAAGGAAGTTGAAAACCCGCCGATGATAAAAGTGGTGAAGAATTCACTAATGAAGAATATGTAATTTAAAGAAGCTCACTCTTTGAAAACATGAAGAAATCTAGTGTAGATGAAACTCAACATGGATGACTGCCCAGTTAGTTTAAGAGTTTTGGATCTTAGGAATTACACCCTTGCGATGGTCATAAGACAACTTGATGGAGCATTGTGGATGTAGTTCAATATGGATGGTTGTCCAATAATTCTGAGGTTCGTAATTTGGGAGTTTGGGGAGATAGAATCCGATAATTTAACTCCGGAGCTACAACTTTACAAAGTTACAAGGTAGGGAGTAGTTGATAAAATACCCATGTGCTCAAAATGCTCTAAAAGTCCCCGAAAAGTTAATTGCTTGATCTCTTAAGCAATCGGTTTTCTCAAAGTGCTTTACTTCCAAGTAACAAGTAACTCATTGATAGAGCTATTACCTAGCCAAAGAACTGTTTTCAAAGAGAGCTTTTGAAGAATGCATGGCCCTGTTTGGTTATATTATTTTAATTTTCTATCAATATGTTTGTTTTTGCTTTCTATAGTGTAAGCCTTAAGAGGGGTTATTAGAATATAAGGCTTATATTTTATTATTAAGTCATTATTAGTTATGTATTAGCTCAAGATTGATTGTTACCTTCTTAACCATTTTTGTAACTATCTCTTGCATAATAAAATGACAAACATACAATCTACAATGCTCATCAATTTCTCTTCATTATTTCTTTCTTCACATCTTCAACAAAGGGATTGGAACACTCTAGCACCGTAATTTCCTCTCTGGTCCATGGGATATCAGATTTCATCAGGAGTACCATTGGGGTTAAACAGGGCTGCCCTTGTCCCCCACTTTTTTTGGGATCTACATTGATGAGCTCGATACCTTTCTTCGTGAGCATATCTAGGATGGTGATGGGTGCCTCTCCATCGTGTTCCGATATTATCCTTTTGTTTGTTGATGACGTAGCCCTCCTAGCCTCATCTCTTGAGGGAATTTAGAATACAACTAGATGCCTTAGGGTGGTTTTGTGATCTCCGACAATTGATAGTTAACATGGGTAAAACCAATGTTATGGTCTTCAACGGGTTGAAGACCTTACACCTCCATTTCTTTTTTAGGGGGGAGGAGATTGAGATTACTGGTACCTACACTTGGGTGTGCAATTCTCTGGTTTGTGTTTCAATCTGATACAAGCCCTCCAACCACGTGTCAATAAGGGTTACAGGTTAATTAGCTCTTGAGTGACAAAGCTTCCAAAGACCATTTTCGTGGATATCTCCTCCAAGATGTCCCTCAAGGATTCCCTTATCAGACCCACCGTTCTTTATGGCTCTATGGTATGGGGGCCTTCTCTGCTCGAGTCGATTGGGCTTCGACCAAGAGAGTCCAAACACTTCTCCTTTGTTGCTTCATCAAGTGCAAGCAAATTGCTTTTTTTTTCATCATTCTTGCAGAGTTTGGGGCCCATCCTTTCAGGTTGGAGACCATTTTTGATCCGGTTTCCTTCGCACCATATCCTGTGCTTCACTAACCCTTGGAGGGAAGAGACAGTACTGTATTTGGCATATTGTTCCTCGAGAGAGCATTGACCTTTCGATTCTTTGGGTCGTGTTCTCGTGTTGGTATGCTTTGGGATTTCTACTCTTAGAGTTTGTGGGTATTGTTATCACAAAAAAGTAGCACCCTAAGATTTGGCTATGCAGATCTCTACTTTTTGCTAACATGGGTACCACCTCTCAAGTTGTGGGACTTGCGGGCTTGAGGTGGACCTCCGGAGAAGGTGGATTCCTCTTCCTAATTCTACTACTACAACTACTCCTAATGCAAGAAAACACCTAACTACACCTAGTCTAACAATTCCAAGGAGACATGGAGAGAAATGCATGAAAAGGGAAATCCTACACTAAAGGGTGGTGATAGCACCAAGAAAAGGGGGTGTGCTAGACAATCTTCCCAACCCAATGGAGAAGGATGAACCTAGGAGAGGGTGGACATGCACCATAGACCAAATCACATACACTTCACCATCCCAAGTAAGCACAACTTCTAAATCTTGTAATAAACACAAGAATATGCACAAAACCTGCAAGCATGATGAGAGGCAAGTGAAAGCAACAAAATAATGCAGAGGATAGACAAGTATCACAAAACACCATTTTTATTACTCCAAAAGTATGCATAGTACAACATTTTAGCAGGAGAAGGCAAGAAATGCCATTACAAAGCTTCGAAGGAAGGCTTGAAGCCCCAAATTCACAACAACCTAGCTGTGGAGAAGAGGGGAGCATGGGGAGGAAAATGACCAACTTTACAAATGATGTCCCCTTTCAATTTATAGAATTTTTAGAGAAGAGAGAGAATGTGTGAGACCCAAATGCATGCCTCCATTTCCCAAAAATGCATTAACTGATTTGAAAGCAAGTATGGGGCACCTATCTAGCCCATGTCTCATGTACTCTTGCCTGTAGAAGAAAGAAATGGCCTCCATGCTTTGCATTAATGGCGAGAGTAGTTATTCTATCAGCATTTGAGTGCAGCAGAAGTAATGCCAATTTTCACCCCCTTACACTCACCAAATTTGAAATCTGAAGATGTTGGTGCGTAGAGGGCTTCGAGACCTTTTGGAAGTCCAAGTTTGCGTAAAACGAGCTCTAAGCTAAAAGTTATGGCATTTTGTTTCACATTTCTGCGAAACCAGGGGTCCATTACTTCTACTTCTCCTTATCTCGTGGAAAACGACCCCCACCATCGCCTCCAGTCATCGGAATTTTCCAACTACTTTGCTTATTTTGGGGAAGTAAAGTAGTTACATTCTCCATTACTTTACTTTTGCATTGGCCTTCTACGGAAATTAGAGGTGCATTACTTGTTTTGGGTGGTGAGTCAACTCGCCTTTCAACTCGGTTGTGGCTCGGCTTTAGCCTCGTGCATAGCTCGGTAGAGACCACCGAGCTCCCTTCATCGTTGAATGCATCTACCTCTACTTCGCAACTCACCTCGCATCGGAAGTCTTACCCCCACTTTTGTTGTTTTGCGTTGGTTTTAGCTCACCTTTTAAGCTCACTAGCATTGCGGCGAACACAAATCCCTTTTCTTGGCTTAACTCACCGTGTTATGCGATGAATGACTTGTCTTTTGCTTCGTAAGTGGCCTTCTTTAGCAAGACTTACCTAATCGAACCACCGATTTGCATTACATTCAACTTGACCCCTTGGCATTCATCATGCATTCTCTCTTTACTTTACTTTAAGAATGCTTTGCTCCACATAAGACTTCCATACTCCATTCGCTGCTCAACACTATTCTTCCGCTCGGCGTTCATTGTGGTTTTTTGCACATTGCTTTGCTTCTTTTGCAGTGAACTCGACCCCATCTTCTCAAAGTTGTCGCTCCACGTTCACCGCAATGAACCACAACTCACCAGCCCGAGGTCGCGCTCAACTTGCCTCGCCGAGCTCGATCTTTGTTTTCATGATTGGCTTGCACGGACCTTCTCTCGCCTACTATTCCTTTGCCATGGCTTGCTCGTGCGCCACTCGAGCTTGGCCGAGCCACACCACTCGCCCCTTAGCTTTGGCTTTCCACCCACATTCGCACGCTCATCGATGCTTCCAAACCGTCGAGATAGGGGAGCTCGGCCCCAATTTTCTCGACCCCACTCGCATCGAGCTCACCAAATGCCCCCACAGACTTCAATGTTTTCTCCACTGCTCCAAATGACTGGGCTCACAGCTGGCTCAATGAGCTAACTCGTTGAGCCCACCCTATTCAACTCCATGCGCTTCACCCACGCGAGCCAACCACCGAGCTCCATTTGAGCTCGCCCTTCACTCAACTGCCCTAGCTCGGTTCCGAGCCCAATTGTCAACCTGAGCCCCGTCTGCAAATTGGCACCCCACGATCCTTCTAGCTCGGTGAGCTACTTAGTGAGCTCGCCTTCTTCTTGCTCACCCACATAGCTTGACGGGGCTCTTTCTCGCTCACTCACCTCGTGGGCTCTATAGAAAATTTTGACCACGCAACCGAACCTTCCCCGATTTTGTAATTTTTGGAAACTTTTCGACCTAAGGGTCACAAAGAAGACAATAGGTTGCTTGGAGGCTATTTTTTTGATTTTTTCCGGCTTTGTCACTTGCATGGGGCCTCCGGTGCTTCTCTTCATCTTTCAAACTAAGCTATTAAGGTTCAAAGCCCAGAGGAGGAAAAAATCCTCTTATGACCTCAATACCCCCAAAACACTAAATTGCTCCCAAATGAATACCGTAAGCTCCCGGATCATGAATATTGCCTGCAACCTAGGTGAATGCACTTGGTGGCCCGACAAGTGTTCAACTCAGGCCTCCTTGTTATCCATTTCACCCTGGGGTGAAAATGGATAACAGTATTAGGATGGATCATCTTCATTTTTTTCGATACTCCCTTAGATGCACCATCTCATCTTCTCCCTTCCGATGTGAGCTAACAAGGTCATAAGAGAGGATATTTACAAACAGTTCATCCACACCACTTGGGTGAACCCTCATGGTGGGTTACGCCGAAGATGGCTTTTTATGCGGAGCACTTCTTGAGTTGAGTGACGGACTTATATCCGTCCTCAGTACACCCTTCGCCATTGGATGCACGCTCTTCGTATCCCCCGTGTCGCCTTCGAGTGGGTTCTTATAGGCTTCGAATGAGACAGTACCACCAAATCGATTGGTCAACTGATTTGCCACCATGTAATCTTCTGAAGGTCGAGATGGAAGCACACTTCATCTTCCGTTGTCCCATCTACTATGAGATTAGGGGAGGTTCCATTGTCTTTTCAAGGGACCCGTGCACTTACTAACTTTTTTAGATATGTCGATCAAAAGTGCCTAGCTTTATACATATAGGAGGCTCTTAGGCTTCGAGATCACACTATTTAGACAATTAACACAAGTTACTCATGTGTTTCATTTGGAGGGTAGGACATTTGAACTAGGTGGGCTGCGTAAGTCCCTCAGCAGTTAATTGGTTTTCATCAAATGTAGAAGACTCTTAAAAAGGGAATGAATGGGTTTCTTGTGCAAGTGTTTTCATTAGAAGCACAACCAACAAAGGTGGCTACACCACCAAATCTATAGTCGATTATCAATGGGCACTTAATAGTTTTATGAGATATGCCGAAAGGACTAGCACCCAAAAGGGATCATGATCATGCCATTCAATCGGTGGCGTGGCTATGTCACAAGGTACACCAAACTTTATGGAAAAAGTTTGAACTTTATCCTCGTTGGGCATGAATTTGAACTTTATACATGATTTTTACAAAGTAAGTTTTTACATGCTTTTGCACTATTTTATAAATAGGTGTGTATAAATACATATACCAGTGAAAGTAGATAATGGAAAGCTCTCTCCACTATCCTTCTAACATACTTATTCGATTTTAGAAAAATATAAAAATAAAATAAAAAATTGTTTTAACTTAAAGACTGCTTTTTCCAAACGTTATGCATTGGCAAACTTGAACCGAACTATATATTCAAGTGAATATGAACTCAAACTCAAACCTTGTGGTGAGGATGGGTTTCTGGCAGATGGGTTTGTGGCATACCTACTGTCATTAGAAGCACAACCAACAAAGGTGCCTACACTACCAAATCTGCACCAATTATTGATGGCACTCAATAATTTTTGAGATATGTCAAAAGGACTAGCACCCAAAAGGGGTTATGATCATGCCATTCAATTGGTGTCAGTCAAGCTATGTCATAAGGTAAACCAAACTTTATGGAAAAGGTTTGAAGTTGTTGAACTTTATCCTCATTGAGAATGAACTCAAATTTTATACATTATTTTTACATATGAAGTTTTTGACATGCTTTTGTAGTATTTTATAAAATAGGTGTGTATAAATATGTACCAAATGAAAGTAGAGAATGGAAAGCTCTCTACTTTGCCCCTTTGACATATTTATGCATTTTTTTAGAAAAATAAAATGGAAAAAAAAATTTGTTCAAAGTCCTAAGTTGCCAAACGCTTTGGATACGAGAGCGGGAGCGGAGTATTCGATACTCGAAACGAAAAATAAAATTTGACCCCGATATGGCATAGGATACGACACAAACTATATAAAAATTAAAAATATTACTAACTTGGAAATATAAATTGTTCCGTAAGCCTAAATTTAATAGCTTGGTTGATAAATCGCTTATCTTGAAAGTTTGAAAGTCATTTTGAACTATGTATAAGTATATATATTTATACATGTATTAAGTTATTAACACATTATTATAGGTATAATTTAATAATATTGGATTATCATTATAATATAACCATACTAATTAAATCAACTTAGAAGTTAATATATAGATTATATAGGTTTAATATATAATATAGTTAATATAGGTTAATATAATTAAATTATAGGTTAATAAATAAAGTTAATTATATAGGTTAATAAATAAAATTAAAAACTTGAACTTGGAGCCACACCGCCATGGCCGCGACCCCCTCTACATATCGACCCAACCCCACTCCCCATGCACCCGTCCCACTACTCGCCCCGTCTCCTTCCCACCTTCACACCCTTTTCCCCTCTCGCACCCCTAACTCCATGGCCGCTCTGTCGCCGCCACTCCCTCCCACTCCCGCTCCCGTGCTCCCAATATACGCCTCACCTCCTAGGGTGCCGTATAGACTACATAGGTTCAAACTTAATGACCATTTTTTTAACGTTACCCATCGGTGAACTTGAATCGAACTTTATCCTTGTCGAATATGAACTCAAACTCAAACCTCAGAACATGGGTGTCAAGGATCCAACCACCAACATTAGACCTTACAAGCACGAAAATGTACCAAAGAGTGAGATTGAAAAGATGGTATAGGAGATGTTAGAGGCAAGTATTAGACGACATAGCCTCGAGTGCTTATTTTCTCCAATAGTTGGTATGAAATCAATTTGTAAAGTTCCTAACAATGTGCTATCAACACAACTTTGATAAGAACCTCTTGAAATGTAGATGGTCATCGATGGAAGTAGAGTCACAATTGGCGGTGCAAAGGTCGTATGGTCCAAATATGGGATACCACTTCCCATCGTATTTTGTAGAAGCTTCCAGTCACAATGGTTATGTAAATGATTGTTTTTCATCCTATGAAGCCAATTATTGGCTTTTGTACTAAGAACAAGCATAACACCCGATGCATGTGTCCAAACTATAATTAGCTCAACAAGTACATGAAAGATAAGTTCCCAATATTGCTAATTAATGATTTGCTAGATGAGTTACGCAGTGTTGTATATTTTATGAAACTTGATCTTCGCTCAAGTTATCATCAAATAAAAATCAAAGATGAAAAAGTACATAAGACACCTTTTCGAACCCATAAGGACCGCCATGAATTTTTAGTGATGCCCTTTGCCCTCATAAATGCATCATCTACATTTCAAAGTTTGTTGAGCTCTGTCTTTCATATTTTTCTATGGAAATTTATCTTGGTGATACCTTAATATATAAAAACATGAGAAGCACACTTACATCATGTGAATCGGGGTTTTGAAACTCTAGAATAACATCAACCTTACACCAAGTCTTCCAAGTGTGCTTTTGAAGCCAAGGAGGCAGAGTACTTGGGTGACATTGTTGCACACGAAGGTGGACCCTCACAAGATCAAGGCCATGTTTATTATCGCCGATTTGTTAAAACAACATAACAACACCACTCACAACTTTATCGAAGAAGTACTCCTTCCATTGGAATCAAGCATCCACTAGGGCATTTGAGAAGCTGAAGGAGGCCATGTGCACCATAAAATTCTAGCTATCTTAGACTTTTTCAAAGCATTCATAGTTGAATGTGACGCTTTGAGGTATGCCATAGGTGTTGTACTCATGCAAGAGTGACGATAAATTGCATTTAAGAGTCGCCAACTCAAGGGTAAGAATTTGTTAAGCCCATTTACAAGAAGGAAAAGATGGCTATTCTTCATGTAGACAAAAATGTAAACCGTATCCTATGGGAAGAGGATTTAAGGTGAAGACAAATCATGGTAGTCTAAAATACTTTTGGAGCATAAAATTTCATCAAGAGAACAACAAAATTGAGTAATGAAGATATTGGAAAATGACTTTTAGATTGTCTACAAGAAAGGAAAGGATAATATTATGGTTGATGCACTATCCAGGAGGGATGAGTTCATAGAAGCACTATTGTGCACCATGTCCATATTACAAAGTGAATTGGGTGGATGAGGCAAGATTGGAATGGGAGACTAACACAAATACACAAATACCACGCAGATGATCAAATGAGATCCCAACATATTAGAAAAATTGTATGGAAAGGGGACACTCTATGCTACAGTATAGGCTATTTTTGTTGTTCAAGAAGAGCAACAAAAAGGATCATAAAGATGTTGAGATATGATTGAGATCATCTACAAGAATGGAAAGAAGAATGTAGTGGTTGATGTACTATCTAGTAGGGATGGGTCCATAGAAGCACTATTGTGAGCCATGTTCATATTACGGGTAGATCATATCGATGAGACAAGATCGAAATGGGAGAATGACACAAATACACAAATCTTATTCAAAAAATCCAACATGGCCCGAGCATGTAAAAATAATTGTATGGAAAGGGAACAGGGACACTCTATAGTATAAGGATATGATATCTTGTGCAAGAACTCAACCCTTAAGCATAAGGTTCTTGTAGAGCACCATGATTATGTAGTAGGTAGGCACTCGTAATTCTTGAAGACTTGTCATAGAATCAAACAACATTTATTTTAGGAAGGGTTCAAAGGAAACTACAAAAACTTGCGTGTAGAATGCATGTATCAACAAAACAAAGTGAGAAAATTAAGACTTTGGGTCTTCTGCAACCACTATCTATTCCTACCCGATGTTTGGAGGAGATTTCCATTGACTATAACACAAAATTGCCCAAATTTGTAGTGCCCCCTCCGGTTCGTAGTAATTTTTCTTTTTCAATCATGATAGTTTTCTCGAACTTTGAGATATGTTCGTGCTTTTTTGTAAATCCCCTTGTGCCCTGTGGAGATAGGGATAACTCTCGGTTTTTTATTAAAGGTATTTAAAATATTTGTCCAAGCATCTCGGGATGGTCGTTAAATTTTGGACTCGTTTTGGTTGTCGTGTTTGACCGCGTTTGGGGTGATCGTCAAATGTTCCCCAAATTTTAAATGCTCCATGGATGAAGAGCCTTCCATTCTTCTCTTTGTCGATTCCATCCTGGAGGATGGCGGGATGGTTGCTCGAAGTCTCATTTTCGCGATGTAAAACAATAATAACAATAAGTTATATTAAATATTTGAGATAATAAAATGATATAAATCATTTGAGATTAAAATGATAATAACAAAAGTAAAATAAATATAAATAAACTGGAAAATATTCTTAAATCCCTCCAACTACTTGGGGCTTGTGCCAACCTCATTTCAAGAAAGAATTATGGAATTTTTGGTTAATGTGAGGTTGCATGCATACCAGAGGGGATTTTTGGTCAGAGGATGTTATTGCAATTTCTTGGCATTGTATGGGAGCTTTCATGGTGTGAGGGCAGTTTTGGTTGCAGGTTTTGCACAGAATGGGTTTGTTTTAAGGCGTTAAACTTTGGTTGTTACCTTGCTGCCTCCACACAGCTTGTGCCAATGATGGAGCTTCCAAATAGGGCGTGGACACCTGCCAAGGCATTAAGGAGGTGGGATTTTTGACAGATGTTTTTGGTTGCAAGCGCCCTGGTAAATATGTATGCAAATGTGGAAACATACGCTTGGCATGCAAATTGTTGGGCAAAAAGAAAGAGATTTGCAGGGGATGGCATTGGCTTTGTTTGATTATTGTTGCAGCTTGGAATCCAGGAGCATACGTAAGGCACGTAGACTGTTTGACAAAATGCCTTGAAGAAATGTGGCTCCACAAAATGCCACGACTACAAGATCCGCACCCATTGGATTTGTTAAAAAGGCCTTCGAAACCTTATGCAAATTGACAGGTGTAAAGCCAAACACTACAACTGTTGCCAGCATCCCCTTGTCTATGCCAAATGGGGAGCCGTGGAACAGGGTATGGACTGTCTGCCAAAGCATTAGGAAAGAGGAGATTGTCAAATGTTGTATTTGCAAATGCTTTATTGAAAAGTGTAAAAATGTGGAAATATTGCCAAATACCCATTTAAACTTGAGGTGGTTGTGGATTTGTTTGCTTGGTGTTTATAGTATGTGCAAAGCTTTTTGCAGGAACGTGAACTGTTTGTCAAAATGCCTCAGAAATGTGGTTTGATGGAGTGTGAAGATTGCAAGTTAAATGGTGTTCTTGGTGAGGCGTTAAGGCTTTAAAAAAAAAAAAGGTTTCTTCTCATGGAGTGCCATGATTGTAGGATATGCACAAAATGGATTTGTTGAAAAGTTTTGGAAGCAATAAAGCATAATGGGCAGTGGATTTTGAGAGAATTAACTATTAGTAATCTGTGTACATGTTTGCAAAATGTTGGAGCTTACAGCAAGCACGTAAATTGGTTGCAAACCATGCTCCAACTAGTTTTCGGAAAAGGCCTTAGAAACCACCGGCAAATGGAACTGGCTCGTGTATCGTCAACCCCGTAGTTAACGCTCGCTAGTTCTTCCAAGCATAGTTATCTTACCTCTTTCTTGCATGATCTAACATTTCTAGTTTTTCCATTTGTAATGGTGTTGAAAATCAAATCAAAGAAGATTAACTTTCGGTGAATTAAATGAGACGTAGTACCTAATAGCAAATTTACCTCCTTTTATACGCAGCTAGAAAAGCTAGTTTGAACATAAACCCATCTCCCAAATTACTTCTTGATATGTTAGGAAAATCTTGATAATAGTATTGATACTGAAGCCACGCGGTTGGTGAGTTAAACTTGAATTGTAGTTTAAACTTACCTCTTGACGACCTTGTGATATGTTAATAAAACTTGTTTTTAATGACACGCAAAATATCTCGCTAAACCCCGTAATGGGAAAGTCAAGCTTTGACCGTGTTCCTTGTCACATGAAGTGTTACACCGAACACTGGAATGACTTCAATGTTTGTCATTTTTCGTCACATGATTAGGAGCCTTGTGGACCATTTCGCAACTTTGGACAATTGCTGAAAGTTAAAAGTTCAGTTTGGTTTTGGCTTGTAGTTTAGGCCCAGGGTGGAGAAATGGATTTCGGCCTCCGAATCCTCTAGTATTTATCTCGTGACAATCACTACCAATCCTAAGTTCTAAGAAAAACACTTTATAACCTAGTTTTACAAGTGGGTTTTGTAGGCCTCGATCATTTGGTGACGAGGTCATTCGGGTGCAATTACAATTGGTAGCTTCGAAAGATGGACGTTGATTAAACCTAGGTTCTCCGAGGTTTTGGTTCCATCAACTCCAGTGTTTCCCTGTATATAGGGGAGTAGGTGGGAATTTGACTCTTTGTGTATTTGAGTCTCGGAGATTGTTTTTGAATGCAGATTTTTGAGCCACTTGACTAAATTTGATGCTTTTTGTAAACTTGAAAATGGGGAAAACTGTCGTAGGACCTGATTTAAGTCATATATCGATTAGGAAACTTGTAAACACTAATGTATGATTGTATGGAACCTCCTTTTGATGTTTGTTTTGAGAAAATGGTTTTAGCCGAGTTTGGAGCCTATCCTTTCAAATTTTTTACTTGTTTGACTTGATCTCTTTCCTACACCGCATCCGAGGTCCATAATACTCCATTGAGGGGTGGGACAGTACCCGCTTGGATAGGTATTGCTCTTTAAAGGCTATTGCTCTTTCGATTCCCGAGCGTGTAGTAATGTGAAAATGTTGGTATGCAAAGGTTTATGATCTCTTGGGGACAGTGGGTATTCAGATGGATTATCTTCCTCCTTTTCGGTATCCCTTGGACGTTTCGAGCCACCTCCTTCCTACCATGCGGGTGATTAATAGGATCATCGAGAGATGATATTTATAGGTAGTTTCCACATATAATGTCCTCTAAAGGACACTTTTCAACCCCAAACAATTTTTAACAGGCAAATCCTCAAACCACAAGCAGATTATAGAGGATATAATAATTAATTCTAATGCAGATCTTATTTATCTATGAAAAATGTGACTAGGGCAAGGAAGAGAACCCATAGAAATCAGCCATTAAATTAAAATATTTCCACTCAAATCTGATATACTGAATTTATGAAGCCAAAATATGGAAGAAAAACCATATTTCTGAGATACAACAAGGCTGAAATAATTTAATAAATTTGCAGACAGGCTGCCCTTGAAAATAAATGAGAATGGTACCTTTTATCACCCAAAAATTTTGAAAATAGGAGAATCTGATGTATAAAATAAGGAGTAATGGCAGCCACTACAAACAGCTCCAAAGTAGCCACTAGAACATCATGAATCATCTCCATAGGTGGTCGCTTTAACTGGAATAAGGGCATAGAAAAATGAAAGCAATTTTTCTTTCCAAACCCTTGCCAAAAATCTGCAACTTATTTGCCTTCAAGTTTTGTATTTCTTATGGAAACCACCGCAATAATTATTAATACTACTAATTCATTGAAGCACATAATTTAGTACCCCAATGTGGAGAATCCCTTGATCTCTTGGAGGGTTTTTGTCCTCAAGAGAGTATTTCTAAAGGGTTTCGGCTTTAGAAATATTTTTGACAAAGCTCAAAGCTTGGACAAAATCGTGATTTAAGAGAATGATCAAGTTGTGTCCTCTTAAGACCCAAATGAGACTATCTCTCCTCCTCTCTCTCTCTCTTGTTTTCTCTCTCTCCCTCCCTCTCCCTCTCCCTCTCCCTCTCCTCTCTCTCTCTCTCTCTCATTAGCTTTAAAAATGAAATGAAATTGCATTTGTATTTTGACTCTCTCCGTGGTATGTAAAATGTTGTTTTTCGTTATTAATGGAAAATTATGGAATCGTGAAATCATGTCAAATAGTAGGAAGGTACCATGCCAAATTTTATGCTGACCATGTGGTGGTTGCAAGTACCTTGGACAGGGAAATCAATAGCATGTTTAATATGTTGATAGCATGTACCATTGAGATAAATACATTGTATATTGTAAATAGTAACACTACTTGATGTCAATTTATAGAATGACATGGTTGTATTAGGCAAGAGAAACTTTTATTGTTTTTGATGAAAGGATAATATTACTTGTAAGGATATGTAGTTAAGCTATATTTGCTTGTGCGTGTTTTAGAGTTTGTAAAGTTAGTTGTGGAAAACGACAAATGAAATAATCTTGATTTGTATGGTATGTTCTAATGTATTAACCACTATTAGGATGTTACTTTAAAAGTTATCTGAATGACTCTAATCTAATGATCCTTGGGATTATTACCCCTTGAGCAATGTGTTAGTCTTTTGTCTTTCACTTCAATGGGATTTAGGTGAATTAATGATCTAAGAATGGTTCAAATTGGACGTGTTTTGCTAATGGATGATGACATTTTAGTAACCTACATTCTCTTGTAGTCTTAGAGATTTTAGTGGTATTGTTAATGTAATCATGATTCTTCCCAAGAACCAAGTAGAGGGTTTTTCATGTGTATGTGGAAGTGTGTTAGATGCAATGGTTAAAAGGTACAATGTCACCTTGTGACACGAATGACGTAATGTTTTAACAATGTTTTTTAAATGGGTGTCTTAGAAACTAAGCTTCTATGGAAGGGCTAAACAATGTAAGTGTATGGGATCATAAGGGCAATTAGGAATGTAATTTTTACTTCTTGTAATGTGATCAAACAAACTTTGGTAAACCGACAACACTAACTCTTGTTTGAACACAAACTTTATGTGACTCATGCATATTTTATAAATACTTCCAATCAATTCTATCTACAAGATGTACTATAAGTATAAGGTAACTTGAGATCCTCCCCCTTTAGCGTAAAGTTAAGTGGAAATTGTGATCTTTCCCTTTGCTAGATGCAAGCACTCTTTATGTTAATACAAGTGAAACGAGTTGTTCCATGTGTACTTAATAAACTTTTTTTTTTTTTTAAAGTCTAGGAATCCTTTTGGGAACAAGTGGATTTGCGATTCACAAGCTCTTCACAAATAAGGAAAATGAATAGTTAAATCACATAGCAAATTGTATCAACACAATAGGTAAATGAAGTGTATACTAGATGTTTAAACATTGTAATGAAGATGGAAAAGAGATTTTTCCACTTTTAGACCTAATTTCCTCCCTCTTGATTTCATGTTAGTATTCCCTATGTGATGGAAGTGAAATAGAATGTCAAGTAAATATGATTTAGGGAGCAAGAACTCTTAGCTTGAGATTGAACATTAGGTGTCTCGTATGTGTTTAAAAATGTTCTAACCATCAATGGGTTATACAAATTAATTGCAATAAGAGAAACAAACCAAATTAAGTGTACTCATTATAAGTTAAATGTTGAATGAAATGAAGAAAATGTAATTTAGAGAATGGGAATATATGTTTACTTATTAAATGTTCTTCAAGTCTTTAAAGTTAAACAATGGAATTTGATTGCATTAAAGATGTAATCATAAAAATGTGGTGTTGTGGAAAGTGCCTATCTGTGATGTTCATATTGTGGTTGGGTCGTTATTTTGTACTTGTTAGTATGTTTAGTATGTGTGATTTTAGGGTGTATCTTGTGTTATAATGTTGTATATATTTTTCTCCTTGTTGGGTGAGTTCGCATCATTGCTATTGGAGGAATAAGGTGTTGCTAGTGAAGGGAGGAATAAGGGGAAGTGTGTGTTTTGTTTGGGGGAAACAAAGGAATTCATGGCTAGTCTTATGGTGGAGGGATAAGCGCGTGTTATAATGGAGGGATAAGGGGTTTGTCGAAGTTGTTGTGGTGTGTTTACTATTGGAGGAACCAAATGCTAGCCAAGATTCCTTCTTGGAGTGATAAGGGGTAGTTACAATGATGACCTCTCCCCATTGTAAGCCTCGTAGGTAGGCTTGGTAATGTGTGTCGTCTTTACTTGCGGTGCCGATTACTTTTCTCATCTTGTTGTATGTATGGGTCCATGTTGGTGTAAACGTCTCATGTGATGTTGAGTTGTTCTTACGAGCCTAAGTGGTGTTGTATGGTAAAGCAAGTTATGAAACAAGAAAAAAATATCATCGTTTATCTTGTCTTGCATTTTGGTCTTTCATTTGTGGGTGCTACAAAATCGACAGAAAAATGCCATCATTGTTTTCGTGGATAGACTCACCAAATATGCTTGCTTTCGTGAATTGTCACATCCATTTGTAGCAAGTACGATAGTATCAACTTTTATGGATGCACTTTAGAAGCTACATGGGACTGCTAAAGACTATAGTAAGTGATCGTGATCCCATATTTACCAATAATTTTTGGACTCGATTATTCTCATGCTTGGGTACTTAGCTATCTCGTAGCTCATCATATCATCCCCAATCTAATGGGCAATGGAGGTCATCAACAAGTGCTTAAAGAGTTCTCCAGTTTTTTTGCTTCTCATAAATAGGTGAGATGGCCTCAATGGCTACCATTAGCAAAATATTAGTAGAACACTTCTTTCCATAACTCATCAAAATGTCTCCATTTTAGGCATTGTAAAGTTAAAACTATTTATGCAATGCAGCATTTTCCATACAAAGTTTTCAAAAGAATAAAATCATGAAAGAAACTCAACGCAGCAGTATGTCCTGAAAATTGCTAGGTGAATTTAGGTTTAGAAGACCTAGTGCAAATGCTCTGCTCATTAAGAATGCTGTTTTAGCATTCAACACCAGTCTGAATGAAATTGGCATTGTTTTTGTAGGTTACCTCTAATGTTATAACTTCCAAGCCGGTTGATGAGGAATTTGTTCGATCTGCATAACTATTCTCTGCAGGTACAGTGGATATCTTTAATCGATCAATCAGCATCTCAAAGTGAGAGTGATCTGCCAAAGCAACAAATACATATAATAAAAATTCACATTGCAGAAAATATTTTATGAACTTGATGTTTCACACTTTCTGATTGGAATTTGAATCAAAACAATATACACAAGTTTACAAATTCAAGGGGAAGCTACAAGCAGCAAGTAAAAACTGCATTCCGTCCCAGTCAAAAGCAGATGACATGGATATGGAAAACATCTATCCACCAATAAAATGAGCGAAAACCAAATTCAAATTCCGAACATAAAATTTGCATCTTTTCCTCTCATGATTTAAATTTGTTGCCTTAAAGGTAAAACAAGAGTGATTATAAGAATAATGATACCTGCAATGAACTTGCTTGGGCTGAAAGTTAATTTTCAATATTTTTCATAACTATAAATGGCCAGTTATCTCTTCTTATTACTCGACGCATATACTGAAATTACGCTACTGCCCGTATTGCACCCATCTAAGATTTAAAAGGAAATAAATTAATGTTAAACGGTAACCAACAATATTACTGATGATTCAGCATACAACAAAGGCAAACATCAATTAATCTTAATTAATGAAAATAAAGCCAAATTACAATAAATTAAGGTTGAATTAGTTTGTGGTGCCGCACTCAAATAAAGTGGAACGATTAAGGATTATCCAGCTAAGTTTACTAGGTTGGATGCATTTTTAAATTGTAAAGAGGAAAAGGAACTAAAGTGAACACAAAGGAGGATCACAACTGTTAAGGATAGTCCACCAATTTATGCTCTTGTTATCACCAATTAATATATTCTAAAATTATAATCTAGCTTATTATAATATTTTAAATATTATATATTATGTTGTTCTAAACGTATCCATATTTGGGGGCATTAAAAACTAGTCATGTCTGTATCTAATAACGTTGTATCCACATCTGTATCTGTATCCATGCAACTCTGACTTGCTCTCCTCCAAGCAGCCCCCGACCTCCATTAATTTCTGCAATCTCCAGCCTATATAAACATGAGCAGAACCAAGCATAAGCCAGCACAAAGAACCTTCAACACCAAGCAGACTTAAGTCTACTTCAGAATGATGCAGATTTTATAAACCTGCTCCATCTCCACAACAGCAGCCATCTCCATCTCACTCTGCCACCATGCATAACTCCCCTCAGCATCCCATTCATGTGGCAGACAATGATACTGATATGAGCCTGAACGAGCCTCAACAACAATCTAGCCCTCGGCAGTCAGCAACATCTCAAAAGAATACCTCCCGCTCTCCCCAATCCCTCATTTAGGAGACTGGGGATTCACGCCACAGCTGCAGCCATGACACCTATAGCTAACCCCTTCCAACACATTCCTTACAATGACATACCCCGTTTTCTTCATGGGAGCTCCATTCTGAAACCAGCAAGCACCCAACACATCAACCCTCAGCTACCTCAACCCCCTCTCCCACCACCCCCACCTCCTAGAATCTTTGTTACCCATCAACACCACTCCATGCAGCTATGGCCAAAATATGTGATAATGTTCAGCAACTTGGCCGCACAACTGAAAAACAAGGAAACCACCCCCAAAGCTCGAAGGAATTCTCTCCACCATGGGGCAGCTATTTATTCATCAACATGTTGAGATGAGCTCCATCCAAGACTGTGAAAACTCTCACCAACATTGTCAAAACAAAAGGACAAAATGTTGGATGGGGTCAATGTTGTATTTATTGACAAAATATGCTAAAAGGAGACTGGTGAATGAAATGCAAGACCCAGAGCTCTCTGGCCCACCTTTGAAGCACCAGGATACTTGAAGAATCACTTCAGAGAATATGTTACCATTACTTTTGCTTGCTTCAATGTTCATGCCTCATCCTCAACAAAAGCATGGGCTACCAGAACTCTCTCTGAAGAATGTTTCCCCCTTCACCATGCCACAACATCGCTAGTTCATACCAACCCTCATAATAGATGTTCTTGCTGTTTGTTCTGTGCACAAGTCTTTTTACATGCTGGTTCGTGCTCTCTCCTTGTACCTAGCTCTGGGCTACAAGCTTCAGTCCTAGCTCTGGGCTACAAGCTTCAGTCCTTGCTCTAGGCTGCAGGCTTCAGTCCTTAAGTTAATATACAATTTTCCCTTTTCAAAAATAAAAGGACCCACAAAGCTTTAGAAGCATCCCTTGCAAAGGTAAGCAAAGTAACTACAGCCTAAGTTCACATCATATGATACCCGCGTAATCTAATAATAATAGCATTGATGTGAACATTGTGGAAAAATATTCACAGGCCCAGTATGGCCATTAAGTTCAATGTGGATGGAGCTTCGAAAGACAACCCTGGAAATGTTGGTTTGGGAGTTGTCTGTCCTGGGACCTGATCATAATGGCAGGATCATTTTTGGTTTGCTGGTAGTCTTGGTAGTAGTCCTAATAATTTTGCTGAAGCTATGGCCATTCATCAAGCATTAATAGAATCCAAGCAATGGCATTTTACAGACACCATTCTGGAATCCGACTCGAAAATCTTGATTGGTCACTTCAAAAGGCAGGCTTCCTCTGACTTTCAGCAATGGCAGTTGAGTAAACGCACGAAAGACATCAACATCCTAACTCGTGGTCTCAATGTTATTCAAGGGCATCGTGCTAAAAGTGAAGGAAATCAGGTCGATGATTTCTTGGCAAAATCTACATCTCACTAGAATGTGATCAAGGTGGAAACTGGAGAGAATCAGGAGTGCCCTGTCTTGGACTTACGAAATGACTTAGGTGTTCTTGTGAATGCTCACTACATAGCCTCCGTAGATCCCTGATCTTGGCTAGTGTGTTGGTTCTTGTTGGGTTTCTCTTTGTTCCGTTATCGTTATAATTTTGACTTACATTAAGTGGTTGTTTAAGCTTTACGTGCACAGTTTTTGTTGGCCCAATACTTCGACCTTACTGTCTCTTTGTATTCTCTGACTTTTCTGGTATTGGTGTGCCATGAGCCTTTTACGACTCACAGACCTGCTCTGCAATCAGTTTTAATTCTCTTTAATATAAATATTTTTACCTTTAAAAAAAGTTCAATGTCCTGGGCTAGAGATAAGAAAAAGGCAAAGTTTAAGAGTAAAAACTCTCTTCTTACTCGGTTTAGGGAATGAAGACATTGAATACATAGCTAGTCTATTAAATATTAATTCCCTTAACAACTTCAATGAATTATTGGTGTGACTTGTTAGAGCACACGTCAAGTGAAAATGAAAGGCCAAGATTATAAGGCTGACTTATATGAAAGAACATGGCCATGATCAAGTCCTCCTAAAAGAGACAGTTAAAGTTATGATGGACAGTTGCAGCCTAGATTTGATGTAAATTTGTAGTTGTAGATCGAATATGTTCAATGTATCTTCTCTCTCATGAATCAATGCAAATACACTTGCAAATTGCAATGATTCCACTAAGCACATAGATGGGCAATAACCATAAATGAGAGATGTTTCTAAACATCGAGGAGTCAAACTTAAAGTACACTCTGTACCAACAATAATATACCCCTTTGGTTTGTTTTGTGAATATGTGAGATTGACGACTGATAAGGACATACAGGTAGCTGAAGTGGAAATACCCTTCCTAGTCTTCTAGTCATATCAAAATAATTTCAATAGTAATAATAATAAAGAACTAGGGATTAACTTTGCAACATTTTCATTTAAATAAACACAATCTCTTCAAAAAAAAATGCTGTGGGAGGAAAGATCAGAATAAATCATGCTAACATGAGGATGCATTGTCACTTGAGGATGTGACAGGATACATCATCACATGTGGATTATAACACTTACCTGGTGACTTATGAAGCAATGCATCAGCAAGATGTAATGGATTTTCCTTTCTTCCGTTTTAAATTTTGCTTTCACTTGACGACGTGTTCTGCCAGGAAACAGGTGCTGAATCATTGCAAAGTCTGTCCCAAATTGTTGCATAGCCTGGATCAAGGCATTTTTAGGAGGACCTTAGAGGCCTTCGCCTATCTACAAAAGTCCCATATATTTGTTCCTTTAAATAATTTAGCATTTGTAAAAGTAAATAAAAGAATAAAGTCCTACTGATCACAAGTGCAATTTTTAACTCTTTGTATTCAGATTCCATCCAGAAAGTGATGAACCAAACAGGAATATTCTTTGTACAATGACAAGAAAGGTATACCCAGATCCAATCACTATGCCTTCTACCTTGTAAAAAAATTCAGTGTCTGACTTTGACCATCTTTCTGCAGGTGCCCGGTTCATATAGGTATGATAGTTCAGTTTGGAAGTGCTTTCTTCCACTCTGTGATATGTCCGAAAATCATCTGTGTTCAGATCATGATGGGAAACTACAAGACTCTCCTCATTGATAATGATCTGACCATTTACAATTTTAACTTGAGGAGCAAAAACATCCCTGGAAAATAAAAGTGAGAATCGCAACTTATTATTCTAATACAAACCATTGCTAAAGGATTTAAAAACATAATTTTTAACCAAAAACATGATTTCAAGACTGGCACACAAAACCAAGAAAGCACATTAGTACTCTATATAATCATGGTACTATTTTTGAAAAAACAAATACAGAAACAAAAATCACTCAAATAAACACTCATTTACAGAAAAATTTCCAATGAAAAGAACATCTATCATTGGCAAAAACATCGATTTCTCGTCTTATTTTACACAATTCTTTCCAGAAGCTTTTCTCTTTTCAACATCTAGAATGAAGTTTTCTCCTTCAGGTTTCTTATCTATATCAGCAGGCCTCTCTTTAGAACACAGATGACCATGTATTGACATAGAAGATCGAATCTTGATAAATTCTTCATGACAGCAATGGAGCATAAAAGGAAAATTGGATTTTATAGCCAAGTCCCAATTGATGTAACCTCTAACGATTCCACACGCAAGCATGTAATAAAGTAGATAGCTCCAAATAAACAAAAAACATATGTTGAGGAGCCACGTAAGGCAAACACTAAATAAAATATAACTCAAAGGATTCATTAAATGTGACTGGATAAAGTCTTTATAAATTGTCTATTAATCTCTATAATAGGCTATGTTGGTGCCCATTTTGACCCTTGTATATCTTTGGCACATCTTTGCAAAATCCTCTGGATTTACTTGGTGTAACCCTTCCATTTTCATGATTGTTTCTCATTGTGTCTATGCCTTGCAAAATTGTTCATTGGTATGTTGATATAAACCTTGTCATAACCTTATTTTGTTCCCTGGTTCCCTAAGGTACTTGTCACTCTATTTCAAGAAGGCTTGAAGGGCTCCTAAGGTTCATTTACAGGTTAGAGGACTCTAAGAATGATTTTGCAGTTCCATGGTGCTCCTTGCTGGTTTCTTGCCTTGTTCATGCTTTGAAGAACTTTCAGAAGGCTAATTTGCAATGTTGGGGATGTTCCAAGTGTTTTGCATTGATTCAAGAGGAAGGAAGGGTTTTTGGGTTGAATGGCGGGTTTGATGTCCATCCTAATTGCTTATGGCATAATCATATGAGAAGAAGGGATGCGAAGTTGATTTGCAGTCATGTGCAAATCCTCCATGTTTTGGTCATTCTTCCCCTCTTGTTAAAACCCTCTAGAAAAGGAGTTTGTCATTTTTGCAAAATTTGGGTTGAAATCAAGCAAATCGGATATCCGAGGCACAAGTGGAATTGTTCCCTTGTTCCCTGCATCCCCACCATGACCGCAATGCACAATGTAATCGACACTTGCGAAAGCAGGTTCTTATGTTCCTTTATTCCTTATATACTCCACTCCTTTGCACTAATCGGGTAAGTCGGGTCAAAATGGCACAATTGGAACAATTCCTTTGTTCCATTAGTTCTACGCATTTCCGCCTTATCTCGATCCCATGGCAAGAAACTCATGCATTGGTTATGTCGAGACCTTGTGGGCACAAAGGGAACTGCCTGAAGCATTTCATCGGTTCCCGATCGGCCACAAATGTCGCAACAAGCACAAACATAGTTCATCGGTTAAGTCGTGTCAAATGGGAACATACATAACGGTTCTAAGGTTCCCACGGTTCCCCAATCGCCCGCATTGGCGAAGTCGAGCATTCTTACACACTCGGAACTATTCCGTCATTCCATTGTTCCTCACATCATCTCTGCATCTCCCACACAGGGCACAAGCATCGGTAATATCGGCTCCAAAGGGAAGCGTGGGAATTGTTCCCTCATTCCGTTCCTCGTGCATCTCTGCATCCCCACATCTTCACGAAAGGCACAAACATCGATTACAGGCGGCTTTTGGCGGCTCACATGGAACTATTCTCTTGTTCCTCCAATTTCCCAATTGACCTATTTACTCGACCAACCAATAAGAAGGAGACACGTGGCACTCATAGCTTTTCGAGACGGGTAGTTAACCAAATTTACGCTTTTCTCATAACTTTTTAAGCTAGAACCATTTTTCAAAGAAAATTTGTTGCGTTGAATCGTCGTGTGACGAGGGCTTTCCATAAAGGTCAAATTTGGAATGATGCAATATTTCGGATGTTTTAGCTACAAAATTTTGGGCAGGAAAGACATCATCTTCATGAATACAATGGAAAATTTAAATAGTTGGAGATGTTTTCTGGCCCCATTTGACCCTGGATACTTTTGGAGGAATAATATGCTCTTCTTACCCCCACCAAGTGGTGATAAAATGATCTGGGCATTGTAGAGTGAACATGTGGCATTCTTTCCTTCTTTCATTTCCTAGATTACTTGGTTCTTCATTGATTTGACTCTAGAGCACATGAATCACCATCTCAACCATTGATTGGGCATCTCCAACATATTCTTCTAGGTTTTAGACATTATTGTATAAAAATGCGGGCTTGTCCTCACTTACATGCTTCTAGTGGGGGAGCTCTCTGGCTGGATATTGGGGTTTTTCTGCTTTGGGAGCTTGGTTTTTTCTCTTATGGGTTAAGTTATGCAAAGTATTGGTTCATTGTGGTTCCATTTGGGGTTTATGCTAAGGTGGTTGCAGATTGTACAACCATTAGCAGGATTTGAGAGCATCTTTATATGTCTCCCTTGTCTCCTTTACAAATGAACACACAAGATCAGATTGTCATGTACATGTTTGTTATTTCTTGTTGTTAACATATCTGAAATGAATAAATCTTCATTTTCCTTTTGTAATCTTGTGTTTATCATGTTGAAAAACTACAAGGAAGCATTTTGCAGTGATTGCTTGATTTGGGTATTGAAGGAATGTTGTTTTGTAGTGCATACTTTGCAACATTTGCTTCAGTTATAAATTCCTTTCTGCAATTTTATGGGAATGAACATCTACTATCTTAGGGTGTCCTTTGATTTTAGGGCTTTGACATGATCAACACATGAATTTTTATTCTCGTGTCTCGTGCTAGGTTTCGGGATTATTCTACATTGTTTGCCTTTCTTGGGTGTCCATGAAGGCAAGCAACTTTGGTTGACCTACCCAAAAGGACACCTGTTTCATATTCTTTGTTACTCAGAGTTTCTATAACTCTCATCATCTTCTTTGTCTTGATAAAATCCATCTGCATCTTATCTACTCGCAAGTTATTAGCCTTTTTCCTTGTTTTGACAAACGTCCATTTTCTACAAGTGACCGACTGCATGTTACTCGTGGATCGATGTCGGTTTACCATAACCGACATCGGTTAGGCTTGTTCAAATTTCCAATTGACATTTTTACCTAATCCACCTACCACCGCCTATTTTTCCTATTTTTGTTGTATTTCTATGTCATTTACATGAAAGCAGTCCTACCACATCAATACTTGTTCACATGGTGCTTTGAATCGTAGCTAAGAAAATGCCCTCATATTCCACACTAGTTGTCAACCACTCCCACCTAGTCCTTCACCACCTTCTATTCTATCACCCATGGATCCTACCCAACCTATCACTATCACCATAGGGGACGAGGAGTTCACATGACTCCTTGACCAAAACCCTGCCGCCTTACAGTTCTATCTTTCCCACTCATCCACTCGAGATGCCTCAGGTCAGTTGATATATGGCATGCCCATATCTATCCCCCCAAACTCATTCCTACTTTCTGTCAGCCCCTTCTAGCTCCACATTACCCGCATTTGCCTTGCCCCTAGTTGTTTTGCAGTAGGCTAGGCCCTATACCTACTATGACCGCCGCATCGACCACATCTATTACACCCATAGCATCCACTATATCTTCATCCACCACCCAAAACATAACCTCATCCATGCCTATTGTCTCACATATACCCATAACAACACAACCACCCCCAGGTGTCGACAACCCCTACCCCATTTCAAAACATTGTCCTTTCTATTCCACAATCCTTAGCCCCCATCACTACTAGGGTTACCTCGACCCTTCCACCTCCATATACGTACTATCAACAGCCTCCCATTTCATCCATCATTCCTTCGAGGGTACATTCCCCTATCTCACTCCCTTATTCCCAACCTACCTATGCAACATCACCATATACTGGAATGCCACCTCCATCATATGTCCAACACCAACCCTCTTATGCTACAGGAGGTACCCATCCATCACCACCTACCAATGACCTCATCAAGTTAATGATGGACAAGATGCAGACACTAGAGGCATCGGTTTCGGCTCGTGCAACTCTCTCACCTACGATGAAATTTGCAATGAGCCCATACACCCATCTATTCCTATTCATCCATATCCCATACATTGGGAAATGCCTAAATTTAACCGCTTCAATAGCAAAGAGGACCTACAACAACACTTGTGGTCTTTCAAACATGGGTGTTATCTATCGCCATGATGACACTTTGCTTTCTGAGGACCTTTCCCATGTCTCTGACTGACCCGCATTAGACTGGTATAGTGGGTTACCTAGACATTATATCTTCTCATTTAATCAGGTAGCCCAAGCCTTCTTGGATCACTTCTCCATCAACGTTGTTAAGAAGGTTACCATGATTGACCTCTACTCTACGTGTCAATATGATGATGAGTCTATCACATATTTTGTCGCTCATTGGCGTAGCCTGATCAATCAACTCACATTCCAATTACCACAAACCAAGCTCATAGAGCTCTTCACTTGGGCTTGTGCTAGACATATCTCACCGACCCTGCAGGTCCAAACTTTTCAAACCTTCGATGAGGCATTCACCATGGCATGAAAGCTAGAGATTCGGGCCATCGAGGAAAAGAAAATTCAACTACACAATAAGAACTCAACATTTAAGTCAAATGATACCTCTTCTTCTTCAAACCATAGAATAATTATTCAAAAGCCAAGGGGACCACTAATGCAGTGGTACTCAAGGCCAGCCCATCTCATCCATCAAATCAAGCTAAGCCCTCATCTAATCTTTCTCCTGTCCAGACCTTTCAATTCAGATGAGAACAATGGAAATACACCCCAATCGGGAGCCTTATTCTTCTGTCTTAGAAAAGATCATTAAAGTTGGGGCCATTACCCTTCCCCTATCAAACCACACACTAGTTTTGATCCTGCTCACCCCACACCTACATGGTACAAAGAGCACGACTTCTACAACTATCATCGGTAAAAGGTCATAGTGATGGTAATTGCATCACTTTCAAAAACATTGTCCAGGAAATGCTCAAGAATGGTGAGTTAGTCTTGGATAACCCAAACACACCTACCAATCAAAACCTACACATCTTCAAGAAACCATTTCCTAATCACGCCCTTCTTCTTGATCAAACTGAGAGACCTCAACTAATGATAGCCATACCCACGAGGTCCATGCTATTTTCAGTGATGCACCACCATTTTCCCAATTACCTCATATTCCTTCCATAGAGGAAATCTTGGCCCGAGGTCCTCCACCTACACATGAACCCACTTCACCTATTCCTCCACCCACAGAGGAACACCCTTCATCTCCTCCCTCACCTGTGAAGGAGTCTTCTGTTAACATCAAAACCATTTCACCTTTGGCTTCTCCACCTAGAGAGTCGTCACCAGCGGTACCTCTCGACCCACGGGAGACACTTTTTTCATCTCCCCCACCCACAAAGGAACACCCATCATCTCCTCCACCTATCAAAGATCCAGTAGAAATTGTCATTACCTCTAGGTGACCATTCTCCATCAGCCACCCAAGATCCTGTTGACTTACTTTCGCTCTCTTACCCACAGAGGCTGAAGCTAGAAATTCCCCATTTCTAAAACACATTTTATGGGAATCACCATTGATCCACATCAACCCCACCCATTGCAGTTTCATTCTCATGCTTAGCCGACCACCTGATTATGTGGATAGAGCCTTACTTTGGGGCATCTTCTACTTCCTGTCTCAACACAAATGCAGATGTCACTCACTGACACCTCCACTATTTATCCAAAAGTATTTTGGCCGATCAAACCAAACACAACCACAACTATCACAAATTCTCCCACGATACCATTCATGGCTCAACTTACACCTCTACCAATAACCCAACATGCATCTACATCTAAACCCACCTCTACATCATCTTCCTTGCCTAAACCTATTACTACTTTAGGGGTCATCCCAATGGCTAGCCTTACTCATCCACCCATCAAATTAGATTTAGCTACATCCTCCAAAACTAACACCAAACTTAATCTCCCCCAAACAGAAGAACCAATCCCCTAGATCTCGTACCCCAACCTCGCCAATCACACCTTCATCACCTTCACCCCTTCCATCCATCTTAGGACCTCACCCCTCGACCCTAGCTAAGAAACCTCCACCCACTGGTAAACTAAAAATGCAAAGAGCCCATTCCTCCTCGCAAACCTCTAATATACCCAAGCACCCACACACTTCTTCCCCCACACCTGTAACATTTTTACCACCCATACCTCTAATACCATCGATAACTTCTTCACTACCCACAACACTTCATTCCCTTTCCCTTACACCTCCTACACAACCTATGCCATCTACCTCCACAACACCTCTGATTATCCCCATGGGTAACCCACCCTCTTCCACCATCCACTTTTCCCTCTAAATCTCGTGTGCCCATATCACCTTTACACAAGAAGGTGCAACCTAAAGTCAAAAATCCACTACCCTCCAATAAGGTAGTCAAACCAACCACACACTCTATTACCAGTTCATCTACCATGCCTTACCCAAGAGACACGACCAACACCTAAGACCACACCAACACCTAAAACCATAGCTCAACCCACTCCCCTCTCTACAAAGACCCTTCCTATACAATCAACCACACCTGCACCCAAACCCACATTCACCTCCCATTGCGATCCACTAGTGGGATCCTATGCCAAAATCCTTAACCAACCTCCTCAAAACTTCATCATCACATTACCACCTCTTAGACCTTATGACCCACTCAAACCCAAACCAAAAGGGTTTGATGAAACCAAAATTTGTGCCTACCATCATGTGCCAGGACACGATGTAGAGAACTATAAGGCTTTGAAAACCGTTCTTATCTAGTTGTGTCCTCCTGAAGAAAAATTTGACAATGATGACCTTCTCGATGAGGACCCCATTTCACCAACACCAGTTTCCATAGTTCTTCCCTCATTTCCTACTCAACGACCAAGACCTCCACCCCCACAACTCTTAGAGCCACCCCCAAGATTCAAATTAACATGGTTCATATCAGAGAACTCACCAAACCTCCACCCAAATGTCGATGTGCCCAACTTATTTCACAAGGTTCCTTCCCACCTCTTGGCTTCTGCCCTTCTTGTCCATTATACCTTTCATGGCTCACCTACTTCACCTACCTCCCCACCCCAAATCAACATGATCCACGTTGCTACCCGCATGCATAGAAAGACAAAGGCAAAGAAAAGGCAACCACCCACCGACCAACCCTATACCCAACATACCATCTACACCCTCACCTAAAGTCACTATCCATGGCCCCACATATCCTATTTCCAATGGGGTTACACATCACGCGATGATGCTCAAACAATTACACCAATCCTCCCTCAAAATGTCCCTATATGACCTCATCCAAACCTCTGAATCCCATCACCAAGCTCTCATGGAGGTTCTTCAGTCTATTGAGGTCTTACCCAATGACCCTACACCCATAGCCTCCATTATTACACCTCATCATGTAGCCTCTCTCACCAAATTACCACCTTCTTCTACACCTCCACCTACTCACCAAGTAGCCACCCTCAGCTTCTCAGATGAAGAGATCACACCACACCAAACCGATGACCTTGATCCAACCCTTTTCATCTCCATCCATATTGATAATATACATGTATGATGTGTTATGATCGATGGGGTGCTAGCATTAACATCATCTCCTCCCATGCATTCAACCAAATGCACATACCCGACAATTGCATGCATAAACATCCCATCATGTTGCATTCATTTAATGATGCTATCACCTCTACACTTGGCACCATCATCCTCCATGTTCACGTGGGCCCCACACTATTCCAGAGTTATTTTACATCTTGAGGGGGAATTTCAATATAACATGTTGCTTGGTAGACCCTGGATTCATGTCATGGGTTGTGTTCCTTCCACTTTACATCATTGTGTAAAGTTTGAGCATGAAGGACACACCTATACCATTCCAGGCTGACCCATCACCTTTCAAAACCTACAACATGCTTTACCAACCCAATGACGTGCTTATACCCATTAAGGCATCTACCTCCATGACCACTTCCTCTTCACCTACACCTCCACTTACCAATGCCAATGCCACCACTACCTCAACCACACCTAACTCCTCCATCCCTACCACTGCCACGACCTCCACTGCCAACCCATCAACCTCCCAATCAGCTGGCTCCACCTCCGATCCAATCTCTAACACATCGTCTATCCTAGCTACCCACATATCAACCACCAATCCCTTGGAAGGTGTTTTTCAATGCCTCACTCTAGGGGAGTATCACCTATATAATGTCAACACATTCCTTACTCCACAAGAGTATGGAAGCCTTCACCAACACCCTCACTATGATCACCACATAGGAGAGCATCTCCTTTATGGTCCTCCCCACCTTCACACCAATCTCACCTATGGGGGACTTGATACTACCACTTATACACCTGAACCACCATCACAAACCCACCCATTTTCTACCAACCTCCAGTCACTCACCAATCACCATTTCACCCACACCTTCCTACACCGATGTGCATGGAAGGGTTTTGGTTTTGGCTTTTATGAGCAAGGTCATCACACTATTATTCCATGTACTACCCACAAACATAATGACCGTAGTGGTATCGGCTTTGCTGAACTACCTACCAAGAAGGCTCACATCAAACTCATTGAGGATATCGACCCTTCTCCACCTTCTTCACCTACTCCACCTTCTTCACCACCTTCACCACCTTCACCGATAGAGTCGATGGATCCAAATCCATCCCTCCTAAAATTTTTTTTTTTTTTCATAAACACCATTTCCTTGGGGCCTCTAACTTATCAACGAGGGTGAGGCTCCCTCTTCTCTTCCCTTCATGTATCCTGAAATGATCGATGATGATACACCTTCTATTAATGTCATTCAATGTCAGGATGATGAATCTATACTCACCTACCTTGGTGTAAAAGACTCATATATTCATCGGTCATTACCATCTGAGATGCAAACCATGTTGAATGAATCGACTATCAAATCAACATCCACACTCAGGATGATCCACACATTCTAAAGATTGGCCAATCTTTAGATACTGTTGAACAGAAGCCATCACTTCTTTTCTCAAAAATCATAACCATGCTTTTTCTTGGTCTTACACAGACATGCCCGTATTGACCCCACCATAGTGGTCCACAATATCATAACCATTCCCGATGCCAAACCCGTAAAACAAAAGCTTGAGGAAAATGCACCCTCGCATTGCTCTTAGTCAAAGAAGAACTTCAACGCCTTCTTTTTCATTTCCTTCATCTTACCCATTGATTATCCTCGATGGATTTCTAACATTGTCCCTATCACTAAGGTGATAGGGGGACTCTACATTTGCATGGATTTCCATGACCTCAACCTAGCTTTCCCAAAAGATGACTTTCCTCTACCCGGTATTGACCAACTAGTTGACCTTACCGCTGGTCACGAGATGCTATCACTCATGGATGGTTTCTCGGGTTATAACCAAATCTTGCTTTCCCCAGAAGATCAACACAAAACCACATTCATCACCCCTTGGGGACCTTCTACTATCGAGTCATGCCTTTTGGCCTTAAAAATGTTGGTGCCACATATCAACGGGCTATGACTTACATCTTCCATGACATCATGCACCGTATATTGGAAGATTACGTAGATGATCTCCTTGCCAAATCTAAATGCCACTCCGAGCACCTCACCATCCTAAAAACCATCTTTGACCACCTCATTAAGTATTGTGTTCACCTTCAGCCCAAGAAATGTGTCTTCATGGTTCTCTCGGGAAAGCTCCTAGGATTTATTATCTCCTTACGTGGTATAGAGGTTGACCTACTAAAGTCAAGGCCATTCTCAAAATGCCTCCACCCACTAATCTACGGCAGCTCCATAGCCTACAAGGTAAGTTGTAGTCTATTCATCATTTCATTTCACAACTTTCCGATCGATGTCAGCCATTTCATCATCTTCTCAAAAAGGATGTCTCCTTTAAATGGGATGATGACTACCACAAAGCTTTTGAGGCCTTAAAACAATACCTTCTCCAACCACCCGTACTCATTCCACCTAAAGATGATCAACCCTTCTACCTATACATTTCTACTACCGATCACTCCTTAGGGGCCATGCTCACTCATCATCGATGAACAACATAGGGAGCAGGTGGTTTATTACATAAGTTATACTCTTCTGACTACGAGACCCGATACACCCATGCCAAAAAAAAATTTTTTAGCCTTAGTTTTCATTGCCACCAAACTCCACCATTACCTACTTAACCACAAAACCTATGTTGTGACCAACACCGACCCCTTACACTTCATGTATGCCAAACCTTACCAAAATCAATGGGCTGCACACTTTGGCTTATGCTTCTAGCCAACCTCGACCTCAATTCATCCATCAAAAGTCCATCAAGGGCCAAGCTATCACCGACCAATTGGCCAACGCACCTATTTCCGGGATCAACCCTCTAATTTTGACTTTCCAGATGAGTCTATTGCTACCCTTTCCTTGACGAACCTGCTTACCAAATGACACTCTTCTTTGATGGTTCCAAGTGTCAACGTGGGGGTGGGGCTGGTGTTATCCTCATTCCGCTTGATGGTGAACCCATGCCTTTGTCTTTCAAACTCATTTTGATTGTACAAACAATATTGCTGAATACGAAGCACTCGTATTGGGTCTCCAGGATGCCTATGCCTTAGATGTTAAGTCAATCAACATCTTTGGTGATTCTCAATTGGTCATAAACCAAGTCAATGGTATATACCAGTGTCATAATGAGATACTTCAAAAGTATAAACATCATGTAGACATACTTTTGACCACCTTCAACCATTACGCCCTTCAAACCATCCCCCGTTCTACCAACAAATTTGTAGATACCATGGCCTGCTTGGCTTCCTAGATACCCGCTTCACCCACCGATTCTAAAATATTTGTCACCATACAAAGACTCCAATCACCCTCTTATTTACCTCGTGAAGTTTACTCTATCGGAACCACCACTCCCGACCCAGTGACCTTTGGTATAAACAATACTCAGACTATCTTTCCCTCTCCATCTTACCTCCCACCTCACTCATAATGGACAACATGCCTTTCTTAAAAGGGTCTCTCATTACGTCATCATGGGTGGTCTCCTCTATAAGCATGGCTTCGATGGTATTCTCTTACGGTGCCTTACGAGTTCTGAAAATTCCTTATACCATTAAGGAAGTTCATGATGGCATATGTGGAGGTCACTTCAGTGGCCTTGCTGTTGCTAAGTGTATTCTTCACCTAGGCTATTACTGGCCGACCCTTAACCATGATTGTTGTGATTACGTTAAGCATTGTGTAAAATGCCAACAACATGCCAACCTTCATCATACACCCAGTCATGCCTTACAGGTCACCCGTGACCTTTGGCCCTTCTCTCAATGGGGTTTGGATCTTGTCAGAGAGATCAATCCCCATTCTTCCCAATGACATCAATGGATAATCACCACTACCGAATATTACACCAAATGGGTTGAAGCCATACCTCTCATCTCCACAAAAAGCCGAGAAAATATGTGAGTTCATCAATCATCACATTATTTGTCACTTTGGTGTCCCACATCACCTCATCACTGATAACGGAAAACAATTCAAAAATAAAACCTTGTGAAACTTTGTGACGACGCCTTCGGTATTCAACTAAGTTTCTCATCACCATATTACCCACAAACCAATGGCCAAGCCAAATCCACTAATAAAACCCTAAACAAAATTCTCATGAAAGTGGTTAACGATACTAGGGAAGGACTGGCATACACACATTCCTTTCACCCTATGGGTACCACACTAGTATTCACACTTCCACTACTACCACACCTTTTTCTCTGGTCTACGGTACAGAGGTTGTTCTACCTCTCAAAGTCCAGATTCCATCTCTTCATATTTCTCTCCATGACATGCTCAATGATGATGACTTTCACCAGGACCATTTAGCACAACTTGAGTTATTAGATGAACGCATCTTAATGCTCTTGATCATCTTCAAGTTTACCAAAAATGTATCAAACATGCCTATGACAAACGTGTCCATGAACAAACTTTCCAAGTCGGTGACCTTGTCCTAAGGAAAATCAACATGTAACCAAAGCAAAAAAAAGTAAACGGGGGAAAATTTTCTCCTAATTGGCTTGGACCATACATCGTGACTCATGCTTATGGATCAGGTGCTTATCATTTATCTTCACTAGATGGTAAACCCAAACCTGAGCCCCTTAATGCCTTGCATCTTCACCATTCTACTATTGACTTTCAGTCCTACCTCACCTTCTACCTCTTTTCATGCTCATCCCTTGAGCACTTTTCACTTCCCTCCTTTCACTATGCCATCCCCAATGATTAAACAAGAATCATGTGCATACCCATCACTCTTTTACCCTCTCTTAAATATGTGTACCATGGCTCACACATGGCATGATTCTCATGGATACTTTTCATCTTCTTTCAGATGAGATCCCATGGTCATTTCACCTTGCTTTCTAAACAAGAATCTGATTCTTCACCTTAGTCTTGTCCATGACTTAAAATCCCTCACATGGGATCCAACTCCTTGAGTCAAACTTCCAATAAAAAGATGACTCCCTCAAAAGGACATCTTTCTCTCTACATCATTGCTATAAATAGACTGCTCCCTCAAGGACAACTATGTAAAGCTTGCTTCTTAAAAAAAGAAAGAATAAAGCTTCCCACATCGATCAACTTCACGAAGACCTCAAGGAGTTAATTTCCTCATCCCATATAGACTTCCCACATCGATCAGTCTATCTCAAATATAAGTCAAAACAAACACCTTTTTCATCATGGACTTGTTTATTGTGATCTTGGATCTCTTGCCATAAGGCATGCTCCCTCACGCCATATAAACTAACCACTTTTCACCTTCTCACCATTCACACTTTCATTTCCTACCACCTCAAGGGACCTGACTGAACCATGACATTTGGTGATCATGTGACTACTCTTCACCTTTAGAATGATCAATCATGCAATGTCTTTAGGGTCTTACATTCATCAACCTATCTAAGGTATGACCCACTCATTATGATCCTTACCAATCAGGTGGCTTTCTTGCCTCCTCTTATCTTTTAACCTTCTTCATTACGTATTGATTATCCTATACAGGACTAGACCTCGATGCTTATCTCTGGGAAATTTTCCTCTTTCACCACAATCAACTTAAAATCACCCATACCAATGTGCCCATAGTTCAACCATACCTAAACAACCTCGACTCAACCATGCCTATAACCTACCAACCCATTCTCATACCTCCTCCACATTTTCCCTAGCTTATGGGAGAACTACATCGGCCTGAGGTCCCTTTTCACCGGGACTATGTAGGTAGCACTCCGGGGGCATGGGGCCTTTGGAGGTTAGCTCGGCCACTCTCTACCCTAACC
Organism: Taxus wallichiana var. yunnanensis; assembly: GCA_018340775.1. Classification (NCBI taxonomy): domain Eukaryota; kingdom Viridiplantae; phylum Streptophyta; class Pinopsida; order Cupressales; family Taxaceae; genus Taxus; species Taxus wallichiana. Next base: position 65,038,867 of record CM031236.1, read on the forward strand.
AATTCCCCTTTTCCCTTTCCTAATCACATTCTACCCTAGTTAATTTCCTTTTATATCAATAATTGGAAATTAAACCAAACAAAACAATAATTGCTTCACATCTTTATCATCATCATTTATACATTACCATTATGTCTATCATTCATTATGTCTACCATTTCTTTACCATTATCACACATGTTACTATAAAACATCTCAACGTGACTCATATCATCATTAATTACACAAATTAATGAGTTACAAACTCAACCATCCAATCCCAACTCAATGCCATGCCTAAACCATCCAAAACCACAACTAACTCAATCCATGCCTCCATGCCTCCTCTCCAAATCCATGCCTAAACCACCTCACTCAATCCATGCCTAAACCTGACTCCATCCATGCCTAAACCACAACCTGACTCCATCCATGCCTAAACCAAAACTCGACTCCCATGCCTATGACCATGCCTCCATCATGCCTACACCAACACTTAGTTTGCCCTATGACTTGCTTATCATACACACTACTTAGTTTCCATCACATATACAAATCAAAATAACAAGTTAAACACAACCATATACACATAATGACCATAATCACCATCATCTCTATAAATCAATCATCTAAACATGTGTATCCATATACATGACTCTCAAATATCTTCGGCATGCAGCCGATGTATATAACAAAATCTCAAAACTCTCATGTACATCCTCACTATCTTTGCACATAAGCGGTATATATGTCAAAAATATGATATCAACAATAAAATAATCATGCATGGAGCTCAATCATCTCCCCATCTGATGTCCAAACCTAGTCTCATCTGTCTCCTCCCCCTCTCTCTAGCTCCAGCATCCGTGACCTCCCTCCGCCTCCTCACCCTAGTCCTTGGCCCCGATGGTCCTACCTCTAGAGCTAGCCTCCGTGCACTAGTGGCCTCACCCTAAACCAGCCCCTAGGCTCTAGCCCCCTGTACTCTCCACACTATGTGTGTGGGATCTTCTCCTCTCAGTCGAGGCCTCTTTGTGTGCTCTACTTCAGCATATGATAAGACATATATACCTACCATCAAATGATCCTGGTAGTATCTCACCTCACCCATGGCGTCTCTCAATCTAGTAGTGGGTACTATTTGCAGTGGTGCCATCGGCCTCTGACCTTCCTATCTGCTGAAATAATGGGACCCTACCTCGCCCTGGTGGTGCCATCGGACTCGAGCTCTGTGCTGCCATATCTGGGCCTGAAGGGCCACTATTCTATGCTCGTGCAGTGTGGCCAAATTGGCCTATAAACCTATAACTCTATCCCTCGCATGTGGCCAACTAGCCCTAAACCTATCACCTATGCCTATAGGGTGGCTACCTACACCCCATCTCCATCTCCACCCTCTCCCTCTCCCTCTCGGTGTGGGTGTTGGTCCCTATACTCCCCTGGGCTTGAAAAGTGGCCACCTATGCTTGCAGGGTCACAACTGTGCCTCGGCCCCTGTCAAATGTCCCTATACTATGCCCAACTAGGTCACTAGGGTAGCCACCTGCCCCTGTAGGGTATCTCTCTTGTGATGGTAGCCAAATCTGGCTTCCCTGGCTCTGGGTACTACTCTTGTATTATTGTGCCCCCACCACTACCTGTACTGTATCTGTCACCACCCCGAACATCATCTATCTGTCGGTCGATCGGCTGCTCTCTCCTCCTACCGGTCGGTCACTATCAGTCATGGGTGGAGACATAGGCCTCTCCACATCATCTCTCCTATACTAAGGGAAGGGTGGGGGTATATCCTGTGGCAACCCAAACTACCATCTGACCCGGTCTATGGGTATCATCTCATGCTCCCTGGCCCACCGCCTCCTCTCTATCCACCTATAAATTTGTAGCCCATCCAACTCCATTGCCATCTACCTATATGAAGGATAGCCTACATATGGCCTCCAAATAATGTCCACACCGAAAACCCTCCAATAATCACCTATAATAGGCTACATCATGTGTCACTCTAGCCACTCGGCTGCTCTCCCATAACCGACACCCATCACCTGTAGCCCACTCAACAAAACTTGGCTCAAATGCATCGGCCCGGGGCATACCAACTAGGCACACACACAAATGTGCTCATAGGCCCAACAATGTAACAAAATGTGTAAAGACAAGCTGAAACCCGTAGTCACCCATAAGCCCACAACTCCTTATATAGTTGTACCAAGAATGTAGGTGCCCATGCAAACAAGTCCTACTCTCCACCATGTCATGTGTAGGACCCCATCAGTGACCATGGGAATCTCCCACCCTCTACATCTGGTAGTGCAAAAAACAAACTACCTCCATCAAAAGTACTACTAGCCTCATCTCCTCGGGGTAGGCTTGATACATCACCCCATAGCTCATACTGGCACTGTGGAATCCTAACAATGCCAACCCCTCTCCAAACACTGGTAATAATAACTCCTCGATGCCTCTGAGGAGATCGAGTAAACCTGTGTACCTACTATAGGTAGTCACAGATCCTATAAACATCCTCTAGGTGATCATGATCTCACCCATCAAAAATGAAATGTATTGGTTGTCGAGTCCCATCTATCGATGAGGGAAACCATCAAGCTCGCCTCCCAGACTACGTGCCGGTAGCATCTGACACCAATCAGACCCACATCTACAACATGGATCCACTCCTCACATGTCATCTCCCCCATATCTCCACGAGCAAGGGAGGTACCTATCCCTCATCCGTAGCTGGTCCTCTGGCCTGCATATACAACCAATCATATTAATAAACCTTGACCAAAACCTGCATACAACCTTGCTTATCCCCCTACTACTACACCACTTACCCTAACTAAATCACCCTTTCACCTATATCTATGCCCTAAATCAACACTACCTATCTACCTATCTACCCATGCCTCGACCCTCCCCTATTTCCATTTTTCTCCTCTCACTGATCTTCCTTATTAGCTCACCTACCCATACCCATAACTCTACCCCCTCTCTAACTCTCCTCCCCCTACCTATCTATCCATAACCCATCCATTTTAACTCTTTGAGGGCTTGCCTCTTTAGCTTTTGACCATCATCATCAACATTGACCAACCATGGTCCAATAATAACCGACATATGGTCACTCACATCTATGATCGATACATACTGGTCCTTACCCACCGATGCCGCTAAGAGAAAAACATCGGTCACTCATGCATGATGACAAACCCACGACCCGATCCCCCCATTTTTCTCCCACATTCCTCCTTTCTACCCATTTCCCCTACCCATACCTACCCAATTACCTATTCCCACCCCTTATTTACCTAAATCTACCCTCCCTTGTTCCCCTTTTCTCATTAATCCCCCACATTTAAATTTTAAAAGTTTCCCCCCAAAACAAACCCCGTTTTCCCTCCTACCCGATTCCTACCCTCCACCTACTCACAAAAATCAAACAATCGAATAGGTTCTTACCTCATCACACTGCCATCTACGTGGTGGCACCTCGGGCCACTACACAGGTCCACCCGATCCCTCTCCTACCTCTACCATCACCAATCACCCACTGCTCAATCCAATCAAATCAATCACCCAATCCAATCACCGCACTCGTAGCCCCACCTATCGACCAACGATCCTCACTATGGCTCACCAACTCAGCTCTCTATGTCATTTGGTCACTTTCCACCTCGTTCTTCCTCTCTTGTCATTTTCTCCAATTTGGTAAATGACAAATGATTTTAAAAATGTGGCACTTTTTCTTTTTATAGCCTACCCGACTTGACTTGACGATGGTTTTACTTGACCGACATCGGTCTTGTGCCCTCACCTACCATGGATGGTTTGACCTCGACCGACATCGGTCCTATGCCCTAGCCTACCATGTGGTCGGTCCATAGTGACCGACATCGGTTCCTTATAACCATTTTCGGTTATCCTGCTTAGTCTTTTTCCTACCCACTACCCCTCATTTGTTGACCTGAATCATTTTTTTCCCTCACCCACACCTGACTTGGACACTCCACTTTACCCTCCTGACCTCATCATTTACCACCTAACCTCTTCCTCATTTGGGACTCATTATTTTACCCATACCTCGGCCCTACCCATGCCGTGACCTAGCTACTTACTTGATCTCGAACATTGCTAGTGACTCTGACCTCATGTGCTCGCTATACCTTGCGACAACTATTACCCGTGTTGTTTGATCTCCTACCTTTACTTTCCTTTTCCATGACCATTTATCCTGACCCAACCTTTGGTGTACGTAACATACCTAAACATTCCTACACTTGACCGACTCGCGATGTGTTTCTCGACCATATCCTATACCTTGATACTAAATCACCTCAACCTTGTTTGATAAACCTATCGACCTTAGACAATGTAGAGTTTTTGCATGCTCTTCAACCCGATACCCTATGTGCAGCTTTTATGTGTGTGCATTGTGTTTGATATTACTACCTTTGACCCTGACCCATTACCTAGATTACCCGATTGGACCTTTACCCCCTCACCCTTATGTCCACCTTCCTCTTCATCACATCCACCTTTTATCAAACCACTCACCGATTCTACCTTCTACCTCATCAGTTCCTAGTTTGAGGGGGATCACCTTCACCCACACATGGGGCAACCACACCTTATTTTTGTCAGCATCACTTACCAATACAAGCTACGCAACAAAAAGGGGCAAAATGTAGACACCAAAATTGGGTCACACTCCCCTTGGTCCCACATCAAATAATCACCTTGAATACACTCACCTAACCATGGCCCCTTTCACCCCACTCTAATATTAATTTAATTAAATTAATTCATGATCTCATAATATTTATTATTTAAATATCCTAATTGAGATAATTCTCACACCACCACCTCACCTATACACCTCACCTAGCCACCTCACCCCAAACCTATTCTTAGTATGTTGCCATAACTAACTAAGACCTACCTAAACCCTAAAAATCAAAGCCTACATTCCCTCTAACCACATTCCCACCATTAGAAAGGAAGCTTCCATTCTAATCCATGAGAAAATGAACAGATCCAAGAAATCAAGTGGATCTACCCATTTTAGTAAACCTAGAAATCCCACCCTAACCGATGCCGGTTACCCTAAACCACCGTTAGTCAACCCAAAACCATCGTCGGTTACCATTTATTCCCCAAAACAACCTTATTTCAAGGTTGACACATTTTTTGAGAGCAAGAGATGAAACCAGAGCTTGCATGCAAGTAGAACCAATATTCACACACACATCAGAGCATCCACAACCAACATCAAAAGCGATCACAGAGCCATTTGCATTCACGGGAGCATCCTGGGAAGTGCCATCACCACACCAAACTCCATCCATCTGATCAACTACCATTGCCATCCAGCCATCAAGCTCATACAACAGTAAGTATTTTGTTAACCAACATTCATCTACTTTCATTTTAGTAGGCTCTGTTACCTCTATTATTAGTTTCTACTTGCATTCCCATTCTCCCATCATTCACCTTCATGCAAACTTGATCATTCCTTCACCCACACCATTAAACTTCCCATACCTAACTTTTAAAGATCTCTGAGTACATCCAAGATCTCCATAGACCTTGCCATTGCCCTCTCCATTTCCATTTAGCCTCATTTCTCCTCACACCAAGATTTTAATAAGTTTCCTCTACCCCGACCATACCGATGTTGGTTACCCATAACCATCACCGGTTTCACTTAAACCAACATCGGTCATACTAGACCGACATCGGTCTCTGTGTTTTACCCTCAGACCAAGAACAAAGCCTAAAATCCCCACCAAATACCCAAAACAACCCAAAACTAGACCCTGACCATAGTACCGATACTAGTACTCTGACAGAGACCTTGACCTTCAGATTCAATCATAGCTTAGCCTGTTGTGAATGAATTTTCTTATTGTAGTTGAATGAGATACCTAAATCATTTTAACTACAGTAGGATTTTATTTATTGTTAACATTGAATTGTTTTAAATAGTGGATTGACAGCCTTCTAGGGAGTATCACACTTCCCGAACTAGCATACGCTAGGCAGTCCACTGCATATATTGTTTAACTTCCATTTGGTGGTCTTGTTTTCTATTTCAGGTAGTTCCTCCTAGCCAAAAGGAAGCTCTCACGATCAGCTATGGATCAAGAAGTCATACGCGTGCAACAACCTTCAACCAGCTTTAATAAGTATTCCTCCTAGCCCATTTACCCTTATATGTTTCATCAATATTCAAGTCGATGCCTTGGGAAGCCTAGAACTAGAGATGAAATGCCTTAGACCTTTTGCAAGTGCTAAATTTTTTTGAAAAATTGGTGATTGACTTTGTGGGTCTGATTTCCCCTCTCGCATGAAGGATTGGCATGCGTTACATTATAACTTGTATAGACTATCTTACAAGGTGGGTAGAAGCAACGCCTACACAGGATTACACAACAACTACAATAATAAGATTTCTTTAGGAGAATATTATCAATAGGTATGAATGTCCATTGAGATTGACAAGTGATAGGGAATACACTTTTTGAATGAGACTATCAAAATATTATTGTTAGAGTTTATGGTGGCACATCACAAGAAAACTCCCTATCGCCCACATGCCAATGGTACCGTTAAGGATTTCAACAAGATTCTGGGACATACATTGACAAATATTTGTGATGTTGGAAGGAAAGACTAGGATGATAAAGTATTTTTTGTACTTTGGGCATATAGGAAAACTTACAAAAACTTAAATAAGGCCACACCCTTTTAGTTGGTGTTTGGCATGGAGGCTATCCTTCCCGTAGAATTCATGATGCCATCCCTATGTATTGCACATGCGGGAGGATTGGATGATGAACAAGTTGTTGAGGAGTGCATAAATAAATTGATGTAGTTGGATGAACAATGCGCCATTTCTCGGTGGAGTCGGAAGATAGAAAAACAAATAAAAAAGCATGACATGACATACATATTTAGAACAAGGCATTTGAGGTTGGAAAGATGGTTCTTCTATATGATTCTAAGTTTTCAAGCCATCTTGGAAAGATGAAAGTTCATTGTTAGGACCCTTTGTTGTAACGAAGATACTGGAATCGAAATTGTCGATTCTGGTGTTGGATGACACTTTATTTCCTAGTTACTTCAATGGGAGTAGGTTGAAGCCCTACTATAAATAATTCTTCTTGGTGTTTGTAATAAGACAATATTTCCATTTAGATTAGATTTCCCTTTAATGCATTTTATTTATATGTTTTTCCTTTCATCGTTGTTATGATTTGTCAATTTAGTTCAATGTTTTGTTCTAATAAGTGTGCTTGTGTGCTCGTAGCTAATTATTATCTCAATGATTTCATGTGCGAGAGGACCACACATATAATTAATGTGGGGTGGATTATAAGCAAAGGTGCACATGAGGGAGCTGAGAATGTGTAATTTTTAAAGGGGCGTGCGTGTCAATGTTGATTTTGGTTGTTGTAATATAGGGAGAATGATGATAATAAAGACAATGCCAAAGGAAAACCCACGTATGGTGAATGAGCATACAATGTAATGGGGCATAGGAAATGACATGGATAACTACTTGGTATAAGGCATAGAGGTTAAGGTACTTTGGGGCATGAGGTGTGTGAAAGGAGGTCTGCGATAGTGGAAGTGGTTTGCACGCCTAAAGGTTGCAGTAGCTGGAACATGAAATGAAAGTGTGATAGAATTGTGATGGAATCGTGGAAAAAGCTGAATTAAATACAGTCATACGTTGGTGGTTGGAAAAAATGAATGCAAGTAAAATTTGAAAACCTTTAAATAGAGTGTCGGGGTTAAATAATGTTTTTACCTTACCTTGCATGAAATTTGTGAAGAGATTTTATGCGACCTAAGGAAAACTTGAGCGATTTGGTGAGAAATCGGGTACCGAGTTGAAGAATCTTGAACCAAAGTGTAAAGGAGGATACAATTGTGTAAGGAGGGAGTTCCATTGGAGAGAATCCTATAGATTGATGATATGGTGTTAATTTGTAAGGAAAAAGACTCCTATGGTCTAGGGTTTCAAGAATTAGGGCATGACAGACAAGGTTTGAACTAAATTATTATAGTGTTGCGCCAAGGGTGAGTGGATAGATACTTAGAATACTAAGGAAGAGCAAGGCACAAGGTAAAATTTTGAGTTTGCACGATTGAAATGGCACCAAGGAAAGTAGTGACTTCTTCACCTAAGAAGGGGGAAAGGGAAAATAAGAGCCGAACCCTACCGTAGATGTCCAAGAAGAATGGTACTCAAAAATGAAGTACCCAGATAGAGTATTGATGGGAAAACAATGGGTATCTCATGTTTTAAAAATATTTTTAAACACTTTTTAATGGGAGCTAAGAACCCGAGGATTGGTGGGATCCCACCCTACAACATTACTAGAAGATATACAAATTTTAACCCATAACAACAAAGCCAAGAAACTACAAAATGAGTTATGCACTCAACCGATGACACTAGACCAAAATGTCATGCTCGAATGAACCACAAAAAAACACAAAACCAAGCTAAGATATTATACCAATTCGGTGGAGTCACTCCCCACCACCTCCATGCACCCACCCATAGAAATGCTAACTTTTACAGTACTACAAGAGGAAGGAAAAGGTAGAACCCACTCGCTAATGAAGACTCACCACCCTAGTTTCGAGTTGGAGACACCAGGGGCCGCCAGTTAGATAAGTCCAACCACTCTAAATGATGATCCTCTCCAAACCTAGCCTCTCTGCTTTGAGTGTATATCTATGGAAAAATGCATCAACATAGATTTATGAGCCGACATTTCCGTTATTACTAGTTTGGCCTCCTCCAAGTCCAAGCCTTCACAAACCACCACCAAAGAGGATGCCCCCTACCAAATTATGTTAGGGCTTCAACGAAATTCACTCGATGCTACGATTTAACATAAAAAATGAATTACCCGCACCTCCTCCACATTATGATGAACCAAAAATCCTAGAGGTAAACCATGATGTCGCTTCAATTGACATGGGCTCTGCAATGAATCCCCCAAATATTCTTCAACAAACACCCTAGAAATGGCATTACGGACCACATTGTCATTGACCTTGAAGATAATTTAGATGCGAGCCTTAGAGATGCTATCCAAAAGGATGAGTGGGTATCTCATGTTAGGAGCATGGCCATGAGTGATTATCACCATCGAATAGATTTGACACCATGTGATATGGTAACATAATTTGTTTGGCCAATGAAGGAAAAAACCCTAGATGGTAAGTTAGTGTATGATGACAATGGGAAGAGGTTGTTGAAGAAGGTTGGACTATTGTAACTATATGAGCTTTTGTTCTTTGGGAAGCCTGAGAGATTATATCAATGGTTAATGTCGTGCGTCCATGAGGACTATTTCTATTTTACAGGGTAAGGATGCACATTACCACATAGTTAATTGAAAAGTATACTAGCCTAATTAATACTGGGGTCTCATTTGATGATGACTTAGCCAATGATGCTGAGGTAAAGAAGACTACAGTAGAATTTGAGTACAAGAAAGGAGGGCGACGTTTGATATTGTTAAGCTTGATGATCCTGTCATAAGGATGGCCATGTGTTTGCTCACAAAAGCTGAATGGGTAGGAAAGATGGAAACAAGTGAATAAAATATGGTTGCATGTATGTAAGAAAATATCAGAAGGAACTATATATAATATTGCTTCCTTTATAGCAGAGGATATCATTGATGCTACACGTGATGATGACAAGATTATGTTTGGAAACATCTTATTGGTGATAGTATTTTCTAAGATTGGGGTACCTGATGGGTGAAGGATAAGATATGGGAATATCCTGAAGAAAATTCCTCTCCCTGCAAAATGGTTTTCCAAGTATACATGTGATTCAGTGACACCAAAGATACAAGGCACGGGTAGATAAGTGGTACAAATAGATGTGCTATGCATTCGGTGTAGAAATGTGAATTCGGCCGAGTTTCCTAAGTTTGTGAATGAGATTGTCAAGTTTGTAGTCTATAAATAGTTTTGTTTTGGGAAGTTCAATTTAAACGATGGTACTAAGAGCCCATGGTGTAAACTCCCATTTACTTTTACAACGCAATAATTTCAGAGTGTTATGAATAGGTTTAAGGAGGCACAAAAATTGAGATTTGATCTAAGTGAAGTGGATAAGGAGCACCATGAGATGATTTGGACACTGTTTATCCTAAGAAGCGCACCTATGAAGAGAAGTATGTATCAGAAAGCATACATTTGTTGAAACCAATTACATTACCAGTGGCCTCGATAACAAAATCAAGAGTATATATTTATCTAAGGCCTCGGTTTGTTGATGGAGTATTTGTGGAGGATGATGTAAGTATTCTTGAAGAACCCTCCACATGGAAAAATATTTAACCAAAGAAATGAGGGCGTGAAGAGACTTCTTTTGTTAGTGGAAGTGAAGGGGCAAGTAAGGATAGAATTCCTATTTCAAATGTGCCCGTAGGGTAGACATCGAGTAGAAGCGGAAGGTACAAGCACATATGTGAGAAGGTGGCTTCTGAAGAGGAATATCTATGGTGAATAAGAAACAAAGAGTAATACCTAGCTCGGACTAAGGAGATGGGGAATTAGAAAGTAGAGGAAGAATATTAAGGCAAGGAAGAACTAGAGGCAAAGGTGAGCCCTCATGTGTACACAAATCGATGATTATGATGTTGAAGGCCAAAGCGAGCACTACAAGGATGCCCATGCTATGAATATGAATGAATAAGGTGTTGGGGTGCCTATTATAAAAACTATAGAAGGAAAATTGGAATCAACTATGGGGTATGATTCCGGGCATATCTCGATCTGAGCTAGAGCAGAGGTTGGAGAAGGAAGTCGTAGAAATTATTGAACATCTAGTAAAACATGAGGTGGCACGAGGCGCAGGAGAAAAGAGTGAAGGATAGAGTTAGACTATAAGAGCATGGACATCTCTTATTATGGGTTTTATCAAGGGTATTCATGGAAAGTATAGATGACCAAGGTATTCTCCAAAGGGTTCAATAATGTAGTATGATGATAACTCCGAGTAAACTTTTGTATACTAGGTATCGAGTGTGATAACCCTAAACTAATTGTTTTGTTGGCCATTTTTCAATAATGATGAGGCACTACCGCACACAAGGAAAATGTTATCCTAGGTGGTTGAGTCACATATTAATGAGCCCGAGTTTGAAATAAGTGCTCACTCATTAATAAGTACTAGGGACACGACAACCCTTAGTGATACATATCCGATAGTGGACTCTCAACATTTATTATATGAACAGTGCATGCAATGCACCTTGAATAAACTATCGATAGAGGTTAGGACCAGGATTTTTAATAAGAATAAAATAACGTGATTTATGTAGAAGGAACTGGATGAAAAGGATAAAGAAATAAGGGAAAGAGACAAATAAAAAGGGAAAAGAGGAAATTATTGCGCAATTAAAGTAGGAGTTGAGGGAAGAAAAAGGGCGACATGCATGTTGTATAAGAAGGCAAAATGCATTGCTGATGTAATTTTACTAGTGTGCCCAGCACCTAACATCCCCTAATAAGATAATGTATGATTTTTTTCATTATCTAGAAGATTTAATGTGCATAATTATAACTCAACAACCACCTCTTGCATTGAATCTATAGAAGAAGTTTTTACACAACAAAAGCAACAAGAAAAGGAACAAATTGAAAATACCTTAACATAATACAATGAATTAATTGAATCAGTAAAAGAAACATCTCACATGGCAGAAGTTGTCTATGAAAATTGTGATGATAGGGATCATGTAGTGGGACTACTTGTTGCCAAGGATGAAGTAGACCTAAAATAATTCTAGGCCAAGAACAAAGGGAACGTGGTTTGAATGAGAGAAGATATTGGCCGAAGTTGAGAATAAGAGGGAGGCAATTGATCCATGTTAAGGGCCTTGATTAAGAAAAATTGAAGGAATTATACCCCTAGGTCACACGCAAGATGGACATGTTAGTTGATATAGGAAAACAACTGGAGATTATGGTTGAAATGTTGAAGGCAAGGGGTGAGGACTTGACTATCAGTAGAGGCTCGGGACATATTGTTTGTGAAACCCCAATCAAACAAGTGCAGAGTTAGAGGGATGGAAAATGTTGGAAGCAAGTGGTGAATAAGGAATTCCCCCTCCTTTTTGCCTAGTAAATTGAATTCTTTCATTCTTTGGCACAAACAATGCAAACATTCTTTATTATTTGATGTTTGGAGAAGTCTTTACCATTATTTGGTACCGTGTGAACTATCAAGGACGGACAACATGCATAGTGTGGGGGTAATGTTGGGTGTCGAAAAGTGTCTAAGTATTATAAGAATATAGAGGCACGACCGTGCATGCAAAAAGTCTACAAAATAAACACACATGAGATTAGTGCATTGGAGGATAGGGTTTATGCGCGAGTATCATGGTAGGAAGGCAGGATTTGTCACTTTTTGGGTATTGAGCTAAATATGAAAAGTGTTGGTATCAACACATAACAAGTGAGTGCATGGATATGTGTGGTAGTTTGATAGAGTTACATCATGAAGATTCACACCCAAGAAGACAGGTTTGGAACTTAGACTTTTTACACGTACATGATAAATATAGACATGGAGTGTGTGACACACTAGGGAATTTGGTGGTGAGGAGAATCTATTTTTGGAGAAAGGATCGGTAGTTTGAACTAAAGCATGAGAGCTAATAATAGGATTAGAACTAGAGTTATCTATAAGTGATCTATTATTATGTGGAGCTTGCATGCTTCTTGACTACCTTTGTAAGTAGTACATGGCTATTCTTAGCATGTAGCCTATTTTGAGAAGTGCACGGGCGATGAAGGGAAAGTCCCCACTCCATATATATATGTATTGATTTTCTTAGTTTAGAGAGTCGGTGTGTCTTTGGATTATTCTGAGTTATGTTGCTAGTATGGTTTTGCGCGCATGACTTTGTGATGGTAACTATGATGTATTTAACTATTGTGTTTTAATGAAGTAATATAATGGATCTTTGTAGATGGATATTGGTTATTGATGTACTTGTTATTGGTGATTATATGGTGAATATGATCCTAATTTTAATGTGATCTGGATGTTTAATTTATTATTCATGTTTCCAACTTGAGTTCATGGATACAATAGTTAAAATGGAATATGCACCTTGGGATTTGGTTATTATGAACATGCATGTTAACTCTATGGTAAGACTGCAACAAAGAGGGACATGTTACCTTTGCGCACTTGGATGAGCACTCGAGGTTGTCGAGTGATGTGTCATACATAGAGGGTTTTAGTAATAAAAATAGACTATAATCGAGATACCTTCTCATCTCGATTCACCATCAGGGTTATTTCCTATCTTACTTGATCACAACTTCTTTTCCTTTCCATCCAATCATCATAGTTCTATCAAAAATATTTATCAATAAGTCGACAACCCTTTTTGTCACTATCCTCATGTCTCAAGACATGACATTGACCATTGTCAAGTCTTAATCGTCATAGTCACTAGTCTCAAGACCCAAGGAGACATCACCTCATTCTCATCTATCAAGCATATACCTTCTAATAATAGTTTGCAATCAAGTTTTCCCCCATGCTTTGACACTTTCTCTTGCACTATCTCTATCCAATGTTACTTCTAATGACATTTTCCACTTAATATATGCTTATGAGGATTTCCATATCTTAGGGTTAACACCCTTAGATATCACACCCCTTTATACTCCTTCAAATAATTTCTAAGGTCACATTATGTTCATGATTTCTTTTAGCCTTTGCCTTATCACCATAAATTTTTGTGTCATTCTTGTTCCTCAATCTGCACCATTACCTCTTAGACAATATTGGTACTCTCACTCCACACAATACTAGTATCACATTTCCCTTCTCACGGTATGGATACCATTTGTAATGACAACTTATGTAATTACTGACTTAATATGACACACTTTGGACTCATACTACAAGGATGTGTGACCATCGCTACACTAATGAAGAATATATTATGGTGTTGTATCAAATTTACTGATCGGGATCGACCTCGATTTTGTTAGGTTTGATCCCAACACCGATTATCTTATCGGTACCACTTGGTAGATCAATGTTACCCTTCTTTTTTATACGTAGCTAAGCACTTTGAAAATATAAAAACATTAACATAGTTTAAAAATACAAAAACATTAACATAGTTTCAAAATACAAAAACATTCATATATTTGTAAAAATACAAAATCGGGACCTATACACTTCATTTGAGTTGTTAGAAATTTACATCATACATGTTGTTTGTCACTTTAGTTTGATAGATAACATGATTCTTTACTTTTTACACACATGCGTTCATAAGGTATATTGAGCTTGATGTAGAACATATACAGTGGTGCATGATGATAGGTGTTAGTCGGACCTTAGGAATCTATTTTACACTACATCCATGTGTTATTGTTCTATTATAGTTCCTTTCTACTTCCTCATCATGATTTATTACATATATTGTGTACATGTTATCTTTTGAGATAACAAGACTAAAACATATGTCTTGTGTAGTGTTGAAATCTATTATTTCACACGAGTCTCCTTCCTTCATATACATTCAATACATTAAAGTTTATATTTAGTTGTGTGAAACATGGAAAGGGCATAGGGGCACTCATTCTATTTTCTATTACGTGTCATTATTTACATAAGTAGGATTAGATTCATCTACATTGGTGTGCTTCATGGGGTTATGGAAGGTATTGAAGTGACTAAGTTCTTTGTAAGAAAACTTTCCTTTCTCTTGCACTCAAAGGAGAAGATATCAGAGTTGTTGAATGAATTCGATACCCAATATTATTCTTTAGTGGGGTGTTTTAGCACTTCAATCTTGTTCTTCTCTCCTTGACATTATGTTTTGGGTTGTATGCACCTACCACTTTGATTTCTCCTTGGCACAATTGGGGACTAACCAACCCAGCTCCTTTGAAAAATTCAATAATGCACAACTTCAAGCATATACACAATATGAGAGATTCACCCTTTGAACAAACATGTGTATTCATTCCTTGTTTACATTTGGTTCATTTCATGTTTATGCAAATGCAAATCTTTCATGTTACACTTTAAATTTGAGTTAAAGTTTAGTTATTTATCATGGACATTGACTACACCCTGTGTTATAGGTTTCATTGAGGAGCATACCAACACCAAACATAACAAGACTCTGTAAAACAAACTTTGAGTGAAGAAAAAGTGTGTCTAGACACTCAAATATTTTTTCCTTTAAGCATGTAATTTCATTTCATACTTAAACAGGGGTTCAAATGTGGACACTTAATTTTATAAATTTACTCTTTAACATTATTAGTTTTTACAATACACTCTTGCTAAGAGAAATACAACCTTCCCATTCCCACTTAGCACATTATGATGTCTTTTGTTTAGCTTGTTTATCCTTACACACTGACATGCCATAAAATTCTAAGAGAATAATGCATAAAATTCATAGAAAAACATCAAGTGATAAGTTGAAAACTTCAGATTACATGTTTTCCATACAGGCGGGGAGTGGTCGTATAGTTTGGTCAAGATGTTATATCTCGGCCCTTGCTAACTTGACGGTCTTAGGCCGACATGTCCTCTAATTTTTCTTTCAAATTGATAGTATTTGTTGGGTCTTATAATCCATATATAAACAAGTGAAAAATACCTCATTTAAAAACATAGAAATATTATGGCATTAAATTAAGACACTCACTACCAAAACTTGTAGAAGGCACCAAAAGCTCCTTAAATATTGCAATAACACACATACAGTCATTAGGGAAGCAATCACTATAGGTATTAAGCTTCTTACTAGGTCAAGGAGTCAAACCATCCCATCTACAAGCACTCAAACATCCATTCTCTAAGTATTGTAGCAAGATCCAATTCAACTTAAGTATTGTCAAAGAGAGCTATCAAATCTAGTTTCATTCATTCAAATATCACAAAGCATTTTATTTATTATTATTGAAAACCACATGAATATTATAGTGGGTACATAATATATTCTCCTCCTCCCACCCTAAAATATCCCATTATATTGATTTATTCATTATCATTTAATATTTATGGTTAAATATAAGACTATTATGTTTGGTCTCATTGATATTGTTATCCCGATAACCCATTGTTAGCTTTATTGATTATAATGTTGATTGGTAGAATTTTTGCTCACAAATTGTGATAATGTATTTTTATGGTTGATTACACCAATAACCATGCTTTCAACTAGATGAATGGTTCCCGGGTTGATAAAATACACTACATCAACAACTAAGGTGGGGTACCAATACAACATTGGTGTATAGATGTTTCTACATCGTCCACATATTGTATACAATTTTAATACTCATGTTTCATATCTTATGGAAAAATTTAGACAACAAGACATGATATATGTTCTTTAGGTGCGTCACGAGTAAGGAAAAAAGTGTGATAGATTTATCCATACGAAGGCCTCCCAATTTATAGGTGGTGGAGGATAATTTTGAAACACATCCACCTTATCCCCTCCTACCTTGGGCATGCGTATCGGCCCGAACGAATGTGACCAATGGAATATTTTGTGTTCATTCGGGCATCACCGCCATGGTCACGATTCACCTAAGTAGTTTAAAGCAAAGAGGCTCTTTTACCTCTACGGGCGGGGAGAAAGTAGATGTCGGGGTAAACAAATTGATCCTCGCCCCTTCAACATGAGTTATGGGAAGGCTCTTAGGATCTTCCCTAAATTATTTTGGGTATTAAAAATATTACATCATTTCCACTTGCTTCCCCATGCACAACATCTTGTGGATATATCTAAAGTCCTCAAGGTATCTTGTGAGATGACATCTCTAGTTCATGTGGTTCCTTCACGGCTTTCTGTCCACCCAAGACATTAACATGGATGATGGAATGTTTAATGTTCCAATGGGTAATGGTGCCACCACCATAGTCAACCTATAGATGGCATGTATTGTCTAGGTATAAAACAAAATATTCTTAATTATTATCTCTATTTTTCTACATTTATTATTCTTGATCCGAATCGTTCATGTTCATGGTCATCCCAATATTTTCTCCCAACGCTATGGATTTTGGTTAAGTTAGTACTCAAAATATTGTTGAAAGCCTCCACTATTTAATTCACTTGAGGATGGTAAGGTTTATTATTATGATGTGCAATCATAAACTTTGATAGTAAGATGCACACCATCTCATTTAAGAAGTGAATACCCCTATCACTAGTTAAACTCAATGGACACCCATACTTTCTTATGGTGTTTTCCCACATGATTTGGTGGTTTTTTTGAAAATTTAATCCTTGGTTGGCATGACCTATACACAATAAGTGAGGTAATTTTTAGTTATGATTATATACCTTGTGTCTATCTCGTGGTGCATCTAGGTTCATAAATGGATCCTATGTGAAGACTGGCACAAAGGAATTTCATCCTACTTGGTATGTTTCCCTATTCAATGATAGTGATTATATTTAAGTGAAAATTATTTGGCATCATGTAAAAAAATGTTTCCACCAAAGACATGTCATCAATATTTTACCCATAGTTGCATCACCGACATAGTAACCACCCATAATTCCTTTATGTGCTTTTCTTAGAATTTCATGTTGCTCATGGTCCAAGTACACATCTATGTAACACTTCATCCCTTCCCATTTTGTATGATTCCCCACTAATGAGTTGATATGACATTGATTTCACTGCCAATTACTTATTTTTTTACACATTCCAATTATTTAGTGCAATTCCAAATTATCAAAACAATATTATGTCACTTAGTTCATTGAGTGTTCTCTTAATCCTCATAATTTGTGTATCTTGCATCTCATATTCAATATTATTTACCTCCTCACTAGGTGTGGTGTGTAAGAGGTGGTGTGGATGTAGTCATTTTTATGCCCTCTCAAAAAACAATGAAATCCCATGTGCGTCGACCTATCACCCAACGGGCGTTGGGTGCTCACCCGAGGCACGCGTGGGTGCCAAGTCCCTCCTTTATATGAGTTGTGTGAGAACGAATTATTTATGACATAAACGTAAGTGAATAGGTTGGAAAGGAACCATACATTCATCTTAGAGCTCAGAACGACTTCTAGACCAATGTGTTCATTCATATAAGAAAAGCATTACAGAACATAGATCTAAATCATAACAAAAAGAAATGCACAGGGGTTACACCCACTCATATGAAATGTATATATAACCTGATCCATATAGATGTAAGTAGAACTGAAACACACATATATTCACATTAAGCATGTTGATAACCACATTATATTAACTAGGGCAATCACAAATCCATATGATAGTGCAAACCAATGTCATGCATCGGAACTAGATTTAGGACCTTCATTGTATAAAGAAAATATAATGTTCAGACCCATCCCCTTGATACAACCTACTCCTATAGATCCTCTAAACCCAACCTATGGATGTCTCACAACATTCTTGCATGGCTTCACCTTTCTTCAATTCTCGGTCTCTCCATCAGGCTCTATGTTTTTATTTTTATTCTACCAGGTGCTCATATATGTAGCCTTATCAACCATCACCATGCATTTCTGAAGTTTTAGATTACTTGCCATGTGTCCAAGTGGTCCTCCATGGGAGCATGCTTCTTCAGATGTGAGCTCTCCATCCTTTTCCATGATGACCTTCTGGAATCTTCTATTGCAAGGTATATTCCTTCCGTGGGCACCAAGTTGTTAGGCTGGCACCTTATCCACTTTGCATGCGCAGTCGGGTCATGCTTTCCTTGTGTTCTACCCAATATGCCAAATATGGCTAAGTACCAATATCTTTGCTCTACCTTGCATTCCCACCACTAGTTCTACCAAAACCCTCATAAAATCTTGTCCTCCTACGCGCTTTCTCCTTGTGCCCTTCTTCAAATAGACCTTGTGTGCCCATGTGCCTTCAGTAGTCAACCAATATTTTAGGGGCCCAACATCACCCCACACTACGCCTATTCTTTGCCATCGGGAACACCTTCTCAAAGAATAAAGAATAAATATCCTTGAATAATTTGGAGAAAGAATAAAGGAATGAAGAATTTTGGGGAAGAATGAAAGAATGGGGAACTATGATTATTTTTGTAAGAGGAGAGGGAAATATTTCATCAAGTTTGCCTCCAACTTATTCTAGGTATCGACTTCGCTCTGTGCCTATTAACAAAGGTCACCAAATAGGGCACTCACCTCTTTAAAGCTTAGCCCTTCTCCTTGGGTATTCATCGTCTCCACGATTCCCTACAACTGTTAGCCCAAATCCTCGAGTGCGTCTATCCTTTGAGTGATCTAAGGATACAACTCTTTCAGCTAGTTTTTGATTGAGCCCCACAAGGTCTCAATAGCCTTTGATTTCTTCTCAACCTCAGCTAGAATTTTGTCACGTTCTGCCCTATTCCCCTTGTTCTTCTCCTGAACTCCTTAAGCTTTGCTTCATGGGTGGTGACTAGAATGCTCACCACTCTATCTCTATCGATGTAGTTTTCATAAGTGGCCTCAGCGACTTGGGCGGTGACTTTTACATCCGTAAGGACTTTCTTGTATTGGGCCACAATTGCCACAACCTTCATCTTGTCCTCCTTTTTTTTACACGCGATGTCTCCTCTATAGAATCCAAGACTAGTGGTCATCTTTCCATTGTGAGGACATGGGTCAAGTCCTCTGCACATTCCAAGGTGGATCCATACTTCGTGGTGGTGGTGTTAGATCTCAGATGCTTCCAAGAAAATGGCATCTGTGATTATCTCTACTTTCTTGTAGACCTTAAACACCCTTGCCTTCTCTTCTTTTAACTCATGACTTAGTTGCACACTAATTATCTCCTCCCACTTTAATTCCTTGGCTCTTTTCTCTAGCTCTTCTTCCCTTTTATCTAGTTCTACTTCTAGGTACTTCACCCCGCCATTCCTTTAAAGAGTCTAGCCTCTACTTTCACCAAAACCTTGTTCAACATGTTGTAGATTTGCTCGTCTGATAGCCACTTAGCATTTACTAAGGGATTGTCACCTTTTGACTCTGGTACCTTCATTATTGTCCTTTGGCTTACTTCTAACTCGGTTCGTCGATGTGGGACTCAAATTCCCAAGAAAGCATTTTCCCCGATCCAGGGTATGCACCTTTCTCATCAAATGATGACATAGCCAAGAGTTTCTCCGTTGGTATGGTGCTTTGAAATCGTGCGTGTAACACCTTGTTTGGATCATCAATATAGCCCATCTTCTAAACTCCGTGATACCTCTATGCTTTTCCTCCCTATGCGCGTGGCCTTAGGAAAGCTCATAGCCAAATTGGTATCCCCTTACATGCTACCATATTCCTTTTCTATGCTTCTCTCCTTTGATTCCTTCATCACTAGGTCCACGTTATGTTCCATCTCTTTCTCTACTAGGTCTTCGATGATCTTAGCTACTTATTTCTCTATGGCCTCATCTATTTATTCCTTAGTGAGGCTTGGGGTCCTCTGTTCTTTTGTAACTTCCTCACTCACCCCCTTGTCTTGAGTATCCTCTTCTTCCTTGTCACTCTTCCTTTTGACAAATATGTACTTATTTTCTTCTTCCTCTCCTTCCTTCTCCAGTCATGAACCTCATAGATAGGATGGTCCTCACCTTCTAGTTCATCTTCTTCATCATCATCTCTCTCACCTCTATAGGTCTCCAAGCTCTCTCGTATCATCCGAATAATTTTCTTCTGTCACCTTCTCGCTTCTTCCCGCAGAGATTCGCTTCCTTCTCCTCCTCCTCTAGTGACCTCTCCTGGGTGATGGATTCCTCGTGCTTTGGTGCTTCTTCCTCTAGAGTATTTTCTTTCGGTGGGGACTTATTTCTCCATGCATAAGTGCTGGGATTAGCGCTTGTCTCGGCGCACTTACCGCTTGTGTAGGTTGAACACTTGGTGCTTTTTGCACTTCTTCCATTTCCTCTTCTTTGGTGTAGGATTCTTTCTCCCTTTGGGGTCCTCGGGGATGGATACATCATTTTCCAAGTATGCACCCTTTTCAAATTTTACTCGATATGAAGGTATATCCTTGCTGCATCCCTTCTAACGATTGGCAATGTCACTTGGTTTCATCATCTCGTATGTCGTGGGAGACATATCTCTCCATGTATGCGTGCTTCTTGGGGTAAACTAATTTTTTGCGGAGGTCTCTGGTCTTGATCCACCTCACTAAGGTCAAACCTTAGTCTCTTAGCCTATTTGAATCTGCTTCACCCCACTTGGAAGTATTACGTAGTGAAGGATAAGGGAAGCTTGCACCATGGGCTCATTGTTTCATCTCACAACCTATATCTACCAATGCGTAAGTGTTGATATATCGTGAATTATACTTCTCCTTGCACAAGTGTGGGTAACTACTATGGAATTATCCATTCTTCCCCGAACACATCCCTCATGCACTTGTAGCATTTCTCTAAATGTGCCTTGTGAGTGGCTATCATTGTCTCACAAGTGTATTTCATGAACCACTTCACGGGTGAGGATCCTCTTCTGGGTACTCCCAAACAAATCTTTCTAGCCCATTGGGCACTCGATCTTTGAGAAAAAATGGTGAGGAGGAAATTTCAAATAGTATCTTTTCACGTTATTATTGTTGCTTCTAATGATTTCATCCGCGATGAAAGCATAAGTTATAGATTGTTACCTCGTATATTTTCGACACACATTCAACCATGCCTTGTTTACTTGAGTCCATCTCTCTTGGTCATTGAGCTTAGTTACCAAGCGCACAACCATCCTCATCATGGGGTCTGGGATCTCTATGATGTCAAAGTATCACAATCCTTTCTTATAGTCATATGTAGCAATTGTTTCCTTGATGGCCTCCTTGTCACTTAGGTCATCATCAATGCTATCCCCTTCACAGATAAGACTTGTGAACTTGGAAATTAACTAGGGATTTATGCACATCTTGCACCCCGTGAAATAAAAATGGTCTTCAAACACGTGCCATTAGCCACTAGTAAGGGTGCTCAGGTTTTCCGAAGTAGGGTAATTCGTAAAGTTGTAGTAATCCTACCTTTTCTAATTTAACCTTTACTTCATCACTGTAGATGGGCATGCCCTATGGTGTCCTCTTATTTGTTGGATGAACCAGCTCCAGAGCCATTTCTTTTTCTCTGTCATGTCAAAAGGTGATTATAGTCACTTACTGGACATCTTCCACAAATGAGATTCCCATTCTTTTCCTAGCAATACCCCATATGAGTATTGCATTTCCACATACCATTCTTCATTTGTGCTCGCCAAGGTAGTTGTTTGCTTCCCCTTACCCTTTCCCTTCTACTTTTTAGGTAATATGGTTGATTTCTTTGGTGCCATTCTTCTGGTTAGGTTATCACTTCAAGCATCTTTTCCTTGCTTTGCTCTACAACTTTATCCAACCCTAATGCACAACCTTGTGAAGAAACCCTCCTACACCGTGCCCTAGCTGCCAAACCCTAATTGGAACAATTCTTCCACAAGACGGTGCTTCAACAACTTCCTTCTCAACAACTTCCTCCATGCCCATGTACTCCTTTCCTACTGGTTTGTGGATCTACTCTAGTCACGTCCTCTCGAATTTCTTAAATTGTTCTTTGTCACGAGATCTCCTTAGATGCCCTAGTTTGCAAGATATCTTTTCTCTTTGTAAATGCAATGTAAATAATGATGTGCTTGACTTCTTATTTATAGATTTTCCTTCTTTCTAGCATTAAATGCTATTTTACCTACCACCGTACTTAGTACTAAATGTGATTTTTTTCACCAATCCAACCTTACGCGTCTTCACCTATGTGCCTAATATTGTTCGAAAATTTTTATAACCTTATGTCACGTAAACAATCCATCATGACAGAAGACTCTTATGCATGTGTTAACAGTGCTGAAGGCACTTCTTCTGCCCTTCACCTGATTTTTTCTCTCACCTACCTCGTGTTGTTCATACACTTCTTCCTCTATATGTGGTTTCTCTGAAGTCTTATCTTGACACTAACCTTTTTCATCCACCTCTTGTTTCATGCGATTCCTTCATCCCTGGCGCCTTTGTGTTCATCAACCAGGCCATTTACCGTAATCTTCTATTGCCGCTTCAACTTGTATTATAGGTCCTTAGTTTGCATCACTCCACCCCACACTAAAACAGATGTGTGGTCCTCTGTGCATGCACAACCTTTAAAAAGTAATGTGGTTACCAAAGGCCAAGGCGTAAACCAAACAACAAAATAATGATGATAAAAGGAAACACATAGAAAGGAAAATTACATAAAGGGAAACTTATACTAAATGGAAAAACTACCTTATTAAAAACACCAAGAAGACTTATTTACGTAGGGCTTCACCCTACTCCCATTGAAATGGCCTGGTAATCTCATCCCATCCAGATCTCTCAACTGGCACGCACCTAAATTAAGGATGTCCAAGATGATATAGGGACCCAAACAATGGAATTTTAGCTTTCCGGGATGGTGTAGAAACTTAGAATCATATAATAATACCATCTACCCAATCTTAAATTGTTTGTTTTTGATGTGGAGATCCTGCCATGCTTTTTGTTTAGCCTTTTCAGTCTTTTGACTCCACCTAGCCAATGATCGTTTCTTGTCTAATTTCATCAATTTGTCAATCCTTTCCTCCAATGCTTGTTCGTTGGCCAATCCTCCTACATGTGATATACATAGAGAAGGTATCATAAATTTAATGGGTAAGACAACCTCTATGCCAAACACCAATTGGAATGGTGTGGATTTATTCAACCTCTTGTAGGTTGTCCTATATGCCCATAGAACTGCTGATACTTTGTCATCCCAATATCGTCTACCAACATCACAAATTTTGGTCAGGGTATGACTCAATATTTTATTAAATGCTTCAACAGTTCCATTTTCTTGTGGATGGTAAGGGGTAGTCTTATGATGAGCCACCATGAACTCTGCTAATAGAATCTAGATGGTCTCATTTAGGAAATGCATACCTCTATCACTAGTTAAGCTCAATGGACATCCATATCGTGTAATAATATTTTCCCATAGAAACTTGGCTCAGTAACCACCGCATAATCCTTGGTAGGCATTGCTTCGCCCATCTTGTCAAATAATCTATGAAAGTGATTACATAACATGATCATGTCCTACGCACGATCGACAAAATGGGGCCTAAAAATCTATGGCCCACTTTTCAAATGGCTTTGTACTTGGAATAGGGCATAAAGGTATTTTCATCCCTCCACCTTGGTTTGCCAAGGTGTAACACTCAAATTTACAAGAGTTGGAAAATGAGGATTCTTTTTTAAACATAAAAACAAATTATACAACTACAATCGATACATATTTATGTAATCAAATTGGTTCTTTTGATCTATCTGATAACATCCATGTAAACCATGTCAAGTGAGAAGGGTGTATCCAGATCTCTACGATCTCCGTTCATCACTACTTCAAGTGAAAATGCTTACTAGCATTTCGGCTCAACCTTTTAAAGGTCATGGGAACTATGTGAAAGTCCTTGGGTCTGCCACAAAGCTAATTTCCGGACTTCGTATTCTGGTATCCGACCATTGTCTACCTCATGTTCAGTGTTCAACTTCCCATGATCAAGTTACAAACATTTTTTTTTTAATTGGAGGACTTAGGTGATCAGACAATGCACAACCATCAATGCATTACTTTGGCCAAAGTTATCCGCCATGCAGGTTATGGCTAAACTCAAGACAACACACTAGTCTTATGATTTTTAAGTCTTCCGCCACCTCACAACTATCCCTTTCATAGTTATCTAGATCTTTATAGTTTGTTTTTATTTTATTTCCAATTTAACCTATCTTGCAAGAGTTTATATTGTGATAGATGCCAAAGGCCAACTAGGATCATTATGAGATAAGTACATTCGTTATGCTGAAATGTAACTATATCAACATTCCGCATGTACTTATCCCTTAATATGCCTAATGGATCTTTCCATCTATTTACCATCCCATTTAGTTTCTCATTTCCTGATGTTTGATTCTTTAACTTTAAATTACCTTTTTATAATGATACTCTTCCATTCTCTATACAACAGATTTACAATCTTAACATAATAATACCAAGTTTATCGAAAGGCTGAATTAAATATATACATTAATATATATATATATATTTAATTATTCCCTTGATTAGCTACGCCACTAAATAGCTATTAAATTTAGAAATTAAAAGACAAATGATTGTTACAATAATTGTCCAATTATCGGCTTCATACATTGATTACTATCAAATAAATATATTTAACAATTTGTGAAAAGTAAGATTTCTCAACTCAAGTATTCATCATTTACTCATTTTGAGACATTATTACACACAAAGTAATTATCTCTTTATTAAAATCATAAATTACATATGCCGTTAAGGCAAATTATATAACCGGTATAATAACTCTCACATAGTGAGGTTTAAATATTTACAATGGGTCCAAGATCCCAATAAATTCAGTCAAAATTCTAGGATTTCATCCTTCTACAAATTGAAATCCAAGTATCTCATTTTGATCCATGCTACGATAAAAATTCAAAAAACATGAGTTTCCGTGCATCCGAAAGTAACGGCTAATGGTCTGCAAGACCGGAGTAGTGGTATGATGTCAATTCAAAATGAAGTGGCAAGAATATTAACTCCATTTTATGATGCACTTAATTAGTAAAATAAGAAAGGATATACATGCTATTTTATCAACAAGCATATGGTAACACAACTAAAAATGATTTACCCCTGGTTTCTATAAAGATACAAACTATGGATGCATACAAATAGAACAACCAATCTCTATTTCAGCATAATCAAACCATAGTCACTCAACCTCCAAATTCAAATTATGACCACAAGAAAATCATACTTTATTTGGTATAGATTTTAATAATATTTCTCTTATCTTGCAAATCCACGAGAAACTTAACAAAACTGTCCAAAAATCATCATTACCAAAAACTAATCAAACATATTCTTTCTAGTTAATGAGCAACTCATCATATTGTCCAAGAACATCATTACCAAGGAAAAAAACTTATTTCTTTTCAATCAATGAGAAGCTCTACAAATTAGCACAAATATCACCAAATTTACATCACTTTAACATGTTCTATCTGGTAAACGAATAACCCCAACAAAACAATATAGAAGCACCCTGATTACATCATGTAAACATACTCTGTTTAGTAAAAGAACAACTAATTATTTCTTTCATAAGATATCATTATATAATCCCAATCATGCCACCAATTACTCCTTGGTGCATCTGGGTCAAGCTGTCCTAGCTTTCATGCCCTTACCAAGACAAGTAATTTCTTTTTCACAGTTTTACAAAAATCCAAGTCATATTGCCAGGCTGGAAGTTACAGGTTAAATGCCTTTTTTTTACACATAACAACACACCCTCATTTATACATGATCTGATTTAGATGTCCATAAAGATAATTTTTTTGGAAAAACAACCCCATGCAAGAGCTTTGACATCCACAATTATCATTCAAGAGATCACAATAAGTTAACAATCAGACCTGCATATAACAAAAAAAAAAAAAATACAAAACCCCAACGGTTACATACCCATATCGATGGAGTTACCCAAATCGATTCATTTATGCAAATCGATTTGTATACCCAAATCGATTTGTTTACAAAAACACACAACTAAATTCCAGTAAACCAAAATGAAAACCCACAAGCACAAATCAATTTTAAACACACAAATTCACAAAACATTTTTCCTTCTTCTTGTACAGGAAAACCCAACTCTTTTCCTTTCAGGTACAATTTATCATAATGCAACGAAGGAATTTTTAACCTTTCTTCTACTTTATTTTTGCAGATCAAAACCCAAAACCCCATCTGCATTTTTTGGGTTTAGTTAAAATCACACAAAGAAACTAAAAAGAATACAAAATCCATCAATTTCCTTTTCAAACTGCATCTCCAAATGATTAAATCAAAAGCTGTCCACAAATTCCTTGATTGCCATTAAAAATAGAATGTGTATTTCCTCATTTTTTACCAATAATGCAGTAGAGAAAGGAGAAGATATTCATGCTTGAAGTAAACCCAAAATCGACAACTTTCTACTCTTCCAGCTCCAACAAGTTGAATCCTTCTTTCCTCCAAAACTCACGCAGGTATTCCAGAAGGGGAGAATGAAAATAAACAAAGGAGAAATAACAGAAAAAATATAATGAAAGAACTATAGTTGGGCGGCATATTGGAGAATTTTCGGGCTTCCCAATGTTGGTACGTGTACTAGTGCATGCCGCACACTTGTGCCATGTGAAGGTGTTTCACTTTATGAAACCCATAAATTTCAATATCTAAATAATTTTTTTGGCTTACATGTCAAATCCCTCTAAAATATATATACTAATTAATATTTCATACACATTTTTTTACTTTAGTTGTTACCCAACTTAATGGTTAAGTTAAAATTAACCTTCATAATACAAGTCCACATATTTCCAACAATATATTACCATAATAATTAGTTGAATTTCTAGGTTTATATAAAACATTCCAATAACGAAAATCATCAAGTCTGTAAATAATAATTCGAATATTCTCATAAAGATGGCTTGATATAGCATTGTCAAATAAAATAGAGGCAGTGATCATCGCGGTCATTGCAAAAGTCGAACAAAACAAAAGATGACCAAACCGATTAAAATAAAGTAACCGAAATACAAATAACTCGAAAGATTCACAATCATTTATGAACCATTTTACCTACGATTAAGGCCTAACCACATTTTTTAGGAAGGATCATAAAGGTGGGTGCGGGGTTATTTGTTCCATAGTGTCATGCCCCGTAGCAGAAGCTGTGGGTCATGACACGATGAACCAAATGAATTTTACACACAATGATGATCTTGTCTAATCCTGATTAGACTTATCCGTAGTTAATTTAACTTACAAGATTTTTTGGGATGTTACACAAGGTGCTGAAAATTATCACATGTGTTGCAATACTATTTACAATATTGATATAGGGTTTCCCACCATAACCCACTTGTAATATATTGTGCGCGAAGTGGCCTCCTCTCGCATAGTGTCCACTGCACTCCTCCATGTGCCTCCTCCATAATAGCTAGGTGCTCATGTTCTAGCACGCACCGAC
The DNA here is from genome assembly GCA_018340775.1 of Taxus wallichiana var. yunnanensis. Lineage (NCBI taxonomy): Eukaryota > Viridiplantae > Streptophyta > Pinopsida > Cupressales > Taxaceae > Taxus > Taxus wallichiana. The sequence continues at coordinate 65,066,997 of CM031236.1, forward strand.
GCAACACTTCATCACATCCTAGTTTGTACAAATCACCACTAACCAATATGTAGGGTGTGGCGCATATGGCTAACTACTTCCTCTCTAATGATTTCATCCCTTCTGGTGCCATACCTATTTTGAGAAAAACTATAATATTCTCTAAGTCTGAGGGCATGCACCGCAACCTAAACAAATGGGGGTGGCATGGTCTCCTCAATGCTTTATGCATCCTCTTCTTGAGTCAATTCTAGACAAGTGATCAAGCCTAGAATTACTCTTTCCTAGCTTGAAAACCATTATGAACTCAAATTCCTAGAATAACAAGACCCATTGACATATGCACCCTTACGCAATGGGATTGTTTACTAATTATTTTAATGCTATGTGGTCTGTGTAAAATACAAATGGTGTCACTAGTAGATATTTCTGAACTTGTGTAGCGCATAGATCATGGATGGTGCTTCACACTTGGTAGTGGTGTAATTTTTTTCTTATGATGTTAACTTTATTCTCGTAAAGCACAAGGGATGGTCAACAATCCCTTCACCAGTTGTCTTAATCTTTTGCTCCAATGGTGTACCAAACGCATCCACATGAAAATGGAAAGGTTTATCCCAAACAGGAAATGGATAATGGGTGTTGTGATAAGTCTATCTTTCAAAGTGTAGAATGCCCTATGCTGCACCTCTCCCCAATGAAAGAAACTCTTGTGTCTAAGTAATTCCTCCAAGGGCACAAAGTGATCTTGGCATATCCCTTGATGAACTTCCTCTAATAACTTTGTATGCCCAAGGAATCCACACAAAGTGCTTTGGCTAGTAGGGTCCCCTAAACCCACGATGGTCAGTAACCTTGGTGGGATCTACTAGTAAGCATTCCTTGCATATGATATGTCCCAATAAGGTTCCAATGGGGTATGTTGTATATATCCTTCCCCCAGGTAGATATAGACAAGCAAGAGAATGGAGAAATCAAAGAAGCTCAAATCCCTGACATGCCCAAGGCGCACGATAGTGGTGCACACGACAATGAATGTCGACAGGAAAATGGTGCACCCAAGGCACACGAAGTATGGCGCACAACACGAATGTCAACAGGAAAATGGTGTGCCCAAGGCGCATAGAAGTGGCGCACGACAATGAATGTCGACAGGGCAAATGGTGCGCCCAAGGCGCATGTATGGCACACAAGACACAAAGAATGAATGTCGATAGGGAAAATGGTGCGCCCAAGGCACATAGAAGTGGCGCACAACAATGAATGTCGACAGGGAAAATGGTGCGCCCAAGGCGCATGTAGTGGCACAAGACACATTTAATGTCGACAGGGAAAATGGTGCGCCCAAGGCACACAGAAGTGGCGCACAACACGGAATGTCGACAGGGAAAATAGTGCACCCAAGGTGCACGAAAGGGGATGTCGACACACACACATGGATGTGCCCTTGGCGCACCTTCAGGAGGCACAACATTTTGAGCGCTGACAGGAAGCAGACCCTGGCGCAGATATTCAGATGGCCATAACTTTTGACTGGGAGCTCAGATTCATGCAAGGTTGGACTTTTTGGAAAGCTTACAAGGTCTTCTCATCCAACTACGATAGGCTATCTTTAATTGGGTGAGAAAAATTCTTAAAAATGCAAAATACAGTTCGCCACTTTTGGGTTCACTGGGGTTCTCACCTACCACCATAATGAGATAGTTAAGTGCAATCTAGAGGTGGTTGGGGTAGTTTTGGAATTCCTCTCTCTTTTCTCTCTCATTCTTCCTATAAATTGTAAGGAGGGGCTTCTTTCTAAAGGTTGGACATTTCTGTTTTGCCCCTCCCTTCTTCTCTTTGGCAGGTGAACTTGTGGAGTTAAAACCTCCCATTTGAAACTGTAATGCAACCTTGTTTATTTGGCATTTTGCAGTGTGTTGTATCAATCTTTGGAGCAAATTAATGCATGTCTGTGGATGATTCTCAACCCTCTCTATATTCATTTGCATCCCCTTGATCTTTCACTATGGATCTGGCTATCTGTGCATGATCTTGCATTGCATTTTAATGGTCTGTGTTTATTTGGCAAGACAGGTGTTCTTCATTCCTCGGTGCATCACCTTTGTAGTTTAGGTTTTATTTTATGCATTTTCTTACCCTGTCTCCTTGGCAAGTTAGATTAGGTTTTTAGTAAACCCTCTACATTTTCTACGTGTGCATCTGAACAGAGGAATAGGAACCGGCCTTCATCCGGAGAGCTTTTCCGTTTTCGCAAGGTCCCACACTTGGGAAAAGCTCCATGTTATGCAATCGTACTGAGAGTCTCAACCCATCATGTTGCAGACATTTAGGGGTGCTGCGATTCGTCATCAACAGTTTTGGCACACCGGTGGGACCAAGAGGTCATTCTACAAGATTTGAAGGAACTTTCAAGAAATTCAGACTTAAAAAATTACAGGTTTTACAGTTTCAGTTTTTTCACCTTCCAGGCTGAACTTTGAAATCAATTTTCAAGGGCTTAACTTGCTCAAAACAAGTCAAAATTTCACCAGTTGATAGATCGGGGGATAATATTCAAAAGGGTATTCTTAGATTTTTGAGATTTTGACTTTCAAAATTTCATGGTTTTTGATTTTTGGATTTCAGGTTTTCGGAAGTCTGGCATTTTTGGGTTTTCGGGACTGTCATTCCAAATCAAGTTCCAAACTCTAAAATATCAAAAATACAGGTCTTTCAAAATTCTATTTTTAAATATTGTCAAGTTTGGTGTGTAACTTGGCAGGATCTAGCCTTTTGAGGCTCACTTTCTAACACATCTGGCGACTCCGAAGGGGATAGAATTCAGCGGTGTAGCAGCAAAAGTTGCCCAGGCATATGAGAAGAATTTGAACCAGGTCAAATACTCGAGAAGAGGGGCTATTTTTCCACTTGCAACTATCACCAGGAGGAGGAAGGAGAGGAAGAAGACCACAAAGATCACCATCTCCACCTAACAGGACTTTGTCTACACCTCCACCTAGTAGGCCTTTTCTCGCATCGACTAGGGTTCTTAGGCCAATCATAATGGCACATCTACCACCGAATCCCTTTGTCAGCTTCACGGGCGTAGTCCACTTGCCCTAAATGCTCAGAATCAAATTCCAGTTGCAGCACTAAAGAACATACCCTATTTCACAGGAGAAAATCATACTACTCCTATTGATCACATCCAGGATATTGCTAATGCATGTGCAATTCACGAAATAAATGAAATGGATGTTGCGGTCAAGCTGTTGGCTTCATCTTTCAAAGGTAAGGCCTTACAATGGTTTAGGAGCCTAGCAGCAGGGTCTATTACGAATTGGGACCAACTTTGTTCAGCTCTTTGCAACCAATTCAGGGAGAGGGCGGACAATTTGTCTTTATTAGAACAGTTGACAACAATCAAAAGGGCTCCTAATGAACAAATGATAGATTTCAACTTTAGATTCCAACGAACATGGGACAGGATTCCAATAGCCATTAGACCAACCGCCGAAGGAGCATTCCTTTATTTCTTAAAGGCTATAAATTCAGACATAGCCATGATGATCCAATCAATGGGAGGAACAACGTTGCTAGGGGCCTACGACACAGCTATTAGAGTAGAGAACTATTTGATCCAAGCTGGCAAGCTTGCACCAAGGCCACCAATGCCTCTCTATCTAGATATGGGAAATCCTACAACCAGCCAAGCACCAGAGTTGAATCCCATTCCAACTCCTAGAAATCAAAGCAATAATGAGGCGTCGACTTCTTCAAATAATTCAAAGGAATTGCAGGAGGTCATGAAACAACTGCAGAACCTTGGAAATGAACTAGTGACTATCAAAAGACAGCAAGCTCAAAGTGCTAGACCGTATCAGCCTCAAGCACAGTACCAAGCTAGGCCCCCATACCAACAAAATAGACCACCACCTCAAGCTGCAAATCAAAACCAAAACCAAGGACAACCTCAAGCTGCCAGGCCATTTCACCATATGATCCAAATGCAATGACGTCCTCAAGAGCTTTGGTCCCGACACAAAATAACATGGCACAGGAGTACGACTAGTGTTACCCTTGCAATCTACCTCACAATCAGTCAGCATGTTTCAATGGTGCACTAAATCAGGCTTTGATGGTGCAAACCATTAGTGTGCCTCAAGAACCAAGCCAGGAGGAAAATCAACAGCAACAAACACAACAAGAAGGACCTCCAACAGAAACCACATTGGCAAATTGGCAAACAGAAGACTTCTGTGGAGTTAACCAACAAACCTTTTCAAGGCATGGCTACTAACACACGGTCAAAGAAGAGAAATATAGGAGAGGGAAAACCATGTAATCCAGTTGTTTCTCAACCCACTCTTACACAACAAGGGGTCAGTAGACCAAATGCAGCTCCAAATGTGCAAAATCAACCCAAGGTACCTGTTGTAGCAACACACGCACATGCTCAAGCTCCAGAAAAGTTTGCACCAAGTAAGGGATAGCAAAAGGACAATTCATCCCCTTTCAGCATCATTGATCAAATGAAGAAGACGAATGTGAATATATCAATGTGGGAATCTTTATCCATCCCAGGACAAAGAGATCTTCTACAAGCTGCCATGAAGAATTGGTCAACTTTGAACCAGCAGGCCCATATGCAAGATAAGGTCCTCACGAATGCTGCTCAGCCTGAAAGGAATCATGGAGGACAACAAGGTAAAGTTTTGAAACCCCCTCCATTCTATGTTTCATTAATCATCGGGGATAAATTAGTACACAATTGCATGATTGATTCTGGGGCAAGTAGTTCAGTGATGCCAAAGCAAATAGCGGATCAACTGGGTTTGAAATATGAGCCAGTGCTGAAAGGAGTAGTGCAACTAGATGGAACGGCAGTAGGAACAGTTGGGGTCATCAAAGGGTTAAGCCTAACACTACATTCCTGTCCTAATGTTACAGTTCTACAAGATGTGTCTGTGATTGACCTTCCGCCACTCTTTGCGTTGTGTCTATCAAGAGACTTCACTGCAAAAATCGGTGGATATTTATCTGCAGATTGGTCACACATGATTTTTAGGACAAGGTATGGAGCCAAAGCAACAATCAGGTCAGAACCAATTGCCAATTTCCATATTGAGCCTCATGTACCAAATCCTATCAATGCAAATTGCTCGGCTTTTGATCAGGAGGAGTGTTCAAGTGATCTAGAAATAGGTACTAAGGTCGAGGGAATTCCTGATTTAACTTTGGATGAATGGGCAAACAAGAGTCATGAATTTGACCCATACAAGGAAATTGAAGAATCTGAATTGGGCGTGTATTGTATGCACGAAGAAAATTCACCCATTCCCGACATCATTTAGCCTGGAAAAAAGGATGAAAACAAAGTTTGGAAATTATTTTTCGATGGTTCGAGAAGCAGACAAGGTGCTGGAGGTGGTGCAATGTTGATTTCACCACAAGACATCAAATATTTTTCAGCTTTTCATTTCCAGTTTTCCTATTCGAACAACACGGCTGAATACGAAGCATTGATTCATGGAATTCATTGGGCTAGGAAAAGGGGCATAAAGAACTTGCAGGTGTTTGGAGATAGCGAGCTAATCGTCAACCAAGTTAGGGGACAACATGCTACAAAGAACAACTTGCTGAGGAGCTACAAGAATAGGGTATGGGACCTCATTGAGGATTTCGAAGCTTTCAACATTGTGTCCATACCCAGGAAGAAAAATGAAGTCGCAGATAGGCTCGCAGCAGTTGGAGAAACGTTTGATGTGGTTGACAACATCAGAAGGAGAAAAACACAGCCACATATCCATGTGATTGTGAGGCCAGCAGTTCCAGATAATAACACAAGCTGGCAGGTGTTTGAGAGCAATCAACAGATCGTCAATTTCTTACAAGAAGAGGCTGAATTCTCAGCTAGGAATCGGATGATTAGAGCAGCGGATGGGGATCAAGTAGTGCAAATTGCAGACAAACAAGCTTCCTAAGGGTTTGGTAACATTGGAGTCTATCTTCAACCCTAACGACCAGTTTCGTAAGGAAAAGGCTAACATACAGGTCAAGAGAGAAGATTCAGGGCCAGTTCCGGTTGGGGAAGGCAAAACTCTTCAAATTGGTAAAGTGGCCACTGAGCAGGAGAAATCAGATTTCATACAGCTTTGCCAAGAATATCCAGATGTCTTCGCTTGGAGCTATGAAGACTTAAGAGGATTCGATCCAAATTTGGCACAACATACCATAGAATTGGATCCAGATGCTAAGCCCATCAGGCAGAAGCAGAGACCAGTCAACCCTCACATTGAACCTCTAATGAAGAAAGAGCTAAATAAGCTAATAGAGGCAAGCATTATATTCCCGATCAAGCACTCAAGCTGGGTTGCAAACTTGGTTCCGGTCAGGAAGAAGAGTGGAGAAATCAGGTTGTGTGTGGATTTCCGAGACCTAAACAGGGCATCTCTCAAAGACCATTACCCACTTCCTTCAATGGAACAAATATTGCAAGTAGTATCCGGTTCAGAGAGATTCTCTCTCCTAGATGGCTACTCAGGGTACAATCAGGTGATGGTGAAAGAAGATGACCAATTCAAGACGGCTTTCACCACCAAATGGGGGACCTATGCCTACAAGAAGATGCCATTTGGGCTATCAAATGCTGGAGCCACCTTCCAAAGGGCAATGGATATGGCATTTAAGGGGTTGATCAACAAAATAGTTTTGATATATCTTGACGACATCACTGTATTCTCAAAAAATGCAGCGGATCACCTCTGTCATTTGAGGCAAGTATTTCAGAGATGTAGAAGATTTGGGGTATCATTGAATCCCAAAAAGTGCATATTCTTGGCTCATGAGGGAAAACTTCTAGGCCATATTGTTTCAAAGGAGGGGTTGATGATTGACCTAGAAAGGGTTGAAGCAATTCGAGCATTGCCTTTTCCAGGTCACAAGAAGGCTCTTCAAAGCTTCTTGGGAAGGATCAATTTTGTCCGCAGATTTGTTCCAAACTTTGCATCTCTCGTAAAACCAATAACACTAATGTTAAAGAAGAGCATGGCATTTAAGTGGACATCTGAAGGCAAGGTATGTTTTGAGTCAATAAAAGAAGCTATATCCCAAGCTCCGACTCTCGTCAATCCAGACTTCTCCAAGGACTTCGTGCTATATGCCTTTGGTGGTGGGGACACGATTTCTACAATCCTGGTACAACAAAACAAAGGAGGATTAGAGCAACCAGTTGCTTTCTTCAGTCAAGGCTTGGAGGAATACGAAACTAGGTACTCTTTCATTGAAAAGCATGTCCTTGCAGTAATCAGGAGCTTAAAGAAATTCAAGCACTTAGTCTCAAACAACAAAATCCAATTATTGGTCTCTCATGTGGGAGTCAGGGACTTCCTTCTAAACAAGGATCTAAATGAGAAACGTGCAGGATGGATAACTCGTGTCATGGAATATGACATTGAGATCAAGGTCACCAAACTAGTACGTGGGAAGGGACTATGTGAGCAGCTAGCCTTGAGTCAACAAGTTGAAGCAGGTAATGAAAAAGAGGCTGTCTTGGTATTACAGGATGGTCAAGAACAAGAAAATGATGATGTGCCTACTCCTTGTTGGACTCAGAATATGATACACTTCCTACAGATGGGCCTATGCCCCCCAGAAATGAGCAAAGCAAAGAGGAGATACTTCAGATTACAAGCCATTCCATATGTGCTTGTTGATGGTGTTTTGTTTAAGAAAGACATCAATGGAGTTCTATTGAGGTGCACTGGGACAAATCAAATTAAGAGGGTGTTACGAGATTTTCACGATGGAGATTCTGGAGGACATTTCGCCCCATGAGTAACAGCTCTCAAGATAATGAAGGCAGGGTATTATTGGCCGACAGTCTTCAGTGACTGCTATACATGGATAAGAAAGTGCAAGAAATGTGCACTCTTCATAGGCAAAGAAAGAATAGCAACGTTTCCATTGCACCCAATCTTGGTTGACCAACCATTTACGCAATGGGGATTGGATTTCATCGGGGTCATCAATCCAAACTCAAGGCAAGGCCACAAGTGGATTCTCATGGCAACGGACTATTTCACCAAGTGGACCAAAGCAGCAGCGCTCAAAGAAGCAAATGAGTCTAACATACTAGACTTTTATGAAGGAATAGTGACCAGGTTTGGTGTGCCGGCCACTATCATATCAGACAATGCATTGGCATTTATAGGTTCCAAGATTATAGAATGGGCATTCGAATGGAATCTATTTGAGCACCTCTTCAAATTATTACCCATAGGGTAATGGACAGGTAGAGTCCACGAACAAAAATTTGCTAAGAATCATCAGGAGGACTCTGGACGAAAATCAAAGAACATGGCATACCAAGCTAAAATCAGCATTATGGGCTGATAGAATAACACCAAAGAGGTCTACAGGTAATTCCCCTTACAAGTTGGTCTATGGAAAAGAGGCAGTATTGCCTATATCATTAGAACTGCCTGCATTGGAGTTCATGAAGCGGTTGGAGTTGGCTGAGTTCGAACCAATGGAGGCTAGGTATGCAGAGTTGATGGAATTGGAAGAGATTAGAGAACATGCAGTTCAAACAATTGAGAAAGATCAGGCCTTAGTAAAAAGATGGTTTGATAAGAAAGTGAGAACAAGGACCTTCCAGGAAGGGGACCTAGTTCTGAAATGGGATGCAAATCGGGCAAAACCAGGAAGGCATTCCAAGTTTGATGCCATTTGGAGTGGCCCCTACATGGTCATGGGATGTAAAAGTAGTAATGCCTTCCAATTGTCTACATTGGATGGAGAAGAACTCCCAATTCCGGTTAACAGAATCCATCTTAAACATTTCTACTAAAAGGAAAAGGTTTACCCTTGTAAATATTAGCCTAGATTTCAATTCCTCTAAGTGCGTATGCACATTGTCTTGTTGTAGTTAGGTTTTGTTTCCCTAAGTGCTTCGGCACAGGTTTTGTTGCTCTCGGGTCAAATTTCTACAGTTCGAGAATCTTTGTCGAAGAAGAAGTTGCGGATCGGTTGGTCTCGGGTTATTGCTTATGACTCCATGCCCAATGGATTGCTAAAAGGCCACTGATCTTCCACCTAGCAGGCAGGTGATCCCATTGAGTCACCAAAATTGTTGTATATATCCTTCCCCGTAGATATAGACAAGCGGAGAATGGAGAAATCAAAGAAGCTCAAATCCCGACATGCCCAAGCGCACGTAGTGGCACATGACAATGAATGTCGATAGGGAAAATGGTGCACCCAAGGCGCACAGAAGTGGTGCACAACACGGAATGTCGACAAGGCAAATGGTGTGCCCAAGGCACACAGAAGTGGCACACGACAATGAATGTCGACAGGGCAAATGGTGCACCCAAGGCACACGTAAGTGGTGCACAACAATGAATGTCGATACAGGAAAATGGTGCACCCAAGGCACATAGTAGTGGCACACAACAATGAATGTCGATAGGGCAAATGGTGCACCCAAGGCGCATGTAAGTGGCGCATGCTACAGACGAATGTCGACAGGGAAAATGGTGCACCCAAGGCGCACGAAGTGGTGCACAAGACGGAATGTTGATAGGGGAAATGGTGCGCCTAAGGTGCACGAAAGAGGATGTCGACACACACATGGATGTGCCCTTGGCGCACCTTCAGGAGGTGCAACATTTTGAGCGCTGACAGGAAGCAGACCCTGGCGCAGATATTCAGATGGCCATAAATTTTGACTGGGAGCTCGGATTCATGCAAGGTTGGACTTTTTGGAAAGCTTACGAGGTCCTCTGTCCAACTACGACTGGATATCTTTAATTGGGTGAGAAAAATTCTTAAAAATGCAAAATACAGTTCGCCACTTTTGGGTTCGCTAGGGTTCTCACCTACCACCATAATGAGATAGTTAAGTGCAATCTAGAGGTGGTTGGGGTAGTTTTGGAATTCCTCTCTCTTTTCTCTCTCATTCTTCCTATAAATTGTAAGGAGGGGCTTCTTTCTAAAGGTTGGACATTTCTGTTTTTCCCCTCCCTTCTTCTCTTTGGCAGGTGAACTTGTGGAGTTAAAACCTCCCATTTGAAACTGTAATGCAACCTTGTTTATTTGGCATTTTGCAGTGTGTTGTATCAATCTTTGGAGAAATTAATGCATGTCTGTGGATGATTCTCAACCCTCTCTGTATTCATTTTCATCCCCTTGATCTTTCACTGTGGATCTGGCTATCTGTGCATGATCTTGCATTGCATTTTAATGGTCTGTGTTTATTTGGCAAGACAGGTGTTCTTCATTCCTCGGTGCATCACCTTTGTAGTTTAGGTTTTATTTTATGCATTTTCTTACCCTGTCTCCTTGGAAAGTTAGATTAGGTTTTTAGTAAACCCTCTGCATTTTCTACGTGTGCATCTGAACAGAGGAATAGGAATCGGCCTTCATCCGGAGAGCTTTTCCGTTTTTGCAAGGTCCCACACTTGGGAAAAGCTCCATGTTATGCAATCGTACTGAGAGTCTCAACCCATCGTGTTGCAGACATTTAGGGGTGCTGCGATTCATCATCAATAGGATAGCAAAGACACACTTCTTGATGTTGAGGAATATCCTCAACCGTCGACACCTTTCAAACATTAGTCTTAAGCTATCGAATGGTCCTTGACTAGACCATACACGGTCTAATAATCCAAATAGACCTAAAGAAATCTATGGATGAAGTCCTGAAAGGCTTGCACCACAATGCACGAGAACATAGTAGGTGCATTCTTCAATCTAAAAGGCATGACTGTATAGTCCAAAACTCCCCATTCAATAATGAAAGTTGTCTTTCTCTAGTCTTCCTTTATAATCCACACCTGGTGGTACCCGAGAACCCATCTAGTGAAGGAGTAGAATTCGCACCCAACCATTCCCTCTAAAATTTCTTCAGTAAATGGGGTAGGGAAGGGATCAATGACACATACTACATTCAAGTCCCTATAGTCAACACAGATCCTTATCCTCCCATCCTTTTTGATGTTGATGACCATTGGGATTATCCATACCGATTCTTCCGCATCCTCAATGATACCTGACACTATCATTTTTTCAATCTCCTCCTTGACCCGTACATGAAAATTGGATTCATCTGGTATGGCCTCTTATGGATTGGGCGCATGCCTTCCTTTAGTTTTATCTTCATCTCCCCCTAAGGAATGGTGGACGCCCTTGAGTTCATGATACCCATGAGGGAATAAATCTTGGAATTCACGTAATAGATCAATGATCTTTAAGACCTCCTTTTCGACTAATAGTCTCCAATGATTTCTTCCTTGGGTTATGTCTCTGACCCAATGTTAACCTTCTTCATTTTTAAAGGCTCATGGTAAGCACACATCCTTTCATCAGTGCTATCTATAACATCACGCATTCCTACAAAGTGGTTAACATCTAGACTCTCCATTTCCTCCCCATCTATGATATAAACCATCTTTCCTTTTTCCTTTTCTATGCATGCTTTCTCAAAATGCATATTCTCTTACTTGTCCTCATCAAAATGTGCCTCTAAACTGGGCTCACCTAGAAAATCTAGTAGTCTATCTTTTGTCATGGCACTATCACCCATTGTAATGCACTTGATCACTTACAATTCCTTATCCACCGATGGCTTTGCGATCTGATATTCAAAAGCTTGGATGAGATCGGTTGTCAACTCCTTCCAATTTCTTGTTTATCGACATGTTTCCGAATGGATATATTATGCACTCACACAACCTTGTAGTGTTGAATATAGCTTATGTACCCATAATGATGGTGGCAAGGCTTCTGTGCCTCCTATCCAGGCCTTCTCAGATACTTGGATATGAAATGAAGCGGTCTCTTTACCATGGTAGTCTTGAATGACCGTGGATGCATTTCTCTCGAAAAACCTTACAGAGAACGTGATTCTTACCTCATGCCACTCCAGGAGGCTTTCTTGATGTGTAGCCCAGCAACGCACTTCATGCGCAGTCCTAAGTAGGTCAGAACTTATACATCCCTCTTCTTTTGTCCTCATTTTTCCACTGAGCTTCCATGCCCCATAAGAAAATTTCAGGGTATGCCCCTCCAGAATAACTTGGTAACTTCTTTCCTCCTAAGCACTTGAGTGAGCGCACCTTGGTCGGTTTTTTGACGAACCCTCGCCTATCGCCCAATTAAATCATAGGTACCATGCACCCAATTGTCACACACCATGCTTGTGGTATCACTCACAGATTGGGCATCCTCAAATTGGATAACTCCTTCTGTAGGGTGAATTATCTTTGGGTCTTTGATGGAGCACACATAAATTCTATCAAGGACCTCTTCTCCCAAAGGTTCAGTGTAAGGCACTTTGAATTCCCATCCATTATAGAGGTATGATGACCCGTTCTTCCTTGTTCTCGAAACTGATATATCCTTTGTTGAACCTCATTTCAACATTGTTCTTATAGCACCATGGGCACCCAAGCAATGCTGAAAAATTTTCTACCTCGGTGAGCGCCAAGACTTTGAAGTCTCTAGTAAACTTGGCCCCCTGAATGGTAATCACTACATCCTTTAATACTCCAATGGGCATTTCCTTAGTTTTGTTTTCTATATATAACACATTCAAAGATGGCTACAATGTGAGCCTTCCCATTTGATTCCAGACATCCAATGTAAGAACATTGATTTCTGCTCCCGTGTCAATCAATATGCTGCTTAGAAGCCAACCATCCACAACTATGTTTAGTGTGATTTCTTTATCATAGTCAAGGCTATGGGGAGGGAGGTTTACATGTATCACCTGCCTTTCGCGCTCTACCCTGGTGAGTGGCATCTTCTCCCATAGCCATTCTCCTAGAAAGGGAATAATATTCTCTTACCTTAACATTTTACATACTTCCTTAACCTCATCCAGGTCCTTCTACAGAGCCTCATCATTCCTTCTTTGCTCCTGCTTCTGGACTACTCCTTTAGACACTAGATTTCTCCCTACAAACTCTGAATGACATCCATTATCTCTTGATATACTTCCTTCTGGTGGGTAGGGTCTGGATACTTCCCGTGCACCACTTCTTCTCTTGAGACTAGAGTCTTTTGCCTTGGTACTTCTTTGGCATGTGCAGCCTCTTGCTCGTGTTGTCACTAGAATAGGTTCTAACCATGACTCACGTGCCACTCTAGGCATCCACTGTGTGTCAACATTCTTTATACTCACCATCCCAATGCCCTTGTCCTTCCAAATCCGGTTATGTTGGCTCATGTGCTCAAAAATCGGGGCACTCCTCATACTTATGTTTTTTTCCCACACCACGAGCACTGTAATAAATCTAGACACTCGCACCTATAATGTTCTGTAGATCCACAGTTATAGCAGGTTCCGTGTGGGCACTCACCTCTTCCGCCATGGTTACTTGTGACCATGGAATCCTTCGCGAGAACCTCTCCCATGTGCCCTTCCATCTGTGCATCCTTCATAACGGTGATCATCTTCTTTAGAACCATTAACAAGGCTGGTCTAGCACACACCATGATCAATGGCCTCATGGATTTGGTCAATAAGCCTACAATCCTTAGTATCATGGGTCATAGAGGTGTAGATATTAAAGTAGCAAGACACATTCTTCCAAATTATGCACTGTAACAAGGGGCATCTACTTGCATCATGGTCCCCGTGATAAATTTCACTATCTACCACTATGGTACGTATTGATTTCCGTGGGTAACTATCCTTGACACACCCTCTACTTCACAATCCATGCACCAAAGACCACTACGAGTCTTATGTGCAGAGTTTGTAGACAACTTCTCTAACTATTTGGCCATGGTAGTAATTTGAGCCTCTAGAAAAGGGCTCACACTAGTATCAACGCTCCCAACTACTTTAGTGCATAAGGTAGCCTCTAGAGCCTTACATAGGTCATTAAATGTTTTATGGGATAATGCCCTCCTAAATGGAGTGATCAACCCTCCAAAAACCATTGAGCATGTTGTGAAGGGTGAATGTCATATGAAAATTTTGATAAGAGAGTCTTAAACTATGCATCATACTCCTACACACTCTCTGCCATTCCCTGCTAGATCTCCTTCAAAGTGCTGATGCTCTTCTTTCAAACTCGGTATTTGGAACTCTATAGGAAGACACTCTTCAATGTGGTGTAGCCTACCACCATATAATAGGGGTTGTAATTCCTATACTAGCTATGCACGCATCCTTACAACGTTGTTACAAATTGACTTTCCTTGAACTCTGGAGTAGTGATCCCCTTCGCGCGCCATATCAATTCATAGTTGTGCATGTATTATGTAGCATCCTCTATACCCTAGCAATCTGGAAAGTGTAAACATGTTTCAAATATTACCTAAGGAGGTGGCTAAGGCCCCTATCCTCTTGATCCAGATCCTTGGTTCCCTCCAGTTTTCCCTCCACTAGATCCACTAGATCCACTAGGTCCTATGCCTCTCGATCCACCAGTTCCACATCCAAATCCTCCTGTAACCGATAATGGGCCTGAAGTGATCATGCCTAGTGTCCCTAAAATCGCACCGAATTGTGCACCAATGGTATATGAGATTTCTCCACTACCAAAAGTGTATCCCGTGCCACTCCCAGATGTGTTGCCTAAACCTTGCGTACTTGTACTTTGCCCAAAAATTCATCCAAACACCGGAATGGTATGTGCATCCATAGATGTCCCAAATGAAGAATTATACCTCTTGGGCACTCGATCAATCACTCCTATTGATACCAAATGGGTTATCAATACTCCTTTGATTTGGAAAACCAAGCACCAGGGGTTGGTCGCCAGGTGGGTTTAGATGCGCGCCGACGACTCTCCTTTCTCCATGTGACAAACTCTCATCAGAAGCTGAAGGGGCCTCTCTCCCTCATTTTCCAGATGGGATAACAAATACTACTCAGGGATCCATGTCCTCTTGTGTGAACTTCTACACCCTCTCATAATCTCTACCTCCATAGATCCATCACACTTGCAACCTCGCTTTGTCTAGTCATCTACCTTTCACGAGATTCACTATACTTAAGCATGTCTCTCCTCTCTTTCCTTTTTAGTCGTAATGTTTTCCATCTTCCTCCACCCTAGCTTCCTCGCCTAGTGCTTAGATTATCTTAGCCGGCCATGGGAATGCTTCTAAACCAAAAGTAATGACCAATATCTTCATAGCTAGAGGAATAACACTCAAAAATGACCCTCTAGGATTCCTCTGAAACTCAAACTCAAAGAACTTCTCGGGAAAGGATACGTCAAAATGGAGTATTCTAAAATGTAATCGTGCTAACACTCCCTTCCACCGGTGATCAATAGCATGTGTCCAAGTCGATCTACATTGTGTAACCTCGATAGTCATCTTGGGTCCACACGCATGATTTATAGAACCAACTTGATCTAGATGCGTATGTCGAGAGCCATTCATACAACTCTACTAGAAAGTAAAAAATAATGTCTCATACAACTCATGGTATAGGTTCTCTTCTACCCATCAATGTGCATTGAACTCAAGTCCAGTATTGAATCTTTGAGCAAACTTGTCCTTTGTGCTCTTGAATCACGTTTCAACACTTTCTAGAGTCAGGTGCTCTATCATTACACATCAAAAAGATAAAGATGCATGTCATTTCTCACAACAAATTCAAAAAGAGGTCCTGGCAATGAACCAAGATGTAGTCATTTTTATGCCCTCTCAAAGAATAAGGAAATCCCATGCGCACCGACCTATCACCTAGCGAGTGTTGGGTGCTCTACCGAGGAATGCGTGGGCTTTGAGTCCCTCCTTTATATGAGTTGTGTGAGAATGCATTATTTACGACAAAAAATTAAGTGAATAGATTGGAAAGGAACCATACATTCATCTTAGAGCTTAGAACAACTTCTAGACCAATGTGTTCATTCATATAAGAAAAACATTACAAAACATAGGTCTGAATCATAACAGAAAAGAACTACACATGGTTTTACACCCACTCATATTAAATGTATATATAACTGATCCATATAGATGTAAGTAGAATTGGAAACACACATATATTCATATTAAGCATGTTGATAACCACATTACATTAATCGGGCGATCACATGAGATCCATATGATAGTGCAGACCAATGTCATGCATTGAAACTGGACTTAGGCCCTTCATAGTACAAAGAAAAATTGTTCAGACCCATCCCCTTGATACAACCTACTCCTACAGATCCTCTAAACCCAACCTATGGAGCTCTCACAACATTCTTGCATGGCTTCACCTCTCTTCAATTCTTGGTCTCTCCATCGGGTTCTATGTGTCTATTTTTCTTCTACTAGGTGCTCATATATGTAGCCTTATCAAGCATCACCATGCCTTTTTGAAGTTGTAGATTACTTGCCATGTTTCCAAGTGGTCCTCTATGGGAGTATGCTTCTTCATATGTGAGCTCTCCATCCTTTGCCATGATGAACTTCTGGAATCTTCTATCACAAGGTATATTCCTTCCATGGGCACCAAGTCACCAGTGCAGAACCTTATCCACTTTGCATGTGGAGTCAGGTCATGTTTTCCTCGTGTTCTGCCCAATATGCCAAATATGGCTAAGTCCAAAGATCTTTGCTCTACCTTGCGCGCACGCCACTAGTTCGACCAAAACCCTCCTAAAACCCCGTCTGCGTGCTTTCTCCTCACGTGACCTTCTCTCGAATAGGCCTTGTGCACCCACTCGCCTTCTTGTACTTAGCCAATATTTTAGGGGCCCAAGTGGCCTAACACTATTCTTTCCTAAATTCACCACAACTAAGAATTGAAACCCTAGTGATAGGATTATCCAATGACATATGCACCCATGTAGAACCTCTTTTTTACTAAATATTTTAGTTCTACACGTAAAATAAAGGGGATTGCAAAAACATATTACACAAACTTTTGTAGGTCATAGACCATTGATAGCCCCTCATGTTTTTTTTGTTTTATAATTTTATTTTATGAGGGTGAGCTTTTTCTCAAAATAAAACTATATAATCAATGTTATCTTGACTTTGGTTGTGTGAGAATTGCACCAATTATTATGTAGACACCTAAATTCGATATCTCTATACCTTGTCTACTAATGTGCACATATTTTATTAATATCCTATCTAGGTCCCCTTTTAATTAAATACATCCCCTTAATTTAATTAAAATGCCCATCATGTTTCACCGTTCTAAAAAAATTAATGAAACAAATAAGAGGTGATAGGGCAAGGAGGAATACTTATTTGTGGTGTTAGTTGAAGGTTGTGTGTGTGTTCTGATTTCTTGATCCAAGTTAATTGTGAGAAATACCTTTTTTCTAGGAGGAACTACATGTAAAACTTAAAACAATACCACCAAATAGAGTTAAACAAAACAATGAGTGGACTGCCTAGAGGGTGCTAGATCCGGGAAGCGTGATGCTTCCTGAATAGGTTGTCAATCTAATTTTATATAACAATATTAATGCTATTCAAAATACTCATGAAATAAAGATCCTACTGTAGTTGAAATGATTTAGGTATCTTGTAAAAAACAATAAGAACGGTTGTTCAAAATATTGTTCAAGGTCAAAATGGGTCAGGTGATGGGATGGTATTGGGTTACAATCGGTACGGGCTTTGGGTGAAGTCTAATATAGGTTATAAGTGGTTTTGGGCTATTGTAAAATAGATATTAGCTCGTTGTTCGAGCTAGGTTTCTAGACACACTAATCGACGTCGGCTATGTGACCGATGCTAGTTAGGTAGAATGACCGATGTCAGTCATTAACTAGAGTTGGTAGGGGAAATTAGCAAAAACTTCCTAGGAATGGTCTTTCAGACTCTTTATGATTGTACAAAGGTTGGAAATGGTGAGAGTGAGGTCATGGAATGGTCTAAAATGTGTAGAGATGATTAGGATAGGGGAAGATAGGTGGAAGGTTGAGGTATGGTAGGGTGATAAGTTGGTGGGCGGAAGGGTGTATATGGACGTGAAGAAAGATACATTACGAGATGAATAATAAATCTTCTTGAAAGCAAACAACTATAAATGAAAATATATTAAGTACTTACTTGAAGAGTAAGTTTTAAGAATGCAGTGATAGGGACAGTGATGGTAGAGATTCGGAGAAGAGAAGTTGCATTCATGCCATGGCATCTGAACTTCCATGCTTCTCTATGTGAATCCGTGATTGTGAAGAAGATGATGAATGCAAATGGTTGTTGGTAGTGCTCCCATGTGCTTTCCTTTTCCTGAGTGCTTTAGAAATTTGATTGCTCCAAGTCTCTATTCGTATGAGATCCTGAATCGAATGAACAACCTAGGAAAAGGCTTTTGGAAATGTATTTAACCTAACCAACGATGGTTAGGGACTAACGTCAATTGAGACATAACCGACATCGGTTAAGGCAACAATATCTAGGTTGGCCAAAAATAGCCTAATTGTTGTTATTTTTGGCGTGGTATTCAATCTTCATTTGAGTCTCGAGTGATGGATCATGAAAGGATAAGTAAGAGTCTTTTTAGGTTTGTTAATAAGAGTTAAGTCTAGGTTTAGACTAATTCCTAGTTGGTTAGGATAGGTTTAGACTTGGTCTTAGGTCGTTAATGAGGTTTGAGTGGGGTCATAGGGTGAGGTGGCTAGGTGAGTTGGGTGGGTGAGGTGGTTAAGTGAGGGTGTTAATTAATTTAATTAAGATAATTAATCCAATTAACATGTGCACTAGGGGATATGAATAGGTAGGAAATGATTAATTTAATTAATGTGGCTTTAAGGGGAGTATGACCCAATTTTATTAGGATCCTATCTAGGTCCCCTTTTAATTAAATACATCCCCTTAATTTAATTAAAATGACCATCCCATCACCTTTAGTTAATTTAATTAATTAACTTCTATTAATTAATTAATTAATATCCACATCATATCATGCCCTAATCCACTTTCTATTTAGGATGCTTTTATCCTAAATCCCTATCCTACGCTTTTTCCTAGCTTTCTTCCTATCTATTTTTATGCCATAACTACCCATGATTTATCCCCAAGAAATATAATCCTACACACATGATTTAAAGCACTCTTCCAACTCTTAAAGACACAAAATCACGCCAAAACATGAAAAAGCTACCCCATTGGGGAAATTTTCCCCATAGTCGGTGGCGACCCAACCTAGTCACCGTTAACCCTATAAAACTAAGTTAAATATTTCCATAATGAATCATAAATCATCATATACATGCAAGTTTTGGAGCTTCCCTGTGACATGTGAACTCTTCCTCATGCTTGAGAATTCCGAGAACAATTACAGAGATATTTTGAACATCATTTCAACATGCTTGCATCACTCATGATCATCCTTCATGAGATTATCATTATATTTGTGTTACTTTAATAAAATTTTATCGTATTAGCGTTGTTTATCTTGTATCTAACCTTTTGTAGGAGCATGTGATCCTCAACAATATCTAGAGCTCCCTCAACAACATTATTTTCCATCCTCTTTTCATGCAGGTCTCTCATTTCATCCTTTTGACCTCGACCTTGCCTAAATCTACTACATTCACCATTGCTTCACCCCCGCCACCCCTCAACCAAGGTCCTTATCCCCACCCGCCCTTTCCAATATCTTTTTCCATCATTCTTTGGTTTCTACTCCTTTAGATCCCTTATGAAGGTTGAATCCAACATATACAAGCCTTTGCTACATCCAAGTTACATCTAGATCTTGCAAGGTTTGCATATTTTAGTTACATTCTAGATCTAGCCTCCTAGGTCGTCGTCGACTTGCCTTTGCACAATCTAGGTCACCATCGACCCAAACTAAGTAACCTTTCATTTACAATTATTTCAATCAAATCAAATTTTAGATCAATTTCAATTATTTCTCAGATTCAGTAGTACTTTTGTTTCTGTATGTAATTTCTTTATCAATCCTTTACTTCAATATTTCTTTAAAATGGGGGTTGACATCTACCAAGGAAGTTAACACTTTTGGATTTGCTTTGTTAGGAAACCCCATGTATCCCATCTAATCAATTTCCTTTTCAGTCTATCTTATTTGTAGGTCATCAACTACAACAAGGATCATCTACTTGGCCCCATTCATCCATCACATCATGCTTCTGAGGTACTATAAACCCTCCATGTTATGAGTTGCTAGTTTCTTTCATTACTAGTTCATTTATTTGATTAAGAATGAAAAAACTTGTCCAACATTTCTGGCACGCCTGGTGGGACCACCTTTTGGTGATCCTTTTTCATTTCTTTTTTATTTTCTTGCTTCTTCCATCTTCTACTAACACTGCAATGCGAGGCCCTGCTTCTTGCTTGCTCGTGTTGGTTTGGCTACTTGGATCGCTCTTCACTAAAGTTTAGATAAAAAGGAAAAGCTTTATCCAGGTTTTCCTCTTTTTCCTTATTTTATCTTTTCTACATCATATTTCCCTTTCCTATGTGTGTCCTCATCGAAAGATCATGCTTTAATTCAAGTTTAAAAATAACCTTTCTTTTATGCATCTTGATTTCTCACATAGTTTAAGTAGGGGTTTACTTGTTGCATTTCACAATCCTCACACATGACCTAAAACTCATAAATCAATCAACACATCAAAACAACATCCTACCCGGTAGACTGATTGGGATTTCATCACCCAATAGGAAGCTACTTGAGACTCTCCCAAGCCAAAAAAATTGAAACCAAATCTATACTACCTTCTCCTAGGTACCCCGTTATCCATCCCCTTTTATATTTTTCACATTTTCTTAATTAAAAACAATAAAAATAACTATTTTCTTAACTTATTTGATTTAAAATGGAACACAATTCTTCCCCAAACGATTCTGCACAAACCATGATTAATATCTTATGTTTTCCTCCTTCTAGCCCCATCCGTGACTTCTTTCTCCGTAGATCATGCCAACTAGTAGAATCTATCCCACCACCTTGGACCACCCTTACTTCATCTGACATCCCCATGCCTATCCCATATATTGACATTCCCATCCCTCATGTATCAAATCTTCCCATCCAATCCCAACCATCTTATCATGTTCCTCCTTCCCAATATCATACACCCCCTCAACCAATACAATCTTCACCACTCCCCGACATTTTTAGACAACCCTTTCCTAACCCACCACCAACAAACTTGTTTTCACCATCACCACTAAAAAAATATAACCCATTTTCAATCAACACCATACATTGGACACCTCCTTCCATATCTACCCCACTTATCTCATCATCACCTACTCCCATCCTTGATATTGTGCCTACAGCTCCTTTGAGAGCTATCCCCGCAGATCAACCATATCCACCACCTTGACTTCCACCGCTTCTCTCATATTTACATCCAGTCCTACTCTTACCACATCTGCATTGGCTTCGACTACACCCACCTCTTCATCCATACCTATCCTACCTCAACTTACTGTGACTACCCCATTATCCACACCTATCCGAAACACACCTATCACTACACTTATATTTACTACGCCAACAAATCCACCCGTGTATGTCTTGACATCATTATCACACATTTCTTTACCCATGCCCACATCCACCATTCCTACATCTACATCTATTATCACACCAATCCCTTATTTACAATCCACAATGCCTCCTGAAACACCTAAGACAAACATTGAAGGCACTCCTACCTCTTCTACAAAACCCCTCATTTCCACACCAAATAATCCAAAACCTACATCATCTCCCTCTCACATAGACTTCATCAACCATATGATCTAAACACCTCTTTCTTCTATCCACACATGTACCTATCATCGACCCCACACCAACATATAACTCATCCAGCTTCATTGGATACCACTCCCCCATCCACATCTATTCCACCATTACCCATCATACCATCCATAGAATCAGTCCCAGTCCTCTTTCTACACTTCTACCTACACCTACCACATAAAACATCATAACCACATCTCCTACATCATCATCCTCTCCTCCCACATCCTTTGAATAATATTGGAGAGCATTACAACTTGCAATAACCATAGGTGACCCTCCTGTCTCATCTACACAACCAGACATTTCTTCACCTTCCTTAGATCAAGTCATGCAAAAATTACTTCCCCCATCAGTCACAACATCATCTTCAGATCCACCAATCAAAATCATTGTCATTCCTACCAAGGGTACTCCTTCACAAGAAAAATCTAAGAACCTTGGTACCCTTCCACAACGATCCCTTGTGCACCGTCACAACAAGATAGACTTTCCTCCAATGAAGATCAAACCAACATCATCCATCTTGGGGCCACATACATCTATCTTAAGACCATATCCTTTATTTTGATCAATCAACTAATCCAAATCCAAACAATCTGATTCCCTCCTAGGACCAATGCCCTCATCAAGAACACTCCCATCCACCAATCATTCTAAACCAAAATCATCCAACCCTTCTTCTTCCAAGACACCAATCACCATCACAACTAAAAAAAAACATCAAGACCTTGAAACAACCCGCTCCCATCCTCGACATCCATAAAATATTCCAAACCATATCCTACCACACATCTTAAATCATATGCGAGAAGTCCTGTGACATCTACTCCAAATTTCTACCATCACACTTCGCATATCAGGGCCTTTGATCCAGACCATCCAAAGCCATCATGGTTTGACCCCCACCACATTTGCACCTACCATCATACCCCAGGTCATGACACTAAATAGTGTAAGGCCCTACATACTATCATCCATGATCTTATCGAGAGAGAGGACCTTCTCGAATATCCTTCTCTCGTCAATCATATTATCCATGACTCGATTCATATCCCATTTATTCCTCTCCATCTACCACTAGACCTTCTCCTTCATTAACGACTTCTTCACATGCTGATCCTCTTAATGAGGGTCCCCCCTTATTCATCGATACAGTTCACCTTGATTCACCATCCCTATGATCTTTGATCTTATACTCCATGTATACTTATCAGCCCATCTCATTTCACCTATCCTATTATCCACCAGCTCATCCACATCTCTCTCTCTAGGGGAACACATTCCCTTTGTTGTTGAGTCCACATTTTCTTCCACATCATCCTATCCCCCCAGATTCTTTGACACTGGGGAGACTTCATTCTAGGATCTATTTGCTTGCAGATTGGACCTTATCCATACCTGACGTTATCTTATTCTATCTTCTCCTCTTATGACCACCTTAGTGGCTCTATATGTTCTCCCCTTGGGAGCACCATGGCTCTATCTAAGGCCCATCCTCATGGCCATATGATATCATCCTAAAATAACTTTAGTAACTATTACTCTTGTTTTCTCGGGAGACGTGCACTTATACAAGCTTCATGGTCCTTATTAATCCTTGATCTTCACAATAACATCACTACATCATCACTACAACTGAATATTTCACTAAGTGGGTGGAAGCAATTCCCCTCACTTTAACCAAATATGGCCTAATCATTAACTTTATCTACCAACACATCATCTAACACTTTGATGTTCCTCACAAAATCATCGGGGATAATGAAAAGTCCTTTAAAAACAAATATATTAAGAAGTTATGTGATTCATTTAACATCTAACTCAACTTCTCTTCTCCATACTATCCTTAAGCTAGTAGGCGAGTCGAAGCCACTAATAAAACTCTTCGAAACATTCTTGCAAAAACTATTGACTAGTTAGGATGTGACTGACATCTCCATCTTCCTTTCACTCTTTGGGCTTATCGACTAGCATCCGTACTTCCATGGGGGATACCCCATTTTTACTTGTGTATGGTTCCAAAGCCATCCTCCCTCTCAAAGTTAAAATTCTATCCTTGCGCGTGTCCTTTGTGACTTCATCTTTGATGAAGACTATCACCAAACATGTCTAACATAACTTGAGTTGTTAGATGAGTGCCACCTTCTTGCTCTTGAACACCATCATGTTTATCAAGAGTGCATTAAACATGCTTATAAAAAGTGCATTAAAGAGCATGAATTTAATGTTGGTGACCTCGTTCTCAAAGAAAATCAAAATGTCACTACTCTAGAAAGGAGCCAACACGAAAATTTTTCCCCTAACTGGATTGGACCATACATTATCACACACAAGTATGGGTCGGGAGCCTATCGATTGGCCTCCCTTGATGGTAAACTAGAAGTGGAACCTCTTAACACATTACACTTCTGACCATTATATTGTTAGCATGTCTTCTAGTAAGCTCTTAGTCATATTATTAGATCATCCCTCCGTCATTAGCTTCTTCCATTTTTCATTGTAGTGATTTGGAATTATGTGGTCATTTGTCACTTTCCTAGATGTGACCTTAAATATGATAACCACAACTCTACTTGTAGTGTATTCCTTATGGATAATTTCTCCCTTTTTTAGAACTCTATGATCATTACATCCATCACCCTCTCATTCACCTATTGGAACCATGTAAAGTGTCCAGGGGTGTCTCTTTAACAATCAGTGTCCCTTCCTATGTGGTTTACTTAACTATTCCCATATCTTCCCCATGTCAAAATAAAAATCAAAGGATGATCCAATCAAAATTCAAAGCACTAAAAAATAGAATGCTCCCTCGAAGGATAGCTATTCAGTCAAAAAAAGGAAAAAAGAGAAAAAGAAAAAGAAAAAAGAGAAAGCAAAATCAAAATCAAATAAAAGAAATAGACCGATCCTTGAAGGACGGCTATCATATATGTTATCTTTTGTCATCTATATCACATATGTATAAAGTAGACCATGCCCTCTAAGGATAGCTATTCAGTCAAAAAAGGAAAAAGAGAAAAAGAAAAATAAAAAAAGAGAAAGAAAAATCAAAATCAAATAAAAGAAATAGACCGATCCCTTGAAGGACGACTATCATATATGTTATATTTTGCCATCTATATCACATATGTATAAAGTAGACCATACCCTCGAAGGATGAATAATCTTGTTATCATGGCATTGAAGGCTTCCTGTATTGATCAACCTTCCATTTTATTTGCATCCTAAGAAAGCTTCCCGCATTGATCAACTTTCTTCTCATTGTTCTTTCCCCTTCCCAGAGCTGGGGCATAGATTTAGGGAACACCACTAACAGAGAAACCTTTTCCCACATATAAGTTACATCTCAAATCCCTTTGTCATATTGACATTAGGTCTATGATTTCATCCCATCCATTGTCTCTTTATGATCTTTGATATAACTAACTGACGTTGGTTACATTCTAACACATGTTTTGGTCACATGTGCCTTGTGTTATTCGGATCCCCTCTTGTTTACCTCCATTAAACTTAGAGGCATATTTTCTTCATACATTCCTTGATATGATGTAATTTTGTTCATACCTATAGGTTTATATCATTTGGTTACATTATCTCAATCACCTATCAATCTATCTATCTATCCTAAATACATCAATCTTTACTTACACTAATCGATAATCACATCCACATTACTCTTTCATCCACATCACATTCTATCCATTCAATTCATTACCATGATCAAATTCAAAATGAACATGTAATCCTAATCCTCATTAACCATACAAAAATTCACATCATCAATAATCCATGCATATACAAATCCCAAGTAGCACAACATCAAATCTAACAATCCAAGTAAAGGTAAATCATTTCATCTTATACTTTTACCATCATCATCAAATATAATTAAAACATGCAACTAATCCTCATCATAATCACATATACTATCAATATCAACATCATCATAAATCAAAAAATCAACCTTACACAATACACATATATCGAGATCGAACAAAATGATAACACACACACACACACACACACACACACACACACACACACATATATATATATATATATATATATAAATCAAATGTATCGGTGCATAATTGCTCTCTAATGGGGCTATCTCAAAGTAGAGATATCAATAAAACCCAAAAAGTGAATGTCGATAAATTAATATCCCGCCCTTGTGGGATGGATCCCTCCATCTACCTATCAACCTCATCACCTCCTCCCTGACCCTCTCCTCGATGTGGCTAGCCACACTCGTTGTGTTCCTCGACTTCTCGTAACCACTTGTGCTATATTATGCGGATGCTCATAGTATCATAGTGTCTTTGGAAACTTCTTGATCACAATCCCCTCATAATACTTAGCCTCTGTGGATAAGAATCGTATTTATTAATCAAGCTCATGCTAGGAGGTTTCATCTCTCCCCTCCTGCGGTGCTACTGTCCTTCACCCGCGAGCTCGGTAGCTTAATATGGTAGAAAGATCTCCAAAATGGACCCTATAGGCCTCCCTCTACCGGTAGTATCGGTCTCTATCCTCTCCAATTATGTCCCTCTCCTGGAACGTAGTGTCTTTTTCTACCCTCATTTGATCTAACTTGGTGCGAAGCCACCCTAACTCGTTAGTCTCTCAAAATCCTCCATCTCTGCCTCTTAGAGCTGCCTTTGCATATCCCCCAATCTCCATCTCATCTACCTCCTCCTCCCCTCCATACATAGCCACACTAGTTTCCTAGATAAAACTCAACCAATCACCAAATCTAGCTCCGAATCCTACGTCATCATCATCATCCCATGGTGTAGCCTCCTCCTCTAATGGATCTTGCCATAACAAGGCTCAACAACTCCCTGTCAACCTCCTCCTACCTATACAAAATAGGAGCATCTGGTATAGTCTAGAAGACCCCAAAATGTCATCACACTCAATCAAACTGAATGACCTCGATCATCTCTAGTCATCTCCCTTGGACCCACCGTGTCCACCTCATACCATACAACCCCGCATCTACTCTAAGCCATGCGGGAAAATCCCTATACGACCACCATCTAATCTCGATCGGTCAGGTCTCTAACTCCATGAACTGATCAACATACCAATCCTCTTCTATGTCTCCCTATCTCCAAAGGCTTAGTCGAACCTCCATCTCAAAACCCAACCACAAGTTCTATGTGATCCCCAATGACCCATGGAAGCCCTGGTGGCCAAATGACAAAAATGTGCTCATAGGCCAAGCAAAGAAACAAGAAACCTACGCTCTAACCGACCTCTTGCCCCCTTTACATCAATAGCTCCTAGTATAACCGAGCTAACAAAGAAGCCCTCGAAAGAGAATATTATCTAGTGATCCACTATATCAACAACCACACCAGCCAATGGCCATAAAAACCAAGCTCCACCCGAGTGCAACAAAACATAACAAGACACTACCATCATAACCAAGAATATCAAATGACTCCATGGTATGCTTGACTCATACCTCAACTCATACAAAAATTCCCCTGAAGAAAACTCTGATGTGGGGCACATCGGCTCCAAATAGCCATGTCAACACTTCTAATCTATCCTCATTTATGATGGGAACTACCTGTTCCCCCCCGTAGAAGAAATCTTAATATCCTATACACATCCTCCAAGGTGATGGTCATCTCCCTATCCTAAACTAGAAGGTACCAGTCTTCTAGTCTCATCTCTCTACCAAAGCGATCATCAACCCCACATCTCGTGGGATCCTCTAATAATGTCTGAACCCACCTAACCCCACTTGCACAAGTGATCCCACTCAATATCTGTCACATCTCCTCTAATCTACTCATATAGAGTAGGCACTTTGTCTCTCAAATAGAGGGTCTCTCTGGCCTATAATCACAAACAAAACATGTGAACATCAGATCATAAATCCAAAATCTAATCCAAATCCATTAAATTTCATAAAAATAAAAATTCCAATCCAAATCCATAAAATTTCATCAAAAATCCAATTTAATCCTTACCAAATCCAATCTAACTCTATTTGAAATTGACCTGAGTTAGGTTGACGCATTTCGGGGTTGATCGATGTGCCTTAGGGATCGAAACGCGTCAATCCACCTAGGTCACCACCAACCACCCTTGGCATCATCCACTTTTTCTAAAAAATGCAAAAATAAACAAATAAATACAAAATTAAAAAGCTTGAGTTTTGTTACTCACTATCCTTCGCACTGTCTGACATTTCCTTACAACTCATGCGGCCTCCATTTCTCAATTTTCTCTTTAATCACTCTAATCTCTCTCATCAATTTTACATGTGAAAATGAGCATCGTTAGTTGATTTACAGCTTATATAGCGACCGACACTTGGTCACCGTTCGCCTTGGGTCACCGATTGTTAATCGCAGCCTTGGTAGCATTTGCTTTGGCTTCCTCGATCTTTGTTTATGACCTCTTCTTGGGAATTCTTCAAATTCCACCTTTGTGGCCATCTTTACTTTCCCCTTTAGGGCATTTTATTTCAATATTCCGATCCTATCCTTTTGCGATCTCGAAGTCCACTTTTGTGGCCATACTTACTCCCTCTTCGGGCATTTTTATTTTTCAATCTTATCCAATTTGCACACAAATTCCACCTTCGTGGCCATACTTATCTTCCCCTTGGGGCATATTATTTCATTACTCACCTTTTCGACCTTTTCTCGTGTCCTGTGTTGGGCACCATTATTTTCATCCTCGTCCTTTGCGGACACATAATTTTTCGCTCGATTCCTCATGTACAAAGGATTTCACATAATTTTCACATTTATTTGCACATACTTTGATGCTCTCTTATGACCCCATGATCATTTCGAATTGCATCCATTTGAGATATTTCCTGTTGGATTATCTCCATTTTGTAGTGATTTTCACCCACTCGTTGGCCTATAGAGCATTTTCACTCATCTCCATTGAGACCACAATTTTCCCTCTACCGATGTGATATTAGAGTCACCACCATAGTTTTTTTATTATTGTGATCCTTTTTGCTCGGGACATCTTGCCTTACGTTATCCTTTTACCCATCTTTCTTCACCCACCCACTCTTCATCATCTACTTTTTTCAAACACATCATCAATTTCCTCTAGCATCATCAATCCCCCATTTTAGGGGGAGCTCATCATCTACCTTCCGTCAATCCTCATCATACTATTTTTCTCACTATTTTTGTCTCATGGCTTGCTAGTGCAAAACATTCAACGAAAAAATGGGCAAATGTAGACACCTAAATTCAATATCTCTATACCTTTTTTACCCACGTGAGCATATTTTATTAGGATCCTATCTAGGTCCCCTTTTAATTAAATACATCCCCTTAATTTAATTAAAATTCCCATCCCATCACCTTTAATTAATTTAATTAATTAACTTCTATTAATTAATTAATTAATATCCACATCATATCATGCCCTAATCCACTTTCTATTTAGGATGCTTTTATCCTAAATCCCTATCCTTTGCTTTTTCCTATCTTTCTTCCTATCTATTTTTATACCCTAATTACACATGATTTATCCGCAAGTAATATAATCCCACACACATGCTTTAACGTACGCTTCCAACTCTAAAAACATGAAATCACACCAAAACTCAAAAATCTACCCCATTGGGTAAACATTCCCTATAGTCAATGGTGACCCGGCCAACTCACCATCGACCCTATAAAACTAAGTTAAATATTTCCTTAATGAATCAAAATCATCAGATGCATGTAGTTTTGGAGCTTCCTTGTGACATGTGAACTGCTCCTCATGCCCGAGCATTCATGTAATAGTTATAGATGTCCTAAACATCATTTTAACGTGTTTACATCACTCACAATCATCCTTCATGAGCTTATCATTATATTTGTGTTTCTTTAATCAAATTGTATCATATTATCATTTTTGCTTGTATCTAACATTTTGTAGGAGTAGGTGATCCTAAACAATATCTAGAGCACCCTTAGAAACATTATTTCCTAGCCTCTTTACATGTAGGTATCCCATTTCATCCTTTAACCCTCGACCTTGACCAACTTTGTTACAGTCGTCGTTGCTTCACCCTCAAGTTGTTGTCAACTAGGGCCCCGTCCCCAATCCACCCTTTCCAATCTCTATTTTCTATCATTATCTGGTTTCTGCTCCTTCGATCCCTTCGCAAGTTGAATCCAACATACACAAGCCTTTTCCATATCTAGGTTGTATATGGATCTTGTAGGGTTTGCATATTTCAGCTTAAATTTTACATCCACCTCCTAAGTCATTATCGACTTGTCTCGCATAGTCTGGGTCAAATTTGACCCGAACATGTAACCTTTCATTTACAATTATTTCAATTAAATCAATTTTTAGATTAATTTCAATTATTTCTTAGATTTAGTAGTACTTCTATTTCTGCATACAATTTCTCCACCAATCCTTTACTTCAATATTTCATTAAAATGGGGGTTGAAATCCACCTAAGAAGTTAACGCTTCTTGGATTTGCTTTATTAGGCAACCCCCACATATCCCATCTAATCAATTAACTTTTCAATTTTTCTTATTTATAGGTCATCAGCTATAACAATGATCCATCATCTACTTAGCACTGTTCATCCATCAAATCATGCTTATGAGGTACTATAAACCCTCCATGTTAAGAGTTGCTATTTACTTTCATTACTAGTTCATTTGTTTGATTAGGAATGAAGAAACTTGTCCAACATACTATTCTAGATGCATTGACATACACACGTAAGGGGTTGTCCAATTTGAAAATTATAGCATGGTAATATTGGAGAGTTTTTCCTTTAAGTCTTAAAGGATTTTTTTGGTCTTCATTCCATTCAAGTTCTCCCTACTTATTGAAAAATTTATCTAGTGGCGCAACAATCTTGACATATCCTTTGATGAATTTTCTATAATAACCATAGTTTCTAAGGAATGAACATACATCTCATTGTGTTTGTGACACCTCAAGTGGGACAATAATGCTATTTTTATTGGGTCAATAAGTTTTTATCCTTACATATAATGTATCTATTGTCATGTTAAATGTCTAACATGTAAAATTGAAAATTTTGGTCATGACAACCAAGCCCCCACTTGAAAATTTCCTCTCTCGGTCACTATAAACCCTTCCTCTAGCCATACTATCCACAATGTCATCCTCATTCTAGCTAAGAGTAACGTGATAACATTATTTTCAAGTTTGTTTCATGTTCAAGTAAGTATACCTAAGGTGATTGAACAATCTACCGAGATCCAAAGTTAAGAAAATAGCCCTAGAGGTATAAAAATGGTTAGGATGATCTAAACAGGTGACCCGGACTCAAAATCAAATAAGGTTTGACCCTAAAACTTCATTCCAAGCTTCTAGGGTAGAAAAAGCACTCGCGGTGTTCTAAAACTAAGTTAGCAGGATGACATAAAAAATTGAAAAAATCTTGAGCACACTTTTGAGGCTTGAGTGTCCCCTTGCACTTTTCCCAAGGTGTAAAGGGACATGAGGGAAAAATAAGTGTGATCCCCATTTGGTAAAGCTCTTTTGTCACTTAAACTTGTGTTGTTAGGAGGTGCATATGAGTGTTTCATTTGACTCAAGTCCCCTTCCCGATGAGTTAAATACCATTGGTGCATTTTGAGGGTGGAGTGTACCCTTTAACTATTCCCATCATGTAAAGGGAGATGAGGGACACAAAATGTGCTTCCCATGCAAGTTCTTATTGCGTCACTTAATAATAACTTGAGGTGATAGAAATGTCGTAAACTTGTCTTCCACTCACCCATGGCCCCTCCTCTCATGAATCGAATACCCATGGAATGTTTTGGAAGGATGAGTGTCCCGCTGCACTTTCCTCAAGGTTGAAAGGGACATGAGGGACACAAAAATTTGCTTCCCTTCTCTCAATCAACCCCTGGTCATGTGAAAAACCAAATTACAACTCTCGACAACCCATTTCCAACACCTCCAATCTCACTCACACTGCTTTGCATCACATGTTGTCACTTTTCAACATCTAGTTCAAAGTGCACTTCTTTTACCCTCTTGTCCCTTTTCACCTCTTGTCTCCTATTTTTTAAGGTGTAAACACACTTCTACCTCCATCTAATCCTAGTTTAGCATGTGGAGTTAAAGTTGAGTTAAAAATTGCAAGGTATGAGTGAAAGAGTTTTAAATCATAGTACTTAGATCATTTTGCATTTTACTCTTTGATTTCCTCCCCCAAAACTCCATTATTTTTCTATAGATGTTACTGAAATTTTCCTAAACCATCAAACTCAAAAACTGAATTTTGCTCATATCTCCCAATCCATGCACTCAATCTTTGCAAACATTCACCAAAGGCAATCCTTTAAAAACACATTAATATTGACTATAAAAGTATTACCATTGATGCTCTATATAATTTAAAACAACAAGAATAAATTTTCAGCCCCAATAATTTCCTTTTAAGATCTATGGAGATCTAGAAATTAAAATTCCTTGAAAATTGGAGCAGGAGGTCCTAAGAAAAAACCTAAAATTTTGAGACCAGTTTCATTACATTCGACACCCATAATTTGTTACATGTACACTCTTTAAAAATATAGTAAGTTTCCAAAACAACAAACTCTCAGCATCTGTGTTACTCGTTGCAAGTAAAAATCACTAAAAAGTGAAAATTGTGAAAAATTACTCAAAATAGCCATCCTAGATAGGACTTCTTAAAAATAGAGATTATTGTAATCAGGATCAAATCACTTGTATCATTTCATACCCCACATGTTACATTGATTTTTACCATCATGAAGATGAAATATTCAGGCCTAGAATTAATTTCCACTTTGCACACTTAGTATCGTAATGTGGGTGACACGATGTGACCCATATATAATTGGAATATTTAAAGGAAAAAATGTTGAATGAACACGATAGCTATGCAAGATAATATCTTCTTGAGCATACTATTCAAAGTAGGTGGGAATCCTCTGTTTGTTTAAAAGATTGAGCTAGTCTTAGCCTATGCATAACACTATGACAATATTTCCAAAAGAATTTGGGTGAATGATAACTTAATCCTCGTAGTCCTCACACTGAAAGGAATTTCTCAATGCATGTAAATTAACACTATTAACGACATCGTTATCATCACTAGGATTTTTCTTCATAGGAATGGGTGAGGACAAAATCATAATTATAGGGTCGCATCCGGTTCGTGGCTCAAGTAGGGACATAAGACCTCTCATATCCCTAATTATTTATCTCGGAGTGAGTTTCACAAATCATACTTTGATGTTATTATCTTACTAAAAAGAGTGATGGGAGAAGAAACAATGAAGGATTTCCAATATTAGACGGTTGATTTTATTCTATTAGTTATGAAAGGAGACCAAATAGTGGGTGGGGTAAAATCATAACTAACAACCTTCATTGACAATTGCTATAGTTTCCTACATATAAGAAGTTGACCATGACTTCTTACATGGTGTATGCCCTTAGTTTCACAAGACCCTTCCAAGGTATATCCATTTTCCCCAATGTGCTTCAAAACTCACCTACCTATGAGAAGTATCCACAACTCACTCATAGGGAAAGAAAATCTCACTATGCTAAGGTGAATGATGCATTCACCATGTTCATCACAAGGTTTCTCGAAGGTAATCCAAAATGGAGGATATCAAACCAAATGACTACATTTATTGACAATTGTGGGATCCACTTCATCTAATTCCACACTTCACCTACATCAGGGTTGGAGGCTTTGATCTTGCCCCTTGCAAGCTACCTAGGTACCCGAGTGATAAGATCATCATGTTTAAACTATGTCAGTAGTTATCTCATGCTCATACTAAGTACAAGAATGTAAAAAAGAAAGGCATGCCATTTCCCATCTCCCTGGGAATATACTCATATAAAAATTTCACAGATGGAACAAACATCGAAATATCTTTCCTAGCTCTCAGTTTATACTCCTACATATCTCAGTATAACTTTGATATTAGGGGGAACCCAAATACTTTCACCTTACTAGGCTTGCATTATGTGCCAAAAATTGAGGACTACTAGGTTAACTATACAAATGAATTTGAGGTCAAGAAAATATGATTACATGCGGATGATAGTGGACCAAATGAGAGACTTCAAGTTTGATTGGTTTGTGGATGGGATAAAAGATGATGGATCAAACCTATTTGATCCTAATACCAAGTAGTACACTCTTCCCCTCTTCCTCCCACTCCATAGAACATCAAGGAATCAAGTGATATCAAAGAG
Source organism: Taxus wallichiana var. yunnanensis (assembly GCA_018340775.1). Classification (NCBI taxonomy): domain Eukaryota; kingdom Viridiplantae; phylum Streptophyta; class Pinopsida; order Cupressales; family Taxaceae; genus Taxus; species Taxus wallichiana. The sequence goes on from CM031236.1 coordinate 65,100,880, forward strand.
AGGACCATGATAGTGATCCAAAGGTCAAAAGAATGGTTCAAGTGGAAGAAATATTCCTTCATCGATTTTGGTGGTATTTTGTCTCCATGTAGGAAAGTTTCTCACATTTCTCCCTCAAGGCATCTAAGAAAGCCAAAATCTCTACTCATTCAAATGAATATTCCAAGGGGAAAAGTGTGGAAGCAAAGTTCCCTAAAGATTCTTCCCGTAAGAGGATTCATAAGAGGGTGAAGATCATTGAAAATCCTATTGAACCCCTTGAGTTAGGTGAGATTGATCCATCATAGTATCATATCAGCAACATCCGGTATGTCCTTCTTAACGGCTGAGTCATCTCATCATGAGCAGGCTGTGATCCCTTATCAAGCACCTACAAGTTACCCTATGCCTAATTCTCGTATCTACTTTGTATGAAACATTCCCATGGCTATAAGAGCCACTTGGAAGTGAGTCAAGAACAAAGGCAACAAACTACAACACCTAATTTTGAGGCCATCTCAAAATTTATCAAAACCAAGTAAAATAAGAAAGAATAAATAACATCCCATTTCTTCATCGAGGCCTCTAGATCTCGGTATGTAGTAGTTAGAAGTCCAAAAGTTTCAAAACCCATGGGAGAGATGACTCAAGATGACTATGAACTAACTAGGATTACCTTAGGACAAGCTACACATGAGGGAGATGTGTATCTGCTTCAAAGAGTCTGTCTCTCACTTGTTTTCTAGAAATGAAAAGAACAAACAAACTATGGAGCAATTAGAGGAGCACGTGATAACCCTCATTGCTTGTGTATAATACTTTCTAGAGCCAAATGCGGTACCCATTTCTCCAGCAGAAGTTATCCCTCCCATTAGCATTTTTGATCCTTAAATGTTCAATAGAGCACAAGGATACACCATGCAAGGAGAGCTAATGACAAATGGGTGGAAAATATTCTTGAAAAAAAAGTTATTGTTTCCTCAAGTTTTTCCTTTTTCAAATATGCCCTTACCACTATTTCTAAAGTAAAAATGAAAAAGGAAGAGATTGAGAAATAAAAATATCATTGGGATAGTGTGTTCCCACTGATGTCTAAAATCAGTTGTATTTACTCTCACACTCTATTGAGAAAGAATGTATTCACATATGTTTCGAGAAGTTGTCTCCTGTATGGTCTCACACAATGAGTGTTAGATGTGATATGATAAATAATGTTTTCTTTGAACTTGTGTCTTTTGGGGAACATGCCTCTAAAATTTTGGGTGATGTCAACAATAATGTGTAGAAGCATGGGTCACCTCCGTTCAATGAAAAATCATCTTTAAAATAACTCTCTTCTTTCCAAAAAGTGGTAAAAAAATGTAGGAGACCCTTTCTCTTTCAACAAAGATACTTTGGAATCCATCATGGAAGTTAGAGGCTTAATCTCTAATACCATAGGAGATCACGAAGTTTGGTTCAATCAATGCAAGACCATCGGTGACATTCCCGAGAATTGGATCAAAGCCTTAAGTTATGTTTTCATCCCACAGTTGGGAAGGTCTGTACCTACGAAACATGTTTCAAAAAGAGTTCAAAGGCCAGAGCTCATTCTAGGAGTTTATCCTCATAATTCCCTAAAATCTAGTTCTTTATCGGTAGGAGCTTCCTCTTCATCTGATTGATCACTCTCTTCTTCCCTCTTTCTCTATGTTCTAATTCTTCGTTGGGAATGTACATTTTTAGTTTTTCATCTTATTCACTTAAGTGACCTTTTAATTTGACGTTGTAAAAGTCTCTTTTCATTAATAAGAAAGGGGCTTATCTCTATCCCTATAGGAATGTGAAAGGTCACAAGTGGTATGAAAGTGAAAACTCATGTGGGAGGTAGATGAAAGGAGATTTTGTAAAAGCTATATATTGGGATGGCTTCTCCATTCTTAAGGGTTAGAAATTGGTGTCCCTAGATTTCACCATGAAATTTGGGACTACCCATTTAAAAAAAATTCCTTCTTTTATAATAATGGATATTTTTGTGTTTGTATTGTCGAATATGTCTCTATTACGTTAAGATATTCCCATTGAATCATATGAGCCAATTTTGAAAAATACCTGATGCTAAAACTCATTTTATCCCTTCGCCAAGTTTTGTCTGCGTAGGAAATTTTTATTTAATTATTTATTAAATAAATAAAGCCCCGTTTGAAGTAAATTGTGCTCTAGTTGAAGTTTTGCATGCCAATATCCACACATTTCAATAGGATTTTCACTAGGAATGAATTCAAAGCTTTGTTTGTGACTTCTGGCAATGTTTTTGTTTTTATTTATTTCTTTTGCATTTTTCTCTAGTTTTCCCCGTGGTCTTTCTGTTTAATTCCCTAGGTCCGTTATTTGTCCTGTATAGTCTATTTAATTATCTAGAGCATTTGGAGATCATTTACTAGCCACTTTGCACTAGAAGGAATCAACCTTAGAAAGCAAACTTCCAAAAAAGATGAAGTCAAGCACAAAAAGCCTCTCCTAGGCAAGTCACACTTTTTGGAATAAATGGATCTAAGCTGCAATGGGAATTTTGGTAGTGGCAGGCAGGTGGGAATTTCTTACCTGCCTTGCAGGGTACTTTTTCCCATGAAGTCAAAGTCACTTAAGTTGCAATGGGAATATTAGAGGTGGTAGGCAGTGGGAATTTCTTACTTGCCTTGCAAGGTAAAAATTCCCATTATAAAAAAAAATCACTTAAAGCACCATCGGAAATTTCTTACCTGCCTTGCAAGGTAAAAATTTTCATTATGAAAGTCAAACAACTTAAGTGAAAGAGGGATTTTGGAGCTGCAGTGTAGGGTAGAAATTCCCATCAAAGTTGACTTCCTATTTTTGGAAATTACCCTTGCTAAAAAATGTGACCCACCTTGGGTGAATAACAATGCATTTAATAATATTTATTAATGGTTTATTCACCCAATTTTGGCGCCATAAATAGAAGGAAAGTCAATACAAGTGGAAGAGATAAGGAGAAGTCAAGGATGCATGATAAAAATAAATAAAATAAATTTATTTAAAAGCAACCAACATCATGTAGACTTGGGTGCCCAAATTGGATGAATAAACATGACTATTAATTAATTAAATTGTCGAATTAGGAAGGGCAATTATTAAAAATAGCATGTTGGAGGTTATATAAGCATGGGATGCCATAAAGGAGAAGGAATTATCTCTTTTTGAAGAATATTTCAGCTCGGACAATTTTGGTGCCAAAAGGAGGAGAATTTTGCATTAAAGTTTATTTTCCACCACCGGAAGCTTCGAGTTTTGGCGCCTAGGGTTGGGATAGCCTAATTTTTGCCATTATGAGCATATGCATGTTGGTATATGTGCCTAGGTGAATTAAATAATATTTTTGCTTGCTTTGCATGCAAGCAAAACCTCAAATTTTAGGGCAACAAACTTTATATGCAAATTTTGGTGATAAAAATAAAGTATTCATGCCATGGAATCCATCTTTGTCCGAATAAATTACAGGTATTCATCACAGGTACTCATATAAGTAAAAGGGAGTTCAAATCAATGTCACATACATTGAATATATCTTCCAAATCTGAAGAAATTGCTAGATCTGCACAAATTGATCCAATTGCAAGGGATTCCGACGCAGATTCAAAGAAAAAGAGCTCAAACAAAGATTGTTTTAGCCATGATGAAGCATGATGAAAGAAAAGGATCAATAGAATCATGCATAGCTTCCAGATTTTCTGAAGTCAATGATACAAACATAGGCCCTGAACCTATCACCAATTTAATTGATAGATCCAAATATCATAATTGCAAAGGCTTCCAAAAAAATTATTCTCTTGTTTCTAACACAACCCATGTAGAAGTCAGTGCATGGAAAATTCCTTCCAAAATCTTGTGCATGTGCTCCCAATCTTCCAGTTGAAGCCTTCATTGAATTTACTTGTGTTTGCATTCACCTAGAGTGCTTTCTAGAATTTAAAATTGCTCATATGCAATTTTAAATAAAAATGATGAGTTTTTTCGAATTATTTACGAAAAACATTGCATTGGTGCATGTACTGGAGAAGAACTGCAAAAGCTTCAAGGATAAGAGGGAAGACAAGTCAAAGGTAATACCCATAAGAAAATCATAGTCAACTACTTCCAAATCCAGTTTGGTGAGAATCAAAGGCAAAAGAGTCAACCACATGCAGAATATGGAAGAAGAACAAGACTGGGAGGGTTGTAGCTTTCTTCTTATTTCTTTTCCTCTTTCTTTTATTTTCTCTGAAAAATTAATTGAGAAATCAATTAAATTATAAAACTTAAGTGATTGGTTTAAAATCATTACTTGAAGAAGTCAATTACTTGGAAATAGGTGGCAGACATGCAAAATAGAAGGTTCTATTTTTCAGTTATAAATCATGCATGTCATGCAAAGAGGAATTCCAAGAGGAATATTGCCACTGTTTTCCCTTTTCATAGCTTTCGCATGGGGAATTCATTTAAAGATTCCTATTTGTAATTTCCCTTTATACACTATAAATAGAGGAAGAACCTACGGGTTAAAGGATCATAATTTGTAATCAGTATTCTTGTGTTCCAAACTTTGAGCTGAAACCCTTGATAGCTTTTTGCAAGTAGAGGAATAGAGAAGAGGCAGATTTCTCGGAGAACTTTGTGTCAATGGTGCATTCGTTTCTTATTTTTTAGATCTCTGCATAAACTTTTTGTTGTCTTAGATCTAGATCTGAAACTTTCCTTTGCTTCAAATTTTGCATTTTAAGATCTATTTATTTCCTCTATGTGCATTTGATCAAATCTGTCAACTATTTGTTAGGTTACACGTCTCCTTTCCTTTGTTCTCGCATTTAATTATTTCCCTTTCCTACACATATTGCTTACTGTTGCTTACTTGTTGTAAAATTGCCTAGTTATGGTCCATGAGCTAAGCAATTAAAGTAAAACCAACATATCGATACTAGGAAATATAATTGACAAAATCTTACATGGGAGCCTCACCAGTAAATGAGGGAGATTTATCTCATGACTTCCTAGGTTTTCAACTATGTAGAAAATATAGCCACCATAAATTATTGATTGTTGTTATTTGTTGACTATTTCACTACTACTTCAAGAAATAAAGCTACATTTCTTCTATCTCCTTTCCTATGTTCTTCTATACTCTCTATTTTCCAACTTTGTAAGCATTGTAATCTTGTAAAACCAAGAAGGAACTTTGTGTCTTTGATTAATGAATTCATAGAATTTTTTTCTCTAATTTATTAATCTTGCTATTGCTTACATGGTTGTTTTCTTCTATATAATGTGTACCTACTCTGGTTACTATTGGTGAGAGTCTACTAATTCCTACTCAAACATTAACCCTCTCCCTCTCTATTCTCCTACCTCCCTTTACCACTCTCTAAACTACTTCATCCCTTGTACACCGTCTGACAACCAGTTTGCCACATATTTAGTGGAGTATTCTTGTGTGATCCCCATCCTAATGGCCACCCATAGTTTATTTATTCCTGCATTCAATAATGAGAGCCTCCCATACCCAAGAAGGAGGGACTTAGCACCATGATCGTTGGTGAAAACCAATGCTCTGTCCTTCAAAAAAATTTCACCAAAAGTGTCCAAGAAATGCCTCAAAGGAGTTACAAAAACAAACTTCTTAATATTTAATGATATTTTTAGTTGGTATCATTGAAACATCAAACACAAACATACACAATGATCCTTGACTAGGCCATACATCATTTAGTCATCGAAGTATACTTGCAAGAATTTTAGGATGAAGTCTTCAAGTGCAACCACTATAATGCAAGATACCACCACATGTGAATTTTTTTATTCTAAAGGGCATCACCATGAAGGAAATGATCTCGATAAAAATTTGGTATTTTAGTGATCCTCAACTATTTGCACTTGATGATAACCCAAAAAACCATCTATGAATGTGTATATCTTCCACCCCGCGACACCTTCCAAAATATCTTATATAAAGAGCATGGGACATGCATTGATGACATATACTTTATTTATATTCTTGTAATCCACACATATTATATTGTGTCCATCCTTCTTAATGTTAATCACCATGGGGAAAATTCATTCAAATTCCACCATTGGGACTATCATTCATGTTGCCAACATATTCTCAATTTCTTCTTTGACCTTTACGCACACATTGGGATTCATTTGGTGTGGTATTTTGTGCATTATATTAGTGCCTTCTACCAACTTAATGTGTGTATTTCCCAAATAAGGATGCACACCCTTCAATTTTGAGTAGCTGTATGGGAAAATGTCTTCATAGTCATGAAACAAATTTTTTTATTTTGGATACCTCTACCTCAAACCAATATTCCACAATTGTCATGATTTTTTCACTTTCTCCATGCCAATATTGATCTTTATTGACTTCAGGGGCTCAATATATGAATAATTGTTGGATCATTTTTAATCCATTACTTCACACAATCCAATAGATGTCTTAATATTGAGGTTGTTGGCACCTTTTTCTATTCTATCTAACGAACCATTTTTACCTTGCCATTACTTTTCTAGTTATACAATAGTCATATGTTTTCATCCTCTTCAATGGAGTCATTGTTTGTATTTTGATCCTGAAATATTTTTGGAAAATCCATTCCCTTTGTCTTGTGTAATTTTATCATGTACTCATCTCCAACAACATTATCTCATAATATGGTGTGTCGAGTCCATTGGAGTGACAAGAGTAAATTGGGTGTGTTAGAAGTGAAGGTGCAGGTGTGCACAAAGTGAAATTTTACTTCTTCCTATGTTGTAGTTTCCCTTTGTACCTCACTGTCCACATACTAAGTGTGTGCCCAAATGCGTAACATATAATGGAATCCATGATTCTCTAAGGCATGTTTGAGTAATAAGGAACCCTATTTCTAAGTTATTTCACATCTTGCCAAATGTTTCCTAGGGTTTATCGTTCATTATAGTTTTGTAGTTTACACACACAATTTATCTATTCAAACCACATGTGCATAACCTCCTGAACCCATTCCCATGATCCTCAAAATGATTGATGTGTTTCCCACCACCTTGTTGTAGTTCTTATGACTGAGTAAACCATAGTATTTATTTCTGCTAGCATATAGTCCTTCCTCTCCTACATGAAGAAGTAGAGATATCCCCTACGATGATATTGAGGCATAACCTTAGGTTTATGTCTTACACTTATCATATGTCACTTATTTGATTGAATAGTACCACAACCTCATCCAATCAGTTCGAGAACACATGGGCCCATTTTTCACATGTGATGTTGGTTGTTTATGAGATTGAGTGCACGTCATCCCATTAGAGCATGTATTCTTGGCTTGGATCAAAATGTCCCATATATTTTCAGCTTTGATGTTGTAGATATGGTCTAAGTCTTCTTTTCCTCAACATTATCTATCTACGACCCCTTAGCTTGTGTCAATTGTTATAATCAAACATCGCAAGTCATTTTCAATGCTTCTATAACAATTTTTGAAGCATAGATCTATGCTATTAGTGTAACACCAAGGTCTTTAATGGAGCACTATAAATTATGTACCTTAGCTAATCCAATCACCTTGAAGTACCCTTAGAATTTGAATCTCACAACGTCAATAAAGACACTTTCGTGGACCCTTATTGGTAGGTGGGTTTTTTTATCCATAAACAAGACATATGGAGAAGGATGAAGCATAATGAACCTCATATTATTCCACACATCAATTGTAAGTATGATTACTTCTACACCTATGTCCACCAATATGTCATTAATAGTCTAACCATCTACACCGCATTAAACAACATTTACCTATCGTATTTTTGGTCCTCTGTGTGGATTTGATATCCCTTATTTATTCTTGACTAAGGTGTTTTCCTAGAACCAAGTCCCTAATATACTTAGAGATGCATTATACAAGTATTGGGATTGTTTATACCCTAATTATATTTATGTAAAACCTATTGATTTTAGTGAAATGAATACACTAAAGGATGTAAGGGTTAACAACAGTGACTATTTCCCCTAGCTCGATTCCCCTCTACTGCAGGACTCTGCTGCTGCCACCTGTTTCTCCTCTCTCCCCCCCACCATTGTTGTCACCCCCCCTGCCGGCCATTCAGGCATCTTCTCCCATTCCCCCTTCTGTTGCTCCTACCCCCCACTTAGCCTCTTCCTCACGGAGACCGGTTACCAGGGCTTCTAGGAAGCTTAACCTTGAGACTCTTGTTGTGGAGAAGGGTTCTCAGGAATTTGAAATTGCTCATGACCTCCTAAATATCAACAGTGCCAGCCCTCGGAAGTGCAATTGGAAAGCCCTTCAAGAAGGCTGGAAGCCCTAGAGGCTGATATGAAATTGTTGAAGGATGAAGTTAAAAACTTGGCAAAACAGAAAGGAAAGAGGAAGAAGGAGGAGGAGGAGGATGTTGACAGCAGCCAAATTGAAGATATTTACAAGAAGCTGCACTCCTTAGACTCCCACTTAGGGAAGGCCAAAACTCGACATGATTACAACATTGCCATCTTTAGGGCGATTGAGGAGTTCATTGAGCAACACGTCAAAAGTGTCTCCAACCTAAGCGGAGTTCCGGCTACTCTTTGGGGTAATGATAAGGAAAGTAAGAAGACCGTGGAGCAGTTGGATTATAATGACGCTGCCCACATGACAACTTTGGGAATGTTCAAATCCTGGAAGAATATCAAAACCATCATTGACAAAGCTACTAAAAAGTAGTTGTAGATGCTTTTGCTATCCTTGTATGTTTTTGCTATTTTTTGTGGACCCTTTACTACTTTTTTGCAGTAATTTTGTTGTTTTGTTTCGTCTTAGTAGCTGTTTTTTGGCTACTTTGAACTTCATTGTAACATTTGGATTCTGATCCTTTTCTCTCTAGTTCTCTTGCTTATTCTGGCTTCTAGGCCTTCTTTTGTAAACAAGGGTATAGTCCCTTTCAAAAAACTATTTGCCAATAATAATAAAAAAACAACAGTGACTATTTTGATTAAATAACTTCCAATATTAATTACCAATATCAGAATAACACATCAATACTTGTAATCGATATGCCTAAAAAGATACAAAATTAAAAATACAAAGGAATGAGTACACTTAGTTGATTATAGATGATTATGAGAAGTTATGGGAGGATGCACTACTAAAATAATAAGAACTAAATCTAATGATTCTTTGTTATAGAGATTGTGGATCGAAATTACCCCACTCTACCAAGAGCGTGCTATATGTTCTTGACCATTTTTATGGTCTTTGACCTACTTGGATTTGAGCTTAGAAACTTCCCGAGATGGTCACATGCCCGAAATATCATTTTCTATCAAAACCTTATTTGCAATCATGTTGTAAAGGTATTTGATCATCATGAACATGATATCAAACCTTAATTATAGATGTGAAGTCCTATAAAATAAGTATTAGTTGGGTTGTAGGAACCCCCGTGCACCACTAACATTAGCACTACTCTAAAGAGGCCTCAAACCACACATCGTTCTCTACCTAACATGTGATATCTAATTGAATATAGCTAGATTTGATAACCATCTTTCACTATGATTGAGTTGAGATGGATCTTTCTAAAATACTTGAGGAAGGGATATTCGAGTTCTTATAGATGAAAGAGACTAATGCCTTAACTTTGTAGGAAGCTTCATAATTGTAGAGATTGCTGCCTTAATTATTATAGGTATGTTATTCTGAGATTTGGGGAGCCTTGGGTGCCTTTTTCAAGTGTTAGAAGTGAGTGTATCAATGTAGTGCCATAAGATTTCTAGGTTAGCAAATGAGGTAGTGTTTGATTTATTATGTAGGGTTTTGTAGGTGATTTATCTAAGAAAGGTTGTCCTAAAGGGATTATAAGACCCAAAAAATAATATAAAATTGAAGGAAAAGTTGGAGAACATGTTGATCCAAGATCATATAAGTCAGAAAAGACCAAATATAATGTCTTGATCAAACTGCATTTACCTTGACTGGGATGGAAAATATGCAATCTAAAGTTTGTAATTTGTCAATTGATGTTATTCTATAGATTTTACCCATCGTGTTCTCAAAATTTTACGTCATGTTAGTCTCGCAAGGATAAACAAGTTAAACAAAAGACATATAAATGTGCTAGTTGAGAATGAGAAGGTTGTATTTATCTTAGCAAAAATGCATTGTTAAAACTAGTAGTGTCAAAGAATGAATTTCCAAATTTGAGTGTCTACATTTCCCCCCTTTAAGTATGAAATGGAATTACATGATTAAAAGTCAAGATACTTGAGTGTAGACACACTTTGTCTTTGCTCTAAGTTTTTTTGTAGAGTTCGTGAGAGGCAAAGTGTATGTAACCAAAAGGCTATTAGGAGACATAGGAGAGATATATATGTATAGGAGAGATATACATGGGAGAGCTAAAGCTATGAGAGGCAATATGTGCAACAAAAGGCCTATCCGTAGATGGACTAGGTATATAGATAGAAAATTTAGAAGAAGGCCTAGGTAGGAGAAGAAGTATCAAATGGAATACCTTGAATGGTGATAACTTGGTGGTTATGGATAAGATTAACACATTAGTGGATGATAGAAGGAATAGCCCTAAGAGCACGTAGCCAAGGGAGACCCAAACACAAGGTATACAAACTAAGAGTAGCAATAACCAAGAATGAAGTTTGAGTAGTGATAAAACTAATGATGATGGGTAGATTAATATGTTGATATCGAGGATTTGCATAAAATTTAAGATGTGTAGAAATGATAAGAGATTGAAGTAGCATAAGAGTGTAAAGCTCATCTTTGTTGAGTGGATTAACCAAAACACCATTGGTAGGTACTTGATTAATAGATACATGAATAGATAGAGTATCAGAGACAAGCGTGTCAACTATATTAGAGTCATTGAAAATAATGAGTGGTACAGAAGGTGGTGTATGAGTGATAGTGCTAATCATTGCATCCAAGGGGTGATCATAAGAGGGTGGTGGTGGCACCACATGATAAATATTATGTACTTAAAAAATATATTTTTCATTGTTATGCTTAGGAAGTGGATTGTTGAAGATTTTGAGTTTTACATTGTCATTGGTTGGCATGGAATATTTTGAGGGCTCATCCCATTTAATAACATCGATGTCATGAGCTATTGAATGATATGGTGAAGCTTAAGAAATGTGTTGGTGAAATGATTGATACATCGATGATAGTCATAGTAAGCAATGACATCGAAATTCTTACCTTGAGGATTACTTTTGTCAACCTCAAATAGTGAAGGGAGAGACAAAAGATTAAAATAAAGTAATTGTTTGAATACAATGTGTTGGGTACAAGGTAAGTGGGTAAAACGTCACAAGCGGTTTAGAGTTGAATTTAGTTAGTTGAGAAACACCATTGATAGTTGTTGGCATGTGTGATTTTAGTTTTGTCATTGATGTAAAATCCCATTAATGACAAAGAGGATGATAGAGGAGTGCTATAAGGTGCTTAACATGATGTTGACATGGTTAATCAAGTTGTTTCGTGATTGCATGATTGAGCAAGATGAGAATTTCTTGGCCTAGTAGGCCTAATCAGTGACCTAGCTAGCCTAAGTGATGGTGCATGATGGTTTGAGTTTCTTGGTGACTTGAGGAGCATGGTAGAGGCATGGAGAGAATTATTGGAGAGTTTTTAGACACTCACATGAGTTTCATAGTGTAGGTACATGTTAAATACTTAATTACAGGTGTTCATATAGACCTAGTCTAGGTGCTTGGAGGCCTAATGAAGCACATGAATATGAGGTGTAGAACCATGTGAGATCATGGAGGCATGAAGAGGCATGCAAATGTTTTCTCAAGTTTTTATCCTTTTGGACATCTTGGAAGTAGAGTCACAAGGTTTATCTACTTGGTCTAGGTCCAAACTAGGCATAATCCTAATGTTTGGAAGTATATGAGAGCATGATAATCAATTTTAAGTCTGTATGAGTTCTTCATATCACTCATGGAGGTATGTTAGGTTTTTTCTATCATGTAGAGGTAGTTTTTAGAGGTTTCATACTTGGTTATAGTGTTGGTTCAATTTGTTATGGCCTAGAACATGTAAAACCCTAAGGCCTAGTCATGAAAATGAGATGGGACATGAAGATGCAGAGATATTTTTGACTTGGTGAGTATTGAAGATGTTAGTAGGGTGTGTTTTCATGTTGTGGGAAAAATTTCAGGTTGTTATGATGACAATTTTTCAAGATACATCAGTTTTTGTAAAACATGGTTGAGAAGAAGGCAAAACAAGCTTGAATTATGAACTTCAGATGCTCGTTGTGAATTGTGTGATTTTCATGGGACCCAGAGGTTTTGGGGGATGTATTTTAATTAATATAATATTGTTTTTCAAAAATAATTAGGTCATTTTATCATCTTGTTTTTATGAACAATCGTTAAAAAGATACGTTACTTTAAAACCCTAGCAAAACCCTAGGTTGAGAGCGGTAGGAGAAATTTTATTGGTATAAACACATAATTTATTTTTATTGCTAATGTGATGATTTGAGGTTGTAGAGGATTCCTAAGAATTTGTAGAAATATATGATAGATCTTGTGACAATATGTGGACCCCACTCAAAAAGGTAAGTTTGTGAATAATTTCGCCAGGGAAAAGTTGTCCATTGAAGGCATTGAATAAATTACTAATGATTTAAGCTTGAGAGTTGTAATAAATTTCAATGATTATTTTAGATCATACTTGTGACTTTAAATTAAAAATTATTCCCTATTTATGGAGATTGATCTTTGGGATTGAAAAGATAATTTTGAGCAATTTCGAGATTGACCTGGTTAAAGGCCTTCCACTATGAGTTGGAAGGAAATGTAAGATGTTGTGGAAAGTAGATTCAAAGAAATTTCCAATGATATATGGTTTGTATCTTGATGAGGTGTTTTGAGATTTGAACCAACTCGGTTTGTGAATACCTAGTTTGATTGTTTTAGAACATGATTTCTTTGGCTAGAAGATGGATGTGTAGATACTCTAAAATCACTCACATGTTCCCAATGCTATCCCAATATACCTTGTTACTCACCCATTTGTGATTAATTAATTAAATTGATTAATCATGCACATTGCACCCTTTAGATTAATTAAATTAATCACTGGTACCCCTTTTGCTAGTTTAATTATCATTTATTAATTAAATGATTAATTAATTAATTAGTGTGCACATCCTAGTCAATTGCCAATCAAATTCTCAGTCAATAGCCACTTAGACTTCATATCCTTATCCTAGTCAACTACACTTCTAAAATCCTAGAAAGGAGGGGGCAATTGAATTGCACATGTACAACCACCTTTCTCGGATGCAACTTCTGCAATTAATTCTATTATTGTACCTAAACGCTCCATAACTACTGCAACCTCCTCCAATGCTATTTTTAGCATGTGCATTCACCCGCTTGTAACCAATTTTCAACCACTTCTTCCTCTATAAAATGCAAGCTTACACTCTATCAAACCCTCTTGGATTTACTACACCATTACTCTGTCAAAAATTTCTCCAATATTTACATATTGGAAGCTCCCAAAATTGTGTTCATAGCAATTACATCCCCATTCTAGAGGTCACTCAAGAGCACCCACAATTCCACAAGGTTACACAACTTCTAAGCTCTCACAACCTACTTGAGGTTTACTCGGAAAGTCAGTAGGAAGGTTTTTGTGTTTAGTTTACTTTCCATTTAATGTGTTTTCCATATTTCATTTTGGCACACTCAAAGTGGGACCACACCCATCTCTCGTTTATTTTATTAGTTGGTTATTTCATTTGTGTTATTACATTTAGTTCATGGTATTTTTTTATTTGTGCAGCCTTTATGAGGGATTATGGGAGCAGAATTGATATCTGGATACAAAAAATAGTACTTGTGATAGTTTTATTATTTTTAGTGGCAAAATTAACCATTATGTTGTTTTGTGCTTTACTTGTGCTATTCATGATTTTTACAAGCATAATATTTGTTGTTTTCTACACAAAACTCTTTGGTTTTCACAAAATATTATGATTTGCTCTCTATTATTTTCTTCAAAAAAATTAAAAACTTGGACAAAAAAAAAAAACATTATCTTTTTACTATATAAAAAAATGCAAATATGATTTTATTTAAAACAAATTAGATTTAATTAAAATAAAAAATAAAAAAATATTACCCATTTCTTCCCCCTACCCCTACCCATCTCATCTCCCCAACTCATCTAGCTTAGTTGAACTGCCCCTCACATCCCCCCCCCGAAATCAAACCATCCCACAGAGACCTCGAGCCCACCCCCCAATCCCGACTCGGCTCCCCCGGACTACCCTACCTAACTACCCGAGCTCCCCGAGTTACCTAGCCTTGTTCCCCCTAGACCTAGCCTTAAAAACCATTTACCTCACCCAATCCCATATCATAAATCTACCCCCTAGATTCCCTAATTCCCCCTCATGAGATGCCCCTCACCGATCTCTCCCTCCGTCCTTTTCTTAACAACCCCTCTTTGCGACCTAACCAAAACCATCACCGAGCACGGAAACCCCGACCCCCTAACTCGAAAAATGCTAAGTTACCCCACCCCACATCTCAAACACCCTATGATGCCCAAACCCCACACAAACCCCTCGTGACCCCTCCCCCCATCCGGATATCTCTCCTCATGAGGTTGTTGCACGAGAAAACTCCCTCACCCCCATTTTTGACATCTTGAGCCCTCGGTTGCCATAGTCAACCCCGCCTCACAACCTCACCTCTCCCCAACGAGACATAAATTGAGTTGCTTGCCATCCCCATGATCAATGCCCCTCCTCTCGCCGAACTAACTCTCCCTCGTTGCTCCTCGCCCAAAACTCGCAAAACAAACACACAAACACTACACAATAAGCCAACACATTTTAGGTTTTCCGCTAAATCCCCCACACAAATTTAGGTCTGTCTTAGGGTTGTATTATAGTTTTTGATTTGCTTTATTTATTTTTTAGGGTTTATCTATGTGTATGATTTAGTTATCCTAGGTTCTTAGCTTAGGATTTGTTACATCTTTATCATTTCCTTTAGATTCTTCTTATTATTATAATTATTTTAAATTAATTTAGTTACATATTAACCATTTAATAACTAATCATGTTTATTTAAATTTTTTTTATTAATTAAATTTTTGTAATTAATTAACTTGTTTACTCATTTAGGCCTTTTTATATCCCATTAGGACTTCTACTAAAACAACAATTTCATCATTTTCCTTCAATTGGACTAATTGTCGAACTCACTCTTACAGGGTTATCGGGCATTTTCACTTCACTTTATTTTCACTCCCTAATGACATTTTCTCAACCTCACCTCACTATAGACTCCTTTTACACTCCCTTTTCGTCACTTGTACCAATTTGATTTGGGCTAATTGTGACACTTGCAAAAATAGCGTTATTGGGCGTTCCGGTCCAATTTTTTCTCACTTTTTAGCCATTTTGTACACATTTAATCATTTTGCAACATGGAATAACACTTTCTAACGTGTTTTGCATGATTTTCCTTTATCATTTTTTTTTGTTAGAATAAACATGAAATGAACACACATATGCTTTTTCCTCATGCTTTTAAAGCCTCGTTTGGAAATCGAAACATGGTCATTTCTCATTTTATTTTTGGGAATTAACATTTTTCTTAATCAAAGCTTGTTCACACGTATGCTCTTTCCTTGTGCTTTCTAAGTGATATGGGAAATCAGAAACATGAACTTGCTTCTATCATCTTGGCCTCTACCTACCTCAAGAGAACAATATAATCTTTTCTTGCAGGACCTGCTCTCACGAAGGTTGCTAAAACACTTAAAAATACTAATTGTAGGTTTCCTTTTCTCATGAGCTTCAAACTACTAATTCTTGTGTGTAGGGAATTGTTGATAAACAAGATAAAATGAACATTTCTACACACTATATTTACAGGTTTGGATAAGGGTAAAAACCCATCCACATAACTATGGGAAGTGCCTTGGCATAATCCATAAAACTATTTTGAGGATTACCACAAGAACCCCAAAGTAGTCAACACATTGAGGGAACTGGTTGACAAAATGGGCACCTTTTATCCCAATTGACTAGTAAATCCTTGTGAGTTAGAGTCACGAATACCCAGAAGTGGTGACCCTAAATGTGATTCATTCTGAGAAAGATCTTTGATCAGGGTTTCAAATGGGGTAAAGTAAAGCCAAAAACTAGTAATAGCATCGTGCTTTGCTCACGTATACTATTGACACCTAGTTGAGTGAACCACCTAGGAAGCCATGCCTTGTCCAAACCAATCTAAGGTAGAGGCCAAAACTCACTACATCATTTTTCATTTTCTCATGTGTTACACATTCATGTTTCACATTTTTTTACTCACATATTCTCTCTCATTCACTTTGTCACTTTGTATCGTATCTAAGTCTCGGGTTCCTAACATCCATATCCACCCTTGAGCACTTTCATTATTCTTCACTAAGTCTTGACATCGTGATACTCACTTTATCATGGTCAAGCACCCTTTTGATCACATTGATATTTCATTTTCATAAGTCTTAAGTTTAACATTATCTTGTTGAACTCTAAGCATTCCACATTCTTACATTGTCACATTTCACATTCACTTTGTTGAATTGATGACATTCTTCAATTTATTTCTCTCATCATCTTACATCATTGCATTGCACATTCACTTTGTTGAATTGACAACATTCTTCTATCTCGCTTCCATCACTCTTACGTCATTGCACTTTGTAATCACTTTGTTGACATCCTCATCCTCATCACTTCATCACTTCTATTTTAAATAATTCATTTTGCTTTAATTTGAGCTCACTAATCCATCACTTTCCCTTGTCTCTTATCTCCATTTTCGTGAGATTCGGACCTTTTCATCGTCATTACTTCACTTCTTGTGATGAAATTTACTTTGTCATTCTTTTAGTCCTCCCACTTCTTTGTTGTTGTCTCCTCCTTTAACACACTTTTTTAAAGCTAGCATCCTTCATAATCTTCTTAAGTCTCCCCTTTTAACACACATCTTTTTAAAAGTCAAGAAAAATCATCAGTTTTTCCTAATTCTCTTCCCTTAACACTTGTTTGTTAAGTGTTGAGAATATTTCATCATGTTTTAAGTCTCCTCTTTTCGCACTCACTTTGTCATAAGTTGAACACACTAACTTCTTTTGTCTTGTCCCTCTTTAGGTTCACTTTCATAAAGGGTCGTGAAATATTTCATACTCCTTCATCTTTCTTAGCACACATTTTGCTAAGAGTCATCTAAATTAACATTTCAAACCATCTTCCACCTTAACATCATTCCTTTTGTTAAGTGTTATGAAGTCTACCCTCTTGTCATCACTCTTGTCACTCATTTTTTAATATTTGATGTTATTCATCTTGTTAAGCCTTGTCTCCCTTAACATTAATTTTGTTAAGTGTCGAGCACATTTAACTTTTCATAGCCTCTTGTCGTCACTATTATAATTCATTGTGTTAAGAGTTGATAACATTCACCTTGTTAAGTTTTGTCTCTGTAACATTCATTTTGTTAAGTGTCGAACACATTTAACCTTTCACCCCTCTTCATTCCTCTTAACACTCATTTTTTTAGGAGATAACCTTTTCACTCCTCTTTGTCATTCTTATCACTCATTTTGATTAAGATTTGACTGCATTCACCTCGTCAAGTCTCTATTTTTTAACATTCAATTTTGTTATAGAGTAGATCACATATAACCTCTTTTTGTCCCTTTTCTCTTAACTATCATTTTGTTAAGATTCAGGCCATCAACTAACCATTTTTGCTTCTTCCCTCTTAGCATCCATTTTCATTCACCGAGGTTGAGATTTTTCATCTTATTCCCTCTTCCCTCTTAGCCTTCTCTTTGATAAGGGTTGAGTTTTATATCACACCTCTTCTTGTCCATCCTCTCTTTCAACAATGGTGGGAACACATCGGGATGAACGGAATCCTTTCCATATTAGCTCCGATGAAGAGGAAAATGAAAAAATTAAAAACCTTTCTATCAATGCCACTTTATGACAAAACAAGGACCAATTCCTTCTTTTCCTCCTCGCAATGGGAGCAAGATTTCCCTAGAATTTTATGAGGATGAATTGAAAGCCTTAAAAGCAAAACCTAAATCCCCTAAGGGTCCACCACTTGATTCAAACAAACATGACAATGAAGGACCAAGTAAAACAAATTCTAATGATAAAGGAAAATATAATGCTTCATCCTCTAATCTCAACCAATCCTTGCTCGATCAAATCAATGCAATGGTGAAACAATTGGCTCACCTATCCTCTACAGTCACTAATAATGATACCAAAGGTATCGAACACATGAATAAAAGTGATGACACATTCAAAAATCATTCTGAGACCAATAATGAGAACAACAATCATACGAATGATAAATCACCATTTTCTCAAGAGTGGAAAATGATGAAGGACACCATTTTAGGTATGTAAAAACAACGCAAACAATTCAATTTTTATGAATTGTGTCCATACCCTTTTGACATGGAAATCTTACGCATACCCTTCCCACACTCTTTCAAGATGCCCAAATTTGAAAAATACAAGGGAAAAATGATCCTAGAGAGCATGTCAAGGAATTTTTCATGGCATGCTAAGAGGTGGCTTCCCTAAGAGTCTAGGTGGAAAAGATTTGGAATGGTTCTTACACCTTCCAAAGGGATTTATTTCTACCTTCATAGACCTCTTAGAGAAGTTCATCAAACAATTTTCTTTCAATCTTGATTATGAAATAACCATGATGGATTTATGCAATTCTAAACAATGACAAAATGCGAGCTTTGCACAGTTCTTACAATGATGGAAAGGAATCACTAGTCAATTTCCATGTTCAATCCTTGAAAAATAGATGGTTATCATCTTCATCCCTAACCTTAACGACAAGTTATCCTTTCACATGTAGATGCACTGCCTCAATAGCTTTGAGGAAGTTATCGAAAAGGGAAATCAAATCGAAAAGGACCTCATTTCTAAAGGCTTGATCAAGCCTCATTATAAAGACAATGGGCACAATCATAATTATCATAACAATAACAACAACCATAGTCCTTCTCATGATAAACCTAGGTACATCAACTACAATCATATTGTTGTCAATGATGGTGTCATAGATAATCGCAATGTGTAAAACTTATAGAACAACCAATTAAAATAGATTAATTCTAAACCATCTCATGTCGCTATATTAAAAATATAAACCTTTCCTCCTCATTGTGATTATAATTGTAAGAAATATATGTCTTTGGGGGAATCTCTTTCAAATGTCTTAAAATAGTTGGCAAGTGCCAATATGGTCACTTACCCTATTACACAACCATTCCTTGAAGGTGAACCTAAGCTAGGTTGGTATAGACCTAACACATATTGTGATTTTCATTGCATTGATGGTCATCAAAAAAAAAATGCAAACAAATTTGCAATTACATCCAAGACCTCATTAAAAACAAAGACATAGTGGCTAGAGACCTACCACCTAACCATGATACAAAGGGAAAATCTCACAAACATGGGGAATCTATGAACAATGTTAATTATAAATCCATCATTTCTTGTATTGATGACACTCCTTTGTGCATCATTGAACGTCAATTTACACCTCTCGGAGAGAGTCTATCTAGTTCCTTTCAACAATTAGTAAAGGCTAACATGATTGAATATCCACCTATGAAACCCTTTTCTAATGGATGGATAGCCCAATCTTACATTGTACAATGCATCTGAATATTGTGAATACCATCACATACATGGTCATTTTAGTGATAATTGAATACCTCTTCATCATTATGTATAATAATTAATTAATAATGGAACCATCTCCATAGAGCTTGACGACGACGCTCTTGTGATTGGCGACATGTCAACTTATACTTCTAATGAAGAGTTGATAGTTGTCCTCACTTTTATTCATACTAACATTCAATGAGATCACAATGAAGGTCAAGTATCTCTCCCTTCAAACCAATCTATTTCTTCTCTGAATTTTCTTCTATTTGCCCAAATAGACATTGAACTTGTTTTGGACAACAATCTTCTAACACCTAACAAGAGCTTGAACTTGCTTCAAGACTCCCTTTCAACCCTTGACATCACTCTAGACACTACAGAAGATGGTCCATCATCAAGCCCCATTGAGCTTGATATTCTTTCCATTTTGGCTCCTACGCCTAACATCTCTAGTCTTGTTTTTAAAATACAACCACAACAAGCTTGGAAACTTGCGACAACGTAATATTCTATGTTCATTATACCTCACATGAGAAATCTTACAGAAATCTCATTAATGACGTTTCCCTCATGTCAATACATT
Organism: Taxus wallichiana var. yunnanensis; assembly: GCA_018340775.1. Taxonomy (NCBI): domain Eukaryota; kingdom Viridiplantae; phylum Streptophyta; class Pinopsida; order Cupressales; family Taxaceae; genus Taxus; species Taxus wallichiana. The sequence continues at coordinate 65,121,200 of CM031236.1, forward strand.
TTCATGAGTACACTTTACGAGGTATGTATACCCAGGAATATCCTTGTACAAATTTTTCACACTTTAATTACCAATATATCATCAAATCAAATAATTCATAGCCTAGACAAAGAAACATTGAATATATCCTCTCTATGGCTTACAAGGAACCCTGGGTATACATCTAGAGATCCATCCAACTCTGTTCATACTCTTTCACTCAAGGATGAATATGAATCTCAACATATTCTCCATATCGACAATCTTCTTCTAACATTTCATATGGCTCTTGATCTCATCAAATAATTGTCTAATCACACATCCCTTGACTTGGAACATGTCCTCCCAAGTCTAGTATTTTAGGACCCATCGAATCCTTTGATTCAATCCTTTGACTTGGATCCTGTCTGTCCAAGTCTCATATTGCAGGACTTATCGAATCTTCATATTTCCCCCTTTGACTTGGACCTTGTCTACCCAAGTATCGTATTGTAGGACTTATAAAATATTTGGATTTCCTCCTTTGACTTGGGCCTTTTCCGACAAAGTATCATATTGCAAGACTTATCAAATCTTCATATTTCCTCTTTTGACTTGGACTTTGTCTACCCGAGTCTCTCACTTAAGGACTTGTCAAATATTTCGATTCCCCCACTTGACTTGGATTTCTTCCGCACAAGTCTCATATTTCAGAACCCTTCAACTTCAATAAAGATGGACATCTTTCAAATTCTCATCCTCAATCACCCAAAAATTTAAAAAGCATAAAAAGATAATAAAACTCCGTATTAAATCATTATTTGCCAATAAAAATGACCAAGTGCATCCAAATAATGTTAAGCATTCCATCTACTGGAAAATATCTTAATCATACCATTATCATATATTTTACTTCTTCACTATTACGGCACATGTTAACCTTGTCCCTCTTGGGCATTCTATGTCTCATTCCTATTATGGTTCTTACCATTTTGGATATTTTTACCTAAGGTTTTGTCTCGAAGCTTACTTGATGGAAACTCCTCCTTTCAAATAAGCTCTCTCTTTAACATAAAGCACTAAACTTCTTTACCCGGTCCTTTTTGACTGCCCATCTTAATCTACGGTGTTGAACCCTTGCATCCTACTAGTCACATGAGGCCAAGACTTGGGGAAAAATGTTCCTTCCCAACAAGCACATTATCCACATACAAGGAAATTTAAATCATTGTAAAAATACAATTTTTTTAATAAAATCACTATACCTTTCGTCCTTCATAGTATTTGGTGATAAACCCATACTTCCTACTATAAATATGACACTGGGAATGGAGGAAGCCCTTACTCACCTACATTTTTCTTTGGTGTTGATTCCTTTCCTTTTACTTGATGGCATGGGGAAACATGTAGGGGTCCTTCACAAAAATCAAAAATCAATTAATCAAATAAATCCTTTATGAAATCTTAATAAAAAAATCCCCAAAAGTAATTTAGCTGCTCATGTTAAGAGAGAAAAAAATTCCTTCAACTGGATTTTTCCAATTAGTAGGCCATTTACGATCTAAGTCAAGTCAAAACCTATAAAGTGGAATCATCTTGGAATCATGATCGATAATCTTGACTAGAGATGAGTTACATTTTTCTCATATGGATCATTGTTACACCTTATGTCTTCACATCCATTATCTTCACTTCCATATCAATGTTCATCTCATTTTCACGTCCTTCTTGTCTCTAGGTGATGAGCCCTCACATCTTCCTAGTTGCACGGAGTCATGAGCGATGAAAAAACCTATCATTTTATCATCTACATTTCTGCCAATGGAATGGAATGCTTATAATTATTTGCACCTGCTTTCAAGTAGTGCACCCTTTCTACCGAGTTATAAAATATAAAAAAATTCAAATACGTCTCACAAAATTATAAAAACAATATAAAATTGTTCAAAAAAAATTGTTCCAAAATCCAAAAATAGTATAAAATCATCACAATCAAAACATTCGAATAATGTTTGACTAAAATTTAAAGAATCGATAACATAGTTCAACAATTTTTCCTTTTGACAACGCTCCTCATGATCATTCCAAATCAGCTTTTAACAATCATCTTTATTTCCTGTGGTGAATATCTATGCTCGAGGAAATCATTTACCCACCCTTTCACAATATAACTTTGCTTGGGACACATTTTTATTTTACATTTTAATCCATTACAAGTAAAAATTCAATGGGATCTAACAAGAGTATATTTTGGAGTATCTAAGTATCACTCTACTCTTCGGCCTGGTCCAATCCTATTTCATTTAACCTATCACTTGGGGGCATTAAAATGTGTTTAGTTATTTAATGTGGAACACATTCATAGTGTCATTAGACATCATTTTTACACGACGTGTTGTATTTATTACTGATTTGTCAACATTGTGACATTTTTTTCAATTCTTTCAGTTTGTTATTTTATTGTAATTTGTTTACCTTTGTTGTAGACCAATTACAAGAAATTTATTCGCATCTTAGTTCACATATAACTTTGGTGTGGTTCCTTCCTGTTCATATTGGGTTTGTTTGCAATGCTTGTTTCATATTTTCTTATCACTTGCACGTGTTGTGTTTTCCTCTTAGTTTATTTAAGCCATGGAATGTTTTCCTTTTTCTTTGTATTCATGTTTGTTTGCATTTGTATTTCAAACCTTTCCAAACTCGAAAAATTAAAAAAATCATATATTTCAAAAATGCAAAAAAATCAAATATTTCAAATATATATATATATATATATATATATATATATATATATATATATATATATTATATATATACATACATACAAAATTTTGAACAAACATTCACTTATCACAAAAATCCTACAATTGGAAAACCCTTAAAGTGAATCTTTCAACATTTCAATACAATCTTGATAAACATTATACCTTTATCTATTACCCTAGTGATCGTTCCGATCTTACAACTATCACTTTCTTCCCTTTGCATGATATGCTAACTCTGCTTGGGGCAAGTCACAAAATTGTTTTCCTTCGCGATATAACTTTACTTGGGGCAATTTATTTTCGATCATTTTCACAATGGATCCAAAAAGAGTGTCATAAGGAGTCACTTTAACTCCGCTCTTCCAATCTGATCCTATTCCCACTTAGGAGCATTTACATCTACTTAATCATCATTATGGCACGCATTAGGGGCATAGTTGATTGTCTTCTTTTTCAAATTTGTGTTGCATTGTTGATGTTTACTTTTTGGACCACTTGCAAGTAGTGTGATTACATCTTGGTTCCTTTATAACCATGATGCCTACACCTACTTTGTATATTGTTTTTTTCTTTTAATATTTTCTTTGTTGTGTGTGTTTGTTTACGCGCATCTAGGTTAACCATATTAATTATTTTATAATCATGGTGACAAATCTATTATGCAACAACAAAAATAAGGTTGCTATAAATTTATCCTCCAAATGACACTCATGCTACGAGCACAGTCCTTTCTCATCTTTTTCAAATCCCTCATTTTATTCCTATCAAGCAGCCATCCACCACATTGCTGCATCATCCACATGCTTAAGGGGTATTCCTCTACCATTATAATTTTTGGGGTATCCAAATGATTCACAACTTTCCACTCACCGATATGCACACGTCTACTATCTTTAAAGCACTATTACTTTGCAATAGAAATTTAAAGAGGGGAAAATGTAGACACCCTAAAATCACTCACATGTTCCCAATGTTATCCCAATACACCTTGTTATTCACCCATTTTTGATTAATTGATTAAATTGATTAATCATACACATTACACCCTTGGATTAATTAAATTAATCCCTAGTACCCCTTTTTGCTAGTTTAATTATCATTAATTAATTAATTAATTAGTGTGCACATCCTAGTCAACTGCCACTCGATTCTTAGTCAACAACCACTTGGAATCCACATCCTCATCCTAGTCAACTACACTTCTAGAATCCTAGAAAGGTGGGGGAAATTGAATTGCACGTACAACCACCTTTCTAGATGTAACTTCTGCAATTAATTCCATTACTGCCCCTAAATGTCCCAGAACTACTACAACCTCCTCTAATGCTATTTTTAGCATGTGCATTCACCCAATTGTAAAAACTTTTCAACCAATTCCGCTTCTATAAAAATGCAAACTTACACCCATCAAACCCTCTTAGATTTACAACTATTACTTTGTCAAATTTTCTCTAATATATGTATATTGAAGCTCCAAAAACTATGTTCGTAGTAATTGTAACCCCATTCTAGACATCACTCAAGATAACCCATAATTAAAATAGGTTACAAAACTTCTAAGCTCTTAAAATCTACTTAAGGTCTACTCGGAAAGCTACAGGAAGGTTTGTTGTGTTTAGTTTACTTTCCATTTACTTGTGTTTTCCATAGTTCGAGAGGATGTAGAAGTATGATGTTTTGGATTATTTGATGCTTTATATCAATTAGAGATTGAAGAGAGATGATTTTTGTTCCAAGTTAAATAATTTAGAGGCCTTGAAAGTGATAGTTAGGGTGTAAACAAGTTGAGTTTCCAAAAATGCTTTTTGGACAATTCACTATGGTGAAGAGTAAAACAGTGTGGTTTGCACTTATGGATGTTTTAATTCATATAAAAAACATGGATGTGATCTACAAGTAAGTGGATTTATAATGAGTTTTTAATTAACATAATTTAGGTGTTTTAGTGTGATCTTGAGCTTATTTTGTGAAGATTGGTTCCTATAAACAAGTGTTTTGATAGGAAATAGTCCTACAAGTTGGTGTCATGAAAAAATGATTTGTGAAAAGTATTTTGCAAGCATGGATGATGTTTTTATGATGTATTTGACATGTGTAATGACTTTAGAGGCTTGAAAAATCATGGTGATGAGTTTGGAGGTCCTTGATGAGCTAGGTGATGGGGTTTTGAGCCTATTTTGGCTTGTTTGGTTGTCTTGGTGCATGACCGACCTACATGGGTCCATATTATGAATTTGTATGAATATGTTGTTATTTTTTAAATTTTATTGGTTGAGATCTTTGGTCTAGACTAACCTATGTTATGTTTTTGAGTTGATAAGCATATAAAGTGCTTGTTTTGGTTCATTTTTGAACTAGTGAAAAAGAGAGAGAAAAGTGTGAGCTATTTGAGTGTGTACAAGTGGTTCAAGGGCATGAAATCAAAGCTTAAATTTTGTGAAATTTTTTTATAGTGTTAGAGAGCTAGTGTGCAAGCGTTTGTGATCAAATCAGTTCATAAAAGTCCAAGATTGAGCGAGTTAGAGGAAGGTGTGTTTGAAGAGGGTTTGAAGGAGTTTGGAGTTAAATCTTGTGATCAGTATCAACTATGTGTTGGAAGTATTTCTTTAGTGGTATTATTATTAAAATCTTGTATGGTGAGTCATATTCATACAAGTATTTTGTTGTGAGTAATATCAACAAGGGTTTAGGGGTTGGTGCCTCAAGAAAAGAAATATCTTATGATGTGTAATAATCACTTGAGTACTTACTTTATTTTTAGTAATATCAGGTAAAAAGTTTTAGTGGGTTTTCTTCCCTTGAGGGTTCCCCACTTATATCTTGTGTTATTTTGCACTCCTTCATGATTATTCCCTTGTGGATGATTGTTGCTTATTGTTGAGACCTCATCAATTCATGGTTGAATGTTAATGTTGTATGAAAGTTAATTTGAAAATTTTTAAGGGTTTTGGAAGGACTAATTGACCCCAGTCCATTATGCTTCCAAAAATAGTGTACTTATAAGTAACATCAGTGTCAATAGTCATGCCTTTGAATATGGATTTATTTTTAAACTTTACATTAGATGTGGTAGGAGTGCTAGAAACATACTTGAGTTTATTCATATGTAATAAATTAGTTTTGTGTTGCTTGAGTGTATGAAATAGATGGTCAAAAGATTAGAATTTGTCAAATAAGACCAATTATTGCAAGGAGTAAGAAATTTTAGTGTGAATAGATCTTGTAGTTCAATATCAACTAATATATTGCCCATTTTGGTAATCATGGTATTGAATTGTAAGAAAAAATCATTGATATGTTTTTTAGATCCTTTTTATAATTTAGATAGTTGTGCATATGAAACTTTGTACCCAATGTTAATAGAGAATTGTGCTAAAAATTGATTTTACAAAGTGGTAAAAGAGTGAATATAATGTGTGGGGAGATCATAAAACCATTGCAATGAAAATTCCTTAAGAATCCTAGGAAAGAGATTGGTGAGAAAGATGTTATGAGAGGAATAGTCAAAACAAGCCACATAGAAGGAGTGAATATGCTTAATGGGGTCTCCTTTGACATTGTATGTAGGTAGTTTAGAAGTAATAAAACCAATGAGAAAAGAGTAAGAAACCACTTCGAGTGTAAGTGGATTGTAAAAATTGAGTAGAATCCATATCATGAGTAGAAGTGGATGCACCTTGTTGTTATTGTAGTATTTGAGCTTGTAATGTATAAAAAGGGTTACAAGGGCATGGGTGTTAGATGCGTATGTGTGAACCATGACGAGTGGATGTGGGATGTACATTAGTAATAGTGGTTGTAGGAAGAGGTATAAAAACATTTTGCATTAAAATATTAGTGCCCTAAAAGACATAGACAACATAGATGTAGGAATAACATTTCTCAATATGAGAGATTGAAGCACACTTAAGATGATTTCTTGCAAAGTACAAAGGAGAAGATCAATATGAGTAGGATTCTCTTGTAGGAAGCATGTAAGGTGTTGTACCTCATCTTCGGGAAGATCATGAGAGAGTATTGGGGTTGTTATTGGAACCTTCACCTTAGATAGGATCAAAATTAATGGTAAAAATAATATTAACAAAGATATCAGCTATAGAATATGAGCCTAGAGTAGGGGTTATGGTGTCATGGTGTATACCAACATAAGGGGAATAATATCTCCTAGTGGTAGGGGATTGAGAACCCCTAGGTTAAAGGAAAATATTATATAAGAGCTAAGGGTTAATCATGATGATATATAGGCAAAGAAGTATAACACCAAGAGAAAAAAGGAAGATCATAAGAAAACCTTAAGGTGGATGTTAAGGTCGAATCACAAGTCGGGTTCACCAAAATGTTTACAACCTAATTAGATTTATGTGAAACCTAACGATTTTATTGAAATGAATACACTAAAAATGTGAGGGTTAAAAACATGTGATTATTCCAATTAATTAACTTTTAATATAATTACCAATATCGAATAACACATCAATACTTGTAATCGATATAGTAAATAATACACAAACTTAAAAGAACTAAGGAATGAGTGCACTCAGATTAAAAATGATTTTGGGAAGTTATTAGATGATGCACTATTGAATGAAGAAGATATAAACCTGATGATGCTTCATTATAGAGATTGTGATTGGAAATTTCCATGTTACAAAACTGTATGCACTCGCTAAGATCAGATTTATACGGTATTGACCCTTTTGTATGCTCTTAGACCTATTTAAATTAAGGCTCTGCAACTTCCTAAGATGGTCACTTATATGGAACTTTCTGATCATCCTGAACATGATCTCAAATCCTAGTCATGGATGTGAAGTCTTGCAAAACTAGTTATAGGTTTATACGACCTACAACCAAGATAAAGACATGTATCTTCCTAGGATTCATAAATAAGAGTAATCATGGGGTGGATAAATCCAAGGGGCATACTATTAAGACAATGTAATATATCAAAGCAAACATGTATGTACTCTAGTCTATAGTAATGAATGACCAATATACAACATGCACATATGAGATAAAATACTAAAAATGGTTAGAAATAATAACATGTTGCATGTGTACGGGTAATGCATAATCATCCCTAGAGATAATGACAAAAAGAGAGATCAATATGAGTGGAGAAGGGGAAATATCAACAAGAAGATATCTAGTCCTAACTCACTATGGTGACCCAAATGCAAAAGAGGTAAGCTCTAAGACTCCAAGTCAGCTAATAAGTGCAAAGTAGTGTGAAATAATGTGAATAAAAGAAAGTATAGGTACATATAAATGATTGTAAACTGGTGTATTTGGTGGTAAATTGTCAAGCATATATACTTGATTCCATCACCCATGGGTGATGGTGTTAGTTATGGAAAAACCAAAATAGAAACCATTGCCCATGGGTGATAGTGTCGGCCTTAGGGAAACCCTAAGGTCGAGGTGTAAAACATGAGGAATGGAGGCCAGGAGGTAAATGAAGGTGATTGATGAAGTTCAAAAGTGACCAAAAGCGGGGATGATAAAACACAATAAGAAGTAAGTAGAAACAATGGGATACTTAGTCATAATAAGTGTAACGTGTGAACAAAGGAAGAAATGAAGCAAGGTGGGGTAGCAAGGCTAAATAGTGTCATCTCTCAAATGTTGTGGTCTATCCCACATGACCAAGTTTGATCACACCCAATCAAGACAGCCCATTAAGGCACATGTTTAGGAGGATAATGCATCAACCAACCATACATAAAAGAGATGGTTAACAAGCATAAAAATATGGTGTATACATATGTTCCAATTGAAGATCATCACGTGTCTCAATAGTGAAACATGAAAAATTGAAAGTAAATGTTGATATGAAAGTGTTGCAAATAATTAATGAATTCCATTAAATGAATTATACCTACCTCATACTTACCTACCGGTGTCACTCGAATTCCTGGCACGCACAATAGCTACTTGGAACCTTGAATATGCAAGACTAAAAATTAAAACTTGAAGATAATAAGTAAAATAAGACCTAAATCACCTAGCTAGAAGGTCAAAAGAGGGATGTAGTTGAGCGTCAAAATGATGAGAAAATATGGAGTTTTGGAAGAAATTGGTAGAGGTATGTACAATATGTCAAAATGAGTGGCTCGTTTCTACGAGTATGACACAATTTTTGAATGTTTTTAGGTTATTTTATTTGGAAGATATGAAGGTGTGAACATTGGAATAAGATTGCATTGAAACCAATTATAAGAATTGCTATAAATAGTAAAGAGGGAATTCATTTGTCACTTTTCTAATTTGAGATTAAGAAAAAATTTACTATGAGATTAGCTAATTTGAATGATTTTAGTGATAATGGCGAGTGTAAGATGCTTTGAGGGTGAGGTGCATGAGATGAGGCATGCAATGTTGTAAATTGCATGACAATTTTTAAAAAAATAGAAATGGGTGTATAAGATAAAATGGAAAAATGCATGCAGGGGAAACTTTAGCTAGTGAAATTTGCCCCAAAGATAACTGAAATGTAGATTGGGTCGAGGTCTAGGTGGGTTTGGGAGAATTTTTATGTTTGAAGTTAGTAGGTTAGGTATCTCAATCAAATGCTAAAAATATTATGGGACCTTGAAATAGAGACCATTGACTAAAGTAAGATCACCATTTGTAGCATGGTTGATGGCATTTGGCTAGAGGGATATTTTCTAGCACAACCGATGGAATTTTTCTAGTAGGGTTGATGGTGTATGGAAAGGATAATTTTTCACAAGGGATGATGGTGTTAAGACAACATGGATTATGTAGTATAATAATTTGAAAGTATGATAATTTGTGATGTTTTTATTTAAATAATGAATTTGAATCGTGATCTAATGGGTACTTGGGGTTTGATATTTTGCAGAGCCATGAAGGATTTGACTTTGAATATCCATGGATGTGACATGGCTACCGAGTTAGCTACGTAGTTATTGTGTGGATTATCGACATAGGATATTGCATAGTTGCGGTGCCTCATATTTAGAGACATTATGCATATATGGTGAATGCCTTATTCGATGCAAATTTTATACAAATGTTTTTGGAACATTGGGAGTTTAGGTGCAACACCTTTAGGTAGAGAGCTAGTGGATAAACAATCAAGGTTGTTTAACATTGTAGGATGTGCACACTATTTTTGGTCTAACAATTTAGGGAGTTCACATGTTTTGTGTTCTAATGATAGATAATGTAGAGTAGAGGGTACTAACACAATGGGCAATAGGTAGTGATGATTATCATCTAGGTACATTGATAGTTTGATTGAGTTCCATATTTTCTGCATAGATTCTAGATATTTGGAAGGCTATTATTGAGAGGTTTGTGGCACATGTTTTGTGTCACAAGGTAGATGGAGCAACACCAATTTTTGTGTTAGTATAGACATTAAAATTTAGCAATTCATTCTTTAACATTGCTAGTTTTGACAATGCACTCTACCTAAGATAAATACAACTTTCCCATTCTGTTTAGTACATTTTGAGGTCTTGTGTTTAGCTTGTTTATCCTTGCACACTAACATGTCATCAAATTCTAAGAACACAATGCATAAAATCCATAGAAAAACATCAAGCAACAAGTCCCAAACTTTAGTTTGCATGTTTTCCTTCCTTGGGTAGGGCCATACAGATTGATTAATATAATGAATTTGGTCTTAACCAACTTATATTGTCTTTGAATGACATTTCCTCCAACTTTTCTTTCAAATTCATATCTTTTGTTGGGTCTTCTAATCTCTTATTTTTCCTTTCATCGATAAATCATCTATGGAACCCTATATAATAAATTAAACACTACCTCATTTACTAACTTGGAAATCCCATGGAACTACATTGATACAATCACTTCTTACACTTGCAAAAGGCACCCAAGGATCCCTAAATCTTGTAATAGCACATCTATAGTCATTAGGAAGAAATCTCTATAAGTATGAAGCTCCTTACCAGTTTAAGGAAATATTCTCTCTCATCCACAAGCACTCAAATATCCCTTTACCAAGTATCTAAGCAAGAGAAAACTCAATTCAAGCATGGTCGAATATGGTTGTCAAATTTATTTGCATTCATTTAAATATCACGTATTGGGTGGAGAATGATGTATGATTTGAGGCCTCTTCTGAGTAGTGCCAATGTCGGCGGTGCATATGAATTATCACAACCCAACTAATGTTTATTTAGCAAGACTTCTCATCCATGGATAGTGTTTGAGACGATGATCGAATTATTTACAGAGCTTTACATGATGATTATAGACTAGGGTTTGATGGTAACACAAAGTTTTAGACAATAAACAATTTCAAGAAAGTTACAAGCCTATATATACTTTTCACATCATGCCCTCTAGTACATGTTTTGTAATTGATTTGTTTTTAATTTATTAATGCATTTCTTATGTAATGAGTAGGGTTATGAATACTCATAAAGTTATACCAAAATTTGAAATTTTAATGTTCCTGATGTTTTTTTAGATTTATATAATATGATAACAAAATAAATATTTATAAATCCTTTCCATACATCAAACATTTAAATAAAATTGGCCAATATGGCATATACAAAGAGCATGAATATATTCATTCACCAACAAATCAGAATTATAGCTACATATAAACTCTAAACTATAAATTATCAACCCTAATAAGTTGAGCACAATGATGATGTGTAATAAGGCTTTCACAAAAATGGCTTGTTTCATTGTGGTATTGTTTCAAGTACCCATACGAGAAAAGTTACATAAAATTTTCTACATATAATGTCCTTAGATATTGAAACATGTTGAACTTGATGAATGGTGAATTGAGTGACCATATAAATGAGAAACAAATTTATATTAAATTTATTTCATTGAAAACTTAAGTCGTCTAAAATCTAGCAGTCTCCAAATTGGGGTGTGACAAATAGCTTGTGCATTAAGCTATATGGATTAGTGAAATTTGTATTCAATAAAAATAACTTGAAGTGGTTCATTAATGAATTCCCAGAAGTTCTATTTTGAGTATATTTTATACTAAGGTCGATTGTTATGTAACCACCATACATATTTAACATTGTATATTGTGTTCTCAACATTATTTCTATATATCGGTTATTTGGTTCTAAACATTATTTTTATATCTTGGTTATTTGGTTCTCAACATTGACATGCTTCTTTATATTCTATAAATATGGAATTATAAAACAAATGTTTAAGTGATATTTTTCATATTATATTGTGCCTATTCACTCTTATTGTCCAATTTCTATAATTGTTAGAAATAAAGCTCGTCACAATGGTTTGAACAATATCTCTTGAAAGCATTGATTATTTATATAGAAATGATCAACACTTCTTCATACCCCAAAAAAATTGCTCATATATTGAAAAAGGAGAATTAATAAAATATAAAAATTTATCATAAATCTCCTTCTCCCATAAGAAAACTAAGCACATGCCACTTACCAAAATTAAATTAAGATTCTCTTGCATCATTTTCAATATAATTTCCCCGCACACATCTTAAAAACTTGTGGTCATCATGCCCCTTAATTTGACACTATCAAGGCATATCACCACTAAGTACAAACTCTTTTAAGAAATCTAATAAAATAGGCTCACTAATTAAACCATAAATAATATAATTTTGTTCGGTGCATCTAACTAAACCGAAAACACCAAAAAAATTAGTAACATGAGTACCTCCTCATGAAATACTACAACAACATTTTCACATTATTTAGAAAAATTTATGCCAACTTAGTGCTATAAATAATAAAGTATCAATTTTCAGCCAAATTTGGATAAAACATGAATCTACCTTTAATTTATAACTTCAATGTACAAGGGTCATCAGTCACTTCATAGTGAACATTATGAAAATAATTCCACTTAGTTACAGTTTGAGTCATGGAAAATGACTAAGAAATGATTGAATTAAGCAATTGAAAAATGAATCCCACAAATGATTGACTTAAGCACTTGAAAAGTGAAGGCCACAATGAGACATAGATTCAAATTACATTTGAATTTCTAGTTAGAAATAATGGAGCAAGCCAATTAATTTTTTCCCATCATACCTTTAAAGGAAGCTATTCATAATAGATTATAATTAAAAAATTTGTATATGAAGCACATGAGAAAAATATTGCAATAATATCTACAATTGGTAATCAAAAATTGATTTTGGCTTTGATGATCTGCCTGATATGAGAAAAGAGATTTAGGAGGCTTTGTAATTGGTTATTGATAGCATATTTTGGACTTATAGAAACCTTTTTACCTCCATTGGATTAATCTTCCACGTGTTTAGAGATCTCATTTATTTCATAGATTTTTAAAATATCTTGATTACCAACAAAAATGTAGAATCATTCTCTCTCACCGGAATTTTTTCATATCGATCAATCTCTTGCATTTCAGAAAGATCAAGTGTAGACTTATTTTGAGTACCAGCTTACCTTTTCTTCATGAGATTCATCTGAATTTTTTTCAAAGTATAAAAAATAGTTAATTTCACATAATTAAAAAATACAATCATGACAATTAATTTTTTTGATATCAACCACTTTACAAGACATTACGAGGGTTAGAATAATGCATCAATATTTATAACTAATATTTGAAATAAGATAAAAACTTGAAAACAAAAAGGAATGAGTGTACTTAACTAATTATAGATGACTATGGGAAGTTTAAGAAGGATGTATTTATGAAATAGGATGATCAGAATATGATGATTATTTATTCTAAATACATGATTTGGAAATTGACCTAAGTACGTAATCGTACTGACTATTCCAAGACCGTACTATATAGTTTTCACCTTTTTGTATAGTTTTGGATCTAATTGGATTTGGGCTTTGGCTAATTGATTTGGGCTTTGTAACTTCTTGAGATGGTCACCTTCTTATAAATATCTATCAATATCAAACCATAATTTGCGATCATTCTATGAAGCTCTTTAATAATCACAAACATGATCTCAAACACTAGGCATGGATGTGAAGTCCTACTGAAATAAACATTAGTTGGAGTGTCATTACACCCATGCACCACTAACATTAGCACTACTCTAAAGAGTACTCAAACCATACATCATTCTCCACCTAGCACGTGATATATAAATGATTGCAACTAGATTTGAAATTAATTTGTGACAATGCTTGAGTTGAGTTGGATCTTCTAAAAAATTGAGGAAGGGGTGTTTGAGTGATTATAGATGAGGGAGATTTATGTATTGACCTAATAAGAAGCTTTAAAATTGTAGATATTACTATCCTAATAAATGTATGTGTGCTATTGCAATATTTAGGGAGCCTTGGGTAATTTTTGTAAGTGTTGGAAGTGAGTGTCTCAATTTACCACCATAGGATTTCTAGGTTAGAAAATGAGGTAGTGTTTACTTACTTATATAGGGTTTTGTAGGTGATTTATCTAAAAAGGAAAACCCGGAGGGATTATAATACCCAAAAATAATATGAAATTGAAATCAAAGTTGGAGAAAATGTCATTCCAAGACCGTATGTCAGCCATGACATAATATAATATCATGAACAAACTATACGACCTTGACTAGTGATGTAAAATATGCAATCTAAAGTTTGTAATTTTACAACTGATGTTTGTATTTACTTTTTTACATTTTTTTCTCAAAATTTGATGAAATTTTAGTGTACAAGGATAAAAAATTTAAACGAGATAACTCAAAATGTGTTAGGTGAGAATGGGAATGTTTTATCTTAGTAGGAGTGCATTGTAAGAACTATTACTTGTCAAAAATTAAATTACCAAATTTGAGTGTCTACATGTTTCCCCCTTTAAGTATGTAATGAAATTACATGCTTAAAGTAAAATCACATGAGTGTGTAGACATAATTTTTTTTTCTCAAAGTTTATCTTGTAGAGTCTTAATGTGCTTGGTGTTAACACATTTTACGATGAAACCTATAACACAAAGTGTAGTCAATGTCCATGATAAATAATTGAAATTTAACTCAAATTTAAAGTGTAACATGAAAGATTTTCATTTGTATAAAGATGAAATGAAATATATTTAGAGAATGAATACACCTATTTGTTCTGTGGAGGGATAAACTCATGTGCTTTGTTTATGGTTGGAGATTCTCATTATTGAGATTGTTGAAGGATTAGGATTGATCAGTCCCGATTGTGTAAAGGATAAACCATAGTGTTAGGTGCATACAAACCAACACGAGAATCTTTGAGGAGAACAAAGAATAATGAAGTGTCAAAACACCCCACTAAGGAAGAAGACTGAGTATCAAAATTATTCAACAACTCTGATATCTTCCCCTTTGAGTGCAAGAGGAAAGGAAAATCTACCTACAAAAAAATTAGCTGCTTTGATACCTTACATAATCCCACAAAATACAACATTGTAGATGGATATAGGCCCAATTCTATAAATATCAACACATAATAAAAAATAGAATTAGTGGCCCCATTCCCTTCCCATGTTTCGTATAACTACGTAGAAACTATAATGTACTTGAAATGTTGATGGAGGAATGAGGTGTATGAATCTAAGATTATTGAAAGTATAGTAGGAAGTGAATGTAGTGGTGAAGGAGTGAATTACTTCATGCCCCATGTATTGGTATGAATTGAGTGAATTAGATATGAAACTATGCCAAAACCTATAAACTGTAGCTAAAAATATGAAATTATTGAGAAAGTTGATGTAACTACCCTTGTGAAAAAATGTGTGGTAGGGTCAAGACTACACATATGGTCTTGACCAATTTGTATGGTTTTTAACATGTGTATTTTTGTCTAAATTTATGGGTTAGTATAGAATTATGAGTACTTGTACCCTATTTTTACTTTTATGTTACCCTAGAATTCTTCTTGCGTCATTGTAAATGTAGAATATACCAAGATGAATGCCTTCTTTTTTGAGGCATGTGCAAAAGCATGTTGAGAACTTGGCTCAAAAGAAAATAAGTGTGATTATGCACAAGATGTCTAAGAATTTTTAGGAGAGTGTAGAATATTGTGGATGTGGCCACCTTGAAGAACATGTACCTAAAAAATGGTGTTTTTCGCATGGTGGTAACCATGACACGTAATAAATGCAATAATAACTAGAAATATTATAGATGATAGAAATACCAAGATCGAATACATGTAGGAGAAGAAAAGTACAACAATAGTGAAATCAAATATAACAAGTATGTAAACAATGTCACACAAAATACGTAAATCTTTAAACATGGGACTCCCATAGTGTCACAAGACAAATCAAGGCTTATAGGCATGCAAACAAGAGCAAGAAAAGGTAAACAATATAAACACAATGCCTCAAACATGGGACACCCATGGTGTCGTAAGACAATCAAGCCACATACACCACAAACAATGAAACAATTAAGTAATAACACACACACACACAACAAGTATGCAATAAATAAGAGTGTTAGAACATGATAATATTATATATTAACCAATCAATATGAAAATATGTGAAACAAGATATGTTAATTGCTACATAAGACACATGTGTTAATCCTATTAGCTTAAAAGATAACATGTACACAATATATGTAATCAAGCATAATGAGGAAGTAGAAAGGAACTATAATAAAACACTAACACCTGGATTTAGTAAAAATAGATGCCCCTAGATATATAGGAAGTCCAGGTAAAGCCCCAACCAACACCTATCATCATGTGTAAGCTAAGAAAAATACACTACTAACAAGGAAGTAAAATACCAATAATCGTACCTCCTCCTTCGCGTTCCGTAGCAAACCTCAGAATGGGCTAGGAAACTTTGATTGAGCCCTGATTTTGTGATATGTAGGTGCTTTTCTTCAAGACGGAGCAAGACCTTCCTGCAACAATGATCCTCTTACTTTGCACTGGATGGGAAAAAGGATTATGAGGCTATTTTGGCATTAGAACAAGGCAGAATGATGTTCTTTGCTCAAAGGATGCAAGAACTTAGATATGGCATGAAAGCTTATTCTCCGTGTGTTTAGAGGGGAGGGGTAAGGTTGTATTTATAGCCTGAGGGAGTGATTAGCTTAAATTAATTTAAGTAATCATGGTTTGAAAATGTGGGCAAGATTAAGTGGGTGGTTTGAAAATGTGGGCAAGATTAGGTGGATGGTTTGAAAATGTGGGCAAGATTAGGTGGATGGTTTGAAAATGTGGGCAAGATTAGGTGAGTGGGGGCCACGAAGAATGGGTGAGGATTTGAATTATATTTTTAATTCATAAGTGGAGGATTTTAGGTGAGTGGGGACCACGAATGGTGGGTGAGGATTTGAATTTGAATTTTTAATTCAATAGTGGAAAAACATGGAGAATAATGACATGTGGTGAGGATTAGATTATTTTAGATTTTGAAATAGATAATTAATCAAATTATATTTGATTAATTCGAAGTGTATTTTTGTGGGAAATGAGGAAGGGAAATTAATTGATTTAGGATAGATGTGAAATTGGGGTGTCTACATTTGCCCCTCTTTGGAAGGGTACTATGAAAGTAGTGTCCTTTCAAAGAAAGTAGACGGTATGGGGGAAGAATTCAATCTACTTTTTAAAAGGTAGAGTGAATGTTTGTTGGGGAGAATAGAAAGTGGTGAGTGACGGATGTCATGGTATCCTCCAAGACAAAAATGTCATGAGAAGATGTGATTATGGATAGATGTGGTGATGCCCCCTCGAGAGGATTGACGAGAATGAAATATACGAAAAACTCTCGAAAAGAAGGGAAATGGATTTGGTGGAGAAGAGGACGGTAATGGAGTGGAAGAGACTGGAATGACCGCATGATGCAAATGGAGGAAGGATTCAATCGACCTTGAATGCTAGGTGTGAGGGTGTGTGGGAAAGAGAAAAGGGAATGGATAGGGTTGGGGGTTGATTATGAGAAGAGTAAGGGAGATAGGGGAGGGGAAAAAAAAGGAATGAAAGAGGTAGAAATAAGAGAGAGGGATGATATGGGAAGAAGGGAATGATGAAGGACAAACAAGGCAAAAACAAAAAAGTGACAGAGTAGAGGGTGAAGGGGATAAAAGAGAGAGATGTGCAAAATGAAGGAAGCAACAGAGATAGTAAAGAGGGATGCATGGAAGTGAAAAAGCAGGAAACGGAAAGGATGAATAAGAAGGAGAAAATGAGGTGGGAGTAGGGGGTGAAATAGAGGAAAATAGAAAGAGGACAAAAGAAGAAGTAGAACGGAGAGAAAAAAAAGAAACTATGAGGGGCGAGGAAAGTGTGAAAAAGAGGAGAGAAAGGAAGAGAAACATATACAGAATGAACGAAAAGGTAGGGGTGGTAGAGAAAAGGGGAAGTGGTAGAGAATGAAATGAGGATACTACGATGATGGGAAAATAGAAAAAGGATGTATGATGAAGATAGTAAAGATAGTGAAGAGGTCAAAGAGGAGATGGAGAGATGGGTAAGAAGCGACAAGAAAGGGTGGGAGTGAGGGAAAAGAATAGGAGAGAAAAGAGAATGGGGGATAGAAGAGGCAATGCCAATGAAAGGATGTTAGGGAAATCCTCTTGACAATGAGTGGTGGGGAAGGGTGAAAGAAAAAAATGAAGAAAAAGAGAAAGCGAATGAGGACTGGAAAGGGTAACGCCAACAAAGGGACGTTAGGAAAACCCATTGCCAATGAGTGGTGGGCGTATAGGAGGGAAGGAATGAAGGGAAACTCTAGAAGGTCCAAGGGAGTGAATGAGGTCGTGCGGAATGAGGATTGATAATTTTTAGGGAAAACCCGTTGACAATTATGAGCGCGGGAAGAGAAGATGATGATGAAAGAATGATATAGGAGTGTTAACAAGAATGGCGAATATGTGTGTGGGTAGAAATGTGGGGGGAATTTGAGAAGATGAAGTGGAAAGATTGAAGAAGATGGGAGGGATGAGTTGGGACTAAGTGAAAGCGAGGAGAGGATGGGGGTGATGAGGATGAACGAGGTGAGGATGAAGAACCAAGACATGAAAAGAATGGGAAGAAACGGTATGAAGGATGATGGATCAAGGAGGGGAAAATGGGGGAAAAGAATGTGATTGTAGGTGGAAGAGATGAGGTGTATGTTGTAAGAAGATGTGTGGAGAAAGGATAATAGTAGGAGGAAAAAGTGGGTAATAGGAGATACCAGGTGGAAGAAACGATCAATAAAGTGAACTAAGAATGAGGCGGGGGAGAAGTTCATGATGACAAGTTAAGTGTAGGGAGGACCCTAACATAAGATTGTCATGTGACGGAAGTGGTTAAGTAAGATTGCCATGTGAGCAAAACTGGAGATGACAAATGGTCAAGCGAGAAGTGGTGTTTGCGAGAATCGAAAAGGAGGTGAAAGGATGTGATAATGGGGAATGCCGAGAAAAAATGAAGGGTGAAGGGTGGGTAGTGATGGGGAAAGGCAAGGAGACAGATCATCCTTAAGAGGGACTCTTAAGTGAGATCGCCATGCCGGGTGAGTGGTTAAGTAAGATTGCCAAGCAGAGGAGGGTGATAGTGGTGGTAAAAAGATGTGATGATGGGGAATGAAGAGGAAATATGGTGGTGAGATTGGAGAGTGATGGGCGAGTGTAAGATGACATGTCATGCTTAAGAGAATCTCTTAAGTAAGATCGTCATACTGCTGGAGAAGTTTCGTAGGGTCACCCAACCGGCAGGGATGATATGCAAAGAGAAAGACAAAATGATATTGGGAATAGGGGTGGAATGGTAGGGTGAAGAAGATGATCACGATGAGAGGTGGGAGAAATAAGATGGGCGAAATATGATGGGATGGGGGAAGGCCACAGGACAGATCAACCTTAAGTAGAAGTCTTAAGTAAGATTGCCATGCGGCTGGGATGGTTAAGTAAGATCGCCAAGCTGAGGAAGAAGGATGATGTTAGAGTTGGTGGGAATAGGGTATGACAAAATGGACTGAAGGGGAACCCTCAAGTGAATTTGCCATACTACGAGAGCGTGTAAGTAGGATGACCTAGGCATAAGGTGGATTTGGGGAAGGATGAGAAAAGAGTGAGTGAGGTATGCCGAAGTGGTATATGATATGAGATGAGGTGATAATAAGAAATAAAGGACACAAAGGAGTATAACATGAATGGATGAAGGAATATATGTAGTGGAGGGTGGAGAGTGTGAGGGGAATCCTTAATTGGGATGCCCACGTGGTGAGAGTAATGATGCAGGAATGGGAAGTAGAAGAGGTGGAGTTGGAAGATGTGTTTGGTGGTGATGGTTATTTGATGAGAGGGCATGTGGTGAAGAAGCTTCTACAGCGGGAAGATCTTAGGGAGAGGGTAAACCTCCACTGAGGATTCCATATAGAAGGGGTTATTAAGTAAGATTGTCAAGCGGGAAGAAAACGGGTGAAAGGAAAGAATACCAATGGGTGAGAGGGGACAGGAATGGTGAGAAGGGTAATATGGGTATAAGTGGCGGAGGAGTAAAAATGAGAAGTGAGAATGAATGGATCAAATACATGGTGATCATGGTGGGGGAGAAGGAGCTGCTGGATAGTGAATGCTACTTGAGAAAGATCGTCAAGTAGGATTCGCAAACTGCAACGGTGATCAAGTAGGATTCGCAAACTGGAGAATGCATTAGTATGGGTGAATGGATGGGGTGCAAAGTAAGATGTTGATCATGCAGGAAGATACTCACGTGACGAAAAGCATCTTAATTTTAATATAGCACATAACAGGATGCATCGTGATATAAAAGATCAGGATGACTAGACTGTAATATGCGTGATAACATAGATAGGGGCCATCAAAAAGGTTTGATGCCCTAGATGATATGCAAATGGAAGAGAGCATGATGTGAGAGCCATCAAGAAAGTATGATGCCCCAGTACGACATGCAATCAGATAACATAAGAATATTACAGAGAACACCAGGATATATAAAATCAAGATGCCCCCTGTAATATATCAAGATACAAGAAAGCAATTAATAATTTGCCACTAATAATGCAACACAAGAACTAGTAAACATGTCCCTAACGTGTTCCACAGTGATGATTGATTAGATGTGCCCCCAAGCAGAGGTACAAAGGATTGGGCCAGTCTCCTCAAACAAGGAAACAATGAGAGCCGGATTTTCCCCAAGCGAGGATTCACGCGAGGAGAAGTGGTTTGAAATTGGTAGTCATAAGGTGGTTGGACCATTCGTTTGGGATAATAGTTCAAAGGATGAACTGTGTTACTTATTGAGTTTTTACAATTTTGTGGATGTTTTTGGTCTTTTGAAAATTTTACAAATGTTTTTGTATTTTGGATATTTTCTAATGTTTTTGTTTTTGGATTTTTTGATTTTCTAATGTTTGTTTTTGAATTTTATATTTTTTTTTGGATTTTCTAATGTTTTTGAATTTTTATGATGTTTACACTGTGTTTGATTTTTGACGATTTTCAAATGTTTTTGGATTTTTGACGATTATCAAATGTTTTTGGATTTTTTTACGATTTTCAAATGTTTTTTGATTTTTACATTGTGATTGACAATTTATGGACCAGAGTGCAGACTTATTTTTGAGAGACGATGTACCGTGTTCCGCATTGTAACTTATGCTCAAAATAACATAAATTCACTTTCCATTGGCATGATATGGTGGTGATGATATGATGAAAAGAATTCCAACTCCATTCTTGACTCCACACAACTAGTAAGATGTGTGGGCTCATCACCAAGAATCAAGAAGGACGTAGGAGGTAGATAATGAATATAGAGACAAATGCTAACAACAATCCCTTTGGGAAATTGTGACTCCATTCTTCATAATGGTACTGAACCGGTTTCAAAAATGGCTTTCACTTTATGAGTCACATGCTAGACTTAGACAGTTATGTGGCCTACTGATTGATAAGATATGAGGTTAAGGGATAGTTCTCTCTTCACTTAGGCATCTAAATTACGTGTTTGGGGATTCTATAATTTGTAAGCACTATAAGATTTTGTATTTTTGAAATGACTCCCTATGCCTTGCCCCATGCTACTAGTGAGAAGCAAGGGCTCATCACCAAAGGCAAAATATAGGCGAGTGAATTTCTTTTTAGTCCTTTTTTTTTTGGATTTGTTTTATTTTATTATTATTTTTGAATATTTTGCAATGTTTTTATGCTTGTATGAGAATGACCCTCTACGCTTTGCCCCATGCCACTTGTAAGAGGCAAGGGTTTATCACCGAAGACAAGACGTAGACGAGTAAGGGCACCTTCCTCCATTCCCAGTCTCACACTACCAGTAAGAAGTGTGGGCTCAACACCAAAGACTATGAAGGACGAAAGATGTGACA
This sequence comes from Taxus wallichiana var. yunnanensis, assembly GCA_018340775.1. Taxonomy (NCBI): domain Eukaryota; kingdom Viridiplantae; phylum Streptophyta; class Pinopsida; order Cupressales; family Taxaceae; genus Taxus; species Taxus wallichiana. The sequence continues at coordinate 65,143,190 of CM031236.1, forward strand.
ATGAATTATTCATAAGTTATTGAATTGATGGATTTTTTTACAATAGTGCTTTGTATTTGGGAAGAAACATCCGCCCTCAATCTCAAATTTCCCACGACTAGTAGGACGAGGGTTCAACACCGAAGACTGAGATGGACGACCAAACGAACTAGGTAACGAAGTTTAGAGCTTTGTTATGAAAGAGAGAATGTATTAGAAGGGGATATATTACCATCGATAGCTTGGTATGACCATAGAGGAAAGCGGCTGAAAGTGGAAGAAGTATGATGCTCACAAACTTAATAGGATTTATATTAGCACTTGTCTCATGATGATAAATATGAAGATGTGATTTTGATAATGAAAATGTCTGCCAATGGAAATGAATAAATTTGAATTATTTGGATATAAGCAAGACAAAAGGAACAATGTACATGTTGTATCCTGGAATAGTGAACATCTCAAGGATAAAATTTCTTTAAATGAACTGCATTCATTGGTTCATCAAGATCTTGGCCGGTGTCAATGGCCAATTTATAAGCTCCAAACCCAAAACTATCTATGATTTCGTTGGGCTCAAATTTTTCTTGTTTGTCTAGTTCTTTGGGTGTGTTCTTTCGATTTTCTTTGAGAATGAAATGATTGACCTTAAATTTTCTAGGTTTGAATTTTTTATGGTGTTTATGTCGAGCTAATTTTGATATACTTGAAGATGATCTAGGAATTAAGTCGTTTTCAAGAAGCTCGAGTTCATTAAGGCGTTTTGATGCAGATAATAATCTTTATTGATTACATCTTCGAAGGATATTATGAAGGATGAAAATTCAACCTTGACATGTAAAATAGCTTCCCAACTATAAATAAAGTAGAAGGGAGTGGCTCCAATAGGTGTGTGATAAGATGTGCGGTAAACCCAAAGAGTGGGATAGATTTGGTTAAGCCAATAGCTTCCATGTGTGTTGACAATGATGGTTTGTGTTATTTGGTTTGTTGCTTCTATTTGTCCATTAATTGATTGTTTTGAGGATAGATTCATGATTAAAGATGGAAAAAGTGGCGTAAAGATATTCCTGGGTATACTTACCTCATAGAATGTATGCACATAGAAGTCTCTATAGGTGAGAATAATTAGTGATGAGATTCCTGCAAGATCGATTGTTGAAAGCATGATGGACACAATAGGTTGCATTGTCGCAAGTGGCCAAACTCGATGTGGTTGTGTTTCGACAACAAGGCTAGAGATGTTAGGCATAAGAGCCAATATTGGAATGATAGAATCAAACTTAATGGTACTTGTTAATGAAACCTCATCTGTAGTGTCTACAGTAATATCAAGGTTTGAAAGGGAGTCTTGAAACGAGATCAAGGTCTCGTTAGATGTTGGAAGAATGTTGTCACCCAAAACAGGTTCAATATATGTTTGGGCTGAAAGAGAGTCTTGAAATAAGTTCAAGTGCTTAGTAGATGTGGGAAGAATGTTGTTGTCTAAAACAGGTTCAATGTATGTTTGGCTTGAAAGAGTGTCTTGAAATAAGTTCAAGTGCTCAGTAGATGTTGGAAGAATGTTGTTGTCCAAAACAGGTTCAATGTATGTTTGAACTAATGGAAGGAAATTTGAAGAAGATATGGATTGGTTTGGAATTAGAGAGTCTTGACTATTGTCGTCATGATCTCGTGGAATTTCAGTATATATAGGAGTTTCGACAGTAGTCAACTCTTCATGGAAAGTTGTGGTATTGGATGTGTCGTTGGTTGCAAGAGCATTGTCATCAAGTTCTACAGAGATGACTTCGTCGTCAATTAAGTCTTGGACGTAATTCTTAAATCGTACACATTTATCTATGTGATGACCATCAATGCGATGAAATTCACAGTATGTGTTAGGTTTGTACCAGCATGGCTTAGCTTCCCCTTTGACAAAGGGTTTTGTAATTGGATATCTTATCAGTTTAGCCTCTTTTAGTTGATGAAAAACACTAGAGAGACTTTCTCCAAGGGGGGTAAACTGACGTTGGACTTTACTTGAAGTGATTTCTTCGTGAGGTTGTATGATCGGCTTTTTGGGTGATTGCTCATTGATTTGGGTAGCCATATGAGAGAGTTGTGTTGTCATCTTATTAATTTGTTCTAATAGCTCATTGTGTGATGTTTTTCGTGAATTCTTCATGTTTGAAAGAGAGGGAGAATGAAGAAATGTGCGATGAAGAAATCAACCTATTGATTATGATCTTTGTTTTCGCTCAATCAAGTTTTAACAAGGCTATAAGGAGTAAGCTCAAACAAGCTACTCGGGATACAAGTGGGATATAACTTAAACAAGCTATGATGAATATGTTGATTGGTTTGGATTAAACAAGCTTAACAGATGAAAATGTAAGGAGTACACTCAAACAAGGTACTCAATACAAGTGGGATGTAGCTCAAACAAGCTATGATGAATATGTTGATTGGTTTGGCTTTAACAAGCTCTAGATTTTTGATAGGAAGAGTAACTCAAACAAGTGACTCAACACAGTTGTGAACTCAAAATGAGTTTTGAAGGGATTTGTGTCGGATGGGATTTTGTTAAACTCGATAGCTGATGAAATAATGAGTGAACTCAAACAAGTCACTCAATGTCATTTTGATATAGCTTGAAACAAGCTAGAAAGAATGTTTTGACAATTGATGAGATAAGGAGTGAACGCAAGTCACTCAACATCTATTGGATATAGCTGAAGACAAGCTATGACAGATGTATTATTGGCTAAAGTGAGCTAATGAAATTGGTGTGATGTTTTGGTCTGTGTTGTTGGATTGTTTGGATGTTTTCGCTTGGTATTGAATTGGTCGAGAACTGATTTTTTGTGGAACACAACTAGGGTCTGAACTTTTACAATGAACACATTGATATCAGCCAAGTTTTATGATAAAAAAAAAATGCTAAACTATTGTGTTTTCAAACAATGACGCGTCATGTGGATTCAATTGTTTCACTTATGAGGTAACTTCTTCAGAATGATCATTATTTCATGCAATCATCAAGTATCTTTGTGAAATGGTGGATGCGAGCTCTTATTACTCCAAGAAGATGCGTCCTCCGATATACCCTAGTCCCGATATACCTAATTCATGCGGGACGAATGGTGAGTACGAAACCCTTTGAGCCTTGGAGGAGACTCACCAATTCTTACTTGCCTATTTCGTGAGTGAATCACCACGTCCGAATGTGCGAGGTTTTGTGAAAAGGTGGAAGGTGATGGAGGGATGAATGTGTATGGTGTCCTTATAACTCCCCGAAGATTTACAGGGACGATGCCCAGGCTTCGTTGTTACAGCTATTTAGGCGTGACTCGCATGCGCTGCACGACAGCATTACCTGTAAGTGAAGAGCAGCGGCGAGGTAAATACCGAACGCTGTGATGAGACTAGGTCTCAAAGTGCAATGCAAATGCAAATGCTGTTGGTGCGTGGTAGTCAAGTCCACGTCACCGGTGTAGCTTTGGTGGTGATGAAATCCACCTCGTCTACGTGCAAAAACAATATGATAAAGTGATTAAACGCAGGGTTCTTTCCAACTTGAAATAAATCACTAGCAGAAAATAATTGCGTACCTGAGCGTCCTTTTTTTAGTTTCAGCAATTGTCTTTAAATGGTGGTATTTTTGCGGGATTTTTGTTGTTTTTTTTTTTTTTTTTGACAATATTCCAGCAACGCGGTTCTACAGAAAACAAATTAGTAGTTATCCTGCAAATGAAATGTTAGAAAAGTGATCGTGGTTGTTTTTGATTTGCCAGATCGCTCAAAGGCGCAGGAAAAGAGCATACACAACCAACGACCAAACAAATATTAAGAATATGACAAAGGAAAATAATTATTAAAATGACAAGCTAGGGATCCTGCATGTTAACAAGAAACTAAAAAAATGTGACCGTTTCTGATTTTCCAGATCGCTCGAAGGCGCAAGAAAAGAGCATACGCGGATACAATTGGAATAGTTTCTGATTTTCTGATTTTCGATTTTTTTTTAAATGTTAATAATTATTGCAATTTAATCATGATTGCGAAATAGCGATAATGATTATTTTCACAAAAAAGAAAAACGATGAAAGAAGAGGGTGAAAACGTTATCTAGAAGTGTTGTCGTGGAAAATTTAAATGTAAGGCAAAAAATTAAAAATAAAAATTGTTTTCTAGAGCTCGAGTGGCCTCACGTTTCTGATTTCCAAGATCACTTTTGAAGTGCGAGGAAAGAGCATACGTGTGAGGATGTTTCGTGAAATAAAAATTAAAAAATAAAAATAAATAAATAAAAAAACTATAATTTTGTTGTTTTTTTGTTAAAAAGACAGGTGTTAGAAGAAATGAAACCAATTTTTTTCTGTAAGTCTAAATCTAAAAATTATTTTTTCATTACATAGATCTTTTCAATACCTTTCCGTTAAAAAAAAAATGAAGTCATTCCGAGTTCGGGAGCAAAAGTTATGGCTTCCGGAAGATGGGCTACGAGAACGCTCTGAATGAAAATTTTGAACGTGAGAAAAACGTCCCAGGAGCTGGTTTTTTTATTTTTGACTTCTGTACTTCACCTGAGAAGCTAAAATTTTGACAGCAAGGTTAAAAAATAACAATAATCAGAAAGAAAGAGTTAGATCATAAAATGATTGACTAAAATAAAAGAAAGAAAAAAATAAATAAATGATTAACTTCCTACAAAGCAGTTATTTTAGCAAAAGGAAATAAATAAATATATTTTCCGGATTGGTTGTCCCATGACACTAAGATGATAAACTAATGATTAGTGCTTGTGTTTCTATAGATTACGAGTGAATAGCAAAATCAGAACTACTAAACACCAAGCACCGAGGAGATCAAAGACAGGATGAGCTGCATAGTTTCATTGTTGCTATAACCTGCAGATACACCACAAGACACCACACAACAAAAACACTACCCAAAGCGTGAAGGTTAACCAAAGAAGACCAAAAGGAACAGAAAAGGAAATAATAATAAACAATAATAAACAAAGAACAGATAAAACCACTAATTGAGAAAGTAATGGTAACAGATCGAAAGTAACCGGGCGTGCCAGAATGTAAGCTATGAAAAATACACTACTAACAAGGAAGTAAAATACCAATAATCGTACCTCCTCCTTCGCGTTCCGTAGCAAACCTCAGAATGGGCTAGGAAACTTGGATTGAGCCCTGATTTTGTGATATGTAGGTGCTTTTCTTCAAGACGGAGCAAGACCTTCCTGCAACAATGATCCTCTTACTTTGCACTGGATGGGAAAAAGGATTATGAGGCTATTTTGGCATTAGAACAAGGCAGAATGATGTTCTTTGCTCAAAGGATGCAAGAACTTAGATATGGCATGAAAGCTTATTCTCCGTGTGTTTAGAGGGGAGGGGTAAGGTTGTATTTATAGCCTGAGGGAGTGATTAGCTTAAATTAATTTAAGTAATCATGGTTTGAAAATGTGGGCAAGATTAAGTGGGTGGTTTGAAAATGTGGGCAAGATTAGGTGGATGGTTTGAAAATGTGGGCAAGATTAGGTGGATGGTTTGAAAATGTGGGCAATATTAGGTGAGTGGGGGCCACGAAGAATGGGTGAGGATTTGAATTATATTTTTAATTCATAAGTGGAGGATTTTAGGTGAGTGGGGACCACGAATGGTGGGTGAGGATTTGAATTTGAATTTTTAATTCAATAGTGGAAAAACATGGAGAATAATGACATGTGGTGAGGATTAGATTATTTTTAGATTTTGAAATGGATAATTAATCAAATTATATTTGATTAATTCGAAGTGTATTTTTGTGGGAAATGAGGAAGGGAAATTAATTGATTTAGGATAGATGTGAAATTGGGGTGTCTACATTGTATCAAATCTGATTTCTAAATTAGTAGACCGAAAATAAACCCAAATTTGTACAACGATCAAATTTTGGAGAAACAATATGAAAAACTTACAATTTCAGAAAATATCATCCAAAAATGCATCCATAATTTTAATAAACATTTTAGAGATATTTAATAACTATTTTCAACACAAAAACATGCTAATCCTCACTAAAAATTAATTATAGCCTATAGAAGTACAAATCCAAAATAATTATTAAAGGGGGTTAGAAAGCCCCAAACTTCACAACAAATAGTAGATTCCAACTTTATAAATAGAGAAAAATTTTAATATGAAATGAAATATCAAATTTATGGCCTTGAAGATACCAAAATTCACCCTAGGGTAAGTTGCTCCACCTAGGAGAGACCAATAAATGCATATAAAAATATGGTTTTGACTTCTTCTTTACAAATCTACATGTAAATTTATTTTGCATAAACTCTTTAGATCACCATTTGTAGATTTTCTTTACAAATCTACATGTAAAGTTATTTTGCATAAACTCTTTTGTTTCTTTTGTTCACTCAAATTTTAAAAATTGGCTAAGTATGAAGTTGAATGCGGAAGGTATCCACATGTATTTTTAGCGCAATCGGGGCATAAAGAAAGAAGAAAAGACTCTCAATCTTACGCCACACCATCTACATGTCTCGGGCTCGATAATGATTACCCCAACGGGTTGAAAATTCAAAAGTATAGTAAAATGCAAGGGGACTCCACGTGTTTCCGAGTGCTCTTCCCAATAAAGGGAAACAAGAATCATCCCCAAACTAGTGCACACCCACCACGTGTCTCTCAAGCACATATTGGAGAACTAATCCTGAAAATACTCTCAAGACGTGTTCACTCTCCACGTGGTGGGAAAGGATTATCACCGATCCAGTAGAAGTGACAATGATTGGGTGAATTAAAGATGAATCAAAAATATCTCCGTAAGTAGTTGAGATATTAACCCAGAAAGGGGAGATCATTGATCTGCTGCAAAAAACTCTTGTTCCAAACATTGAAACAAGAGCCACGAACACCTATAAAAATACGTCTAATCTAGAAAACAAAAGGGGGATATTTTGGGAGAGAAAAACATACGAAGTGTAAAAGAGTTTCAAGGTTAAGTTTTGTAATAGCTAAGCCTTAACAAGATTCATTTATATTGGAAAGTTGTAATCTGTGCCATTTTGGCCTTATGTATTATTTCCTCCATAAATCGAGTTCTTTTTTTGTGTACCATTGGCTTTCCTATTCTAAGTCTTTCCTTTTTCTGAATAGTTATAGATAATTTATAAAATCTATCATGTTATATGCCCTTGGGTTTAACTTATCTATTATTTACATTTGTCATGTGTTTCATCTCCACAGACTCGATTAATCTAAAATGTTTCTAAAAATAGGTAGATCATGTTGTAATTCTCTTCAAGCCATTTTAAAATTAATCCCCTTAAATATCTCTTCCTCTCTTCTAAATCTATTCCAAAGGCATCACTTTAGTTAGTTTTACGTTTCTTTCAAGTTTTCCCCCTAACCCTATCTCCTAGTACAAATTAAGAGCCAACTTCTTTAAAATATGGAGGTTACCTTAGGGTGCATGTCCTACTAACCTAAGGTATCCAACGAATCTGAGGGTTCATCTCAGTAAAGATAAACGTCAAAAGTTTTCCCGCACGCCTTTGGTGGGACAAATATCTACACATCTTGATATTTCATCATTAAAAATCTACCGAACCAAGAAGTATTTAGTTGTCTACTCCATTTTTAAGATGAATACGAATGAGGTCGAGAACAAGGGAGGAAGGTGTGTTTGACTATTTACAACTATCTCCACCATGCAACAAAAGAGGCCAACAAATCCAAATATCCCCTGTCTCCTCCAAATCGACTCTCTCAACACCTCCGCTAGGTAGGCCCTTCACACAGTTGACTAGAACTCTCATACCTATTTTTATGGCTCATCTTCAACCTCAACCTCTGAGGTAATTTGTCTCATGGGATCAAGGAATTCCACTCATTCTTCCCACACCCCCGGTGGTGTGGAATCCTATTTTGGCTAATGTGCTAAAGGCACTACCCAAATTTAGTGGGGAAGACTTCAAAACTCCTGAGGAACACCTCCAAGATGTAGAAAAATATGTGTGGTACATTATATAAGAGAGCAAGATGTCACCTTACGATTATTAGCCACTTCCTTCAAAGGAAAATCCTGGATTGGTACCAATCCTTAACTCCTAATACTATCGGCACTTGGGACCAATTAGGAGAGGTGTTGGTGGCAAGGTTCAGCAAGAAGGAGATAGATCATCGCTCCTGCAATAACTTATTAACATCAAGAAGGGCATGCAAGATCTAATGACAGATTTTAACACCAGGTTCCATAAAACTTGGCAAAGGATTCTAAACCTAGCAAGGCCACCCGCAGGTATGGCTATTGTCTTTTATTTGAAAGCTCTAAATTTATATATTTCGGTAATGATTCAATCATTAGGAGGGGATTCCTTACCACAAGCCTATAACATTGTTGTCCAAGATGAGAATAATTTAATAGACCACCCGAGAAAATTCCTCCTAGGACCCCTTTTCCAGTGTACCCCGAGATAGTCCCCATTCTACAAGAATAATTACCAAGCCCTTCTCAAGCCCCTACATCCTTATATAACTACCCATCTATTGATCAAAGAATACTTGTCTAAAATCACATGAGGAGTCCGCGTGGGATAGAAGGCCCGAAACCAAGGGTGTGGAAGGATAGGAAGGACCCACGTGTGGAAGGAAAGTTTGGATTTTAGGACTTAGCCAATTTTGAGCATGAGGATCTATTTTTGGAAGATGGCATGCGGACCACATCAACAATGCAAAGATATGCGTGCCATGCATTATCTATATTTGGAGAAGTGGTTCAAAGTGTCTATGCATGGAGACAAGCTAAGAATAGAATTGAAACTTTAGTTAACTTCAAGAGGACTATAGATAGTGCACTTGCATGTGTGGCTATGATTGTAAAATGACATGTGGCTAACAATAGCATGTGACCTATTTCTAGAATAGTTAAGTGGTGAAGGGAAAGTCCCCACCCTATATATATATATATGTGTGTGTGTGTGTGTGTGTGTGTGTGTGTGTGTGTGTGTGTGTGTGTGTGTGTGTGATGTTAGGTGCATAATAGATGTATGTATTACAGAGAGTATCTTGTATGTATGATTTTGGATGTATGAATGCATGTATCGAGATCCATACGTGCATTGATATAGAACAGCAATACTTGTAAGGATATTTTGTATTTACTAATAGATGGAAGATATTGGCTGAATCTAAGTGTCATTCTGTGTAATTGAGCAATGCATGTTAATGGTAAAATCATGATTATTGTTTAAGCTTGTTCTTTCATAGATCTGAGGATAGCATGCATTATAGAATAATGGATTAGTTATGAATCTATATGGCTATTCCTTCATCATGTTGACATCCTATTATAAAGAACCCTAAAGAGGGACTGGTACCTTTGCATGCTTCGGTGAGTGCTCGCCTAGGTTGAGAGATGTGCTAGTGTGACTGGGTTTTATTTTGCAAATTCTAGGTTACATCACCATCTTCTCATACAACTCTAGCTCTTCTTGTCGTGTCTTCATCTTCTTCTCTCGAAATGGAGGAAACGAAAAAAATTATGATTTTTTTCTAACGAGATAGTAAATATTAAAAGGAACTAGGCTGCCTATCCAAGACAAAATTATCAAAATTATCAAGGTAGTAGACCTACCTATTCCTCTCAATATCAAAATACCCAGAGACCACCAATTGCGCATAGCCATCTAACCAGTTAGTTCCTATACCAATGCCACTCCAGACTATTCCACCTAATAGCGGGAGAGAGATGGTACCTAGACAAAACCATTTGGCCAAAGACCCCAATGCATGTTGCTTCCCTTGAAATAATCCTCACATGCTAAGAGACTTCCCCAAAGGGAACTTACAACAAAAGGTGGACGAACAACAATCAAGAGAAGGCTATGATGCAGTATGTCCGGACATCATCACCCACGAGAGTCCAAAATGCTACTTTCACAACACAGATTCAAGGGATGTCCTTGGAAAAAGAAGCAAAGATTGCACCAGAGCATGCTCTTTTCTCTTGGATAGAAGGAGAGGAATCCATATTTACAAATGAAACATCTATTTTAAATCCTGTTTCGGTTTAACTACAACACTCTCTTTAAGAAAAGAATCATAGAAGCAGAACACTCCGATCCTAAATCTAGATGGAAAAACACGAAGAGAGCCTTCAACCATCATAACCATGTCATCGCCGATCACCATGAAGGAATCTCCAAGAGGAACTATTCGAATCAAGATACCCACCACCCTGTCGGAGAAGGGATGAAATACCAGTCATCATCTAAATCATTTCCACCTAGACCAATCAACGTAGTCTAACAACTTAAGAAAGTGCCAGCTAACACATCCTTATGGGATCTTCTGAGCATCCCGAGAAAAAGGAGTTTCTCCAAGAAGTGCTCAAACCAAATGATGATCCAACCACCTCTGGAAAGGAGAAGGAAGAAGTTAAAGTCTCTCGAGTCTTAATATAAAGGCGATCTTGTTGAATCAAAAGGAGAGGTTAGTAAACCAAGGCCCAACCCTTCTTTATGACTCTTATCATAGGTAAGAAATTATTACATAATTACTTGATAGAATCTGACGCAAGCACTACATTAATACCCAAGGGGATTGTATATGCATTGGGCATTAAATATGAACCCTTGAAGAAAGGAGTCATGCAACTAGATGGGAAGTTTGTCCAAACCATTGGAGCTATCAAGGGACTCCCATTATAGCTCTATTCCTACCCAAATATAACCATCTGACAAGATATCATGGTAATCAACATCCCGTCAGCCTTTGGACTTTACCTCTCTTGTGATTTTACAACTAAAATAGGAGGCTATATGTCTTTAGATTGGTATTATCTGATTCTATGAACCAAATACATGTCTAAAATGAAGGTATTTTCGAACCCTCTCTAAGGAACATATAACGAGACCAAGTGGCTTCTAGTTTCAAGCTTCCCATGCTATGATCACTAGGGAAGAAGAATTATACATGGAGGATGGGGATCCCAAAAGCGGTGATCATTTACTTAACCTCCCCCAAAAAAATCCTTTCAGAACTTTGATTCCACTGGTTTGGGCACTTATGTCATTTTTGATGAGGATTCCACAACCCCTAAGGTGGAAAAAGGACATGATAAAAGAAAGGGAATCCCCTAGAAATTCACAAATATGGACCTACATTTCAATGGGGCCAAAAGTAAGAACAACTCAGGATCCGAGTGTGCCTATATCCCCGAATGGAAGAAATATACTCTAGTCATTTTGTTTTTAGTTCTCCTATACCAATAATGAGGCAGAATATGAGGCCTTGGTGCATGGCTTATCCACAACCCGAAAGGAAGGCATCAAACAGATTGAGAGTGTTTGGCGACTCAGAATTGGTGGTGACACAAGTAAGGAATACTACTGCCACAAAGAATCCTAGGATGAGATCCTATCGGCATCGGGTATGGGATCTCATAGATGATTTTGAAGCCTTCAATATCAAGGTAATTCCCTAGAATCAAAATACATAGGTTGATAAGATGGCCCTGATAGGGTCTCAATTTGATCCAGTTCGGGATTTGATAACAAATGAAAACACCATAAAGTTGATCATCCACCCTTCTATCCCTGAAAACTTCGACCATTGGCAGGTATTTGATAGTGACTAAAAATCATACACTTCCTTCAATAGTCTAACAAATTTATGAATCAACTCTAGCCCAAGATCAAGGAAGCATATGGAGATCAGATAATCCAACTAAAAACAAACAAACTTCCAATAGGGTCAATTACCCTAGAGAGTCTTTTTAACTCTAATAATTCTACTTTTGATCGAAGAAATTTTACCATAGTAAAAGAGGACTATGTCAAACTAGAAATAACTAAGGAAAGATGACTAAAAGTTGGGAAATCGGTGACTCAAAAGGAAAGAGAGAGACTCGTGGCCTTATGTCATAAGTATGATAAGGTGATGGCTTGGATGTATGATGATCTACATGGTTACAATAAAGACATCATTCAGCACACCATCAACCTTGAAGAAGGGACTAAACCTATGATTTAAAAACAAAGGCCAATAAAATCGTATAATCCCTCATGGTTTAAGAATTTACAAAACAACTAGAGGATCATATAATCTTTCCTATCAAGCACACGAGATGGGTCTCCAATCTAGTTTCGATAAGAAAGAAGAACAATGAAATTCGGATTTGTGTGGATTTTAGAGATCTAAATAGGGCCTCCTTGAAGGATCACTACCCTTTACCCTCTATGGAACAAATATTACAGACAGTTGTAGGCTTTGAGATGTTTTCTCTACTGGATGGTTTTTCGGGCTATAATCAAATATGGCTCATGGAAAGGGATCAACATAAGACTACCTTCACAACTAAATGGGGAACTTTTTCCTATGTAAAAATGCCTTTTGGACTCACTAATGTTGGGGATACCTTTCAAAGGGCCATGGATTTTGTGTTTGGAGAATTGATAAATAAGGTGATCCTTATATACCTTGACGATCTCACAATGTTCACCAAAACAATGGAGGAGCATTTCAATGCCTTAGAGGCTGTTTTCAAAAATACCAAGAATTTTGGATCTCCCGAACCTAAAGAAATGTGTCTTCGAGTGCCTCAAGGCCGATCCTAGGACATATTGTGTCAAAGGAAGGATGACCTTGAAATAATCAAGGCAATTTTGGAGCTCCCTTACCAGGTCAATAAAAATCCATCCAAAGATTTCCTAGGAAAGATCAAATTCGTAAAAATTCATCTCGAGACTCTTCCGGACAATGTGCCCGATCAATCTCATGCTGAAAAAGGACCTCATTTTTAAATGGACCGCCAAAGGAAATTAGGCCTTTCGAGGCAATAAAAGAGGTCAGATCTGCCCTGTCGCACAATCCAAACTTCTTAAAATATTTCATCATGTATGTATACGGGGTAAGCATAACATAACATATATACTAACAAAAATAGGAGAGTTACAAGGGGAAGAACACTTGATCACCTTTTTCTCAAAGACCCTCCATGAATATGAAACTAGGTACACTTTTGTGGAAAGAAAAGCTTATGCCATAGTCAAGTGGTCCAAGAAATTCCGACACCTCGTCACTCATAATAGGATCCGGTCACGATAGCTCACTCTAGTGTCGGGAATGTGTAATGGACAGCTAGATAACTGATAAAAGAGCCAATTAGATCACTAAGATCCTTGAGTATGATATTGAGGTAAATCCCACGAAGCTTGTGAGAGGCAGGGACCAGTGTCAATATTTGATGTAGGAATCTATTCCCCCGATTGATGACGAACGTGAGGAGATAATGTACCTTTAGGAAAGAGATTCGGAGGGCTAGGTCTCGAACATGATTCACTTTATGTAGACCAGGAAGTATCCTAGTCATCTCCCCTTGAAAAAGAGGAGATATTATAGGCAACAAGGGAGTAATTTTATCATAATTGACAACTTCCTTTTTAAGAGGAATTTTAATGGAATCCTAGCTAAGATGCCTGGAAAATGGGGAAGCTAAAAGAGTCTTACATGAATTACATCACGGGAGCTCTGGAGGCCACTTTTTGGCCCATACCACAACCATAAAAATCCTACAAGTAAGATATTTTTGGCCAAGTCTGTTCACTGATAGTCAGGCATAGGTAAATAGGTGCAAGGTATGCCAAGTTTACACCGGCCTCCGGAGGAATGTTACTTTACCTCTCAATCCCATCTTAGTTGAGGAACCCTTCTCTCAATGGTGTTTGGACTTCATTGGAATGGTTAATCCAAATTTGAGCACTAGCCATAAATGGATCCTCATAAGAATCGACTACTTCACCGATAGGTGGAACGGTCCCCTTAAAAGGCCATGAAGAATGTAATCCTAGGGACTCCTACCGATATAACCACATGCTTCCCCCACACTATCATATCGATAATGCTAAATCCTTTGTGGGAGCCAAAGTATCTGATTTTTGGTAAAACATGAGATCTACCTAAAAACGTCTTCCAATTATTACCCACAGGGAAATGGTTTGGCGGAATCTACTAATAAAAACTTAATCAAACTCATAAATCAAATGGGGCATGAGCATAAGAAATTATGGCATGAGCATATCAAAACAACCTTTGGGACTGATCATAACACCCCAAAGAAGATCCCTGAAATATTCACCATATGAGATAGTTTATGGGAAAAGTGCCGTAATGCCAATTTCCCTAGAGATCCCCACATTACAATTATTAAAACAAGCTGAGATAGATGAGAATGGGGTGATGCAAGTGAGACTCACCAAGCTAGTAGAGCTCTAGGAGAAATGAGAGTCTCGATCACGAGGTTTTGATTATCCATCAATAGGTGGTCAAGACTTAGTTCAATTGAAAGATGTCGGAACCAAAATTCTAGGTCAGAACTACGGTCATGAAATGGGACGCAAGAGATGCCAAGCTTGGGAATCATGGAAAGTTTGACCTCTATGGACGGGACCCTTTAAGATCAGCACATGTAAGCAACATAACTCATTTGAACTCGAAACTATGGAAGGTGATCCCTTATCCATTTTGGTAAACAAAATTCATTTAAAACCATTCCTATAAGTACCTTCATCAAAGTTTTATTATATGTACAATTTGCTTTCTGTTATTTTCGTTGTCTATTTTTTCTTTTAATAAGTGTCTCAGACATGTGTCATTTGCAGAGGCACCTTGCCCCTTTTTGAATTTTTGGATGGAGTGTACCTCCTATTTTTCCCTAAAATTAATGATCCAGGGGACCTCCTTGACACTTGAGAGGAAAATATTTTCCATTGACACAAAATCCCTCAAAAGACTCGAGTTTAGTGCTTGAGTTCATTAATTAGAAAGGGGTCATTATGTGAAGTGACCATGTTTATGCATGAGCCATTACTCTTCAAGAAATAACAACTATTTAAGATATTGGGAGCGTCTAATGAGGTTCATTCCAAATGCTAGAGCCTCCAAATCAGCTACTAAGCATCGAGTTAAGAGAATACAAATCCTTTTGAAACACCCAGAAAGACACCATAAAAGCCTCCATTTCTACACCATTTGTGAAATCTTACCCAGAGACAACCAATTCCCACCTAACCTCTACAAACAAAATTAAATTTTCCGATGGAGGGTCTCGGTTCAGTGACCCTACCGTGATCTCGACCCTACCGAAATGTTTTGGACCCAACCCTCAACAAGAAGCCTAAATCTTTAAGGGAGGAAACCTTTGCCAAGTTTCTCAACCCGGGAAACTCGAATCTTTCAACTCTAGAATCTAGATCACGATGCTCGCTCAATACATGGTGCCTTTTGTGCACCCCTTCCCGGAACTCATACGGATGTGCACAGATCGTTTCAATTCCATATCCCATAATGTCCAGGGGTATAAATTTAATAGTGGTGATCACACCACAAGCCATCAGGGACATGTTGGCCCTAACTCATGACCCAACGACTAGTTTCTATGATATGGCCAAACTCCAAAGTGTCTAGGTGCAATGCCAAAATAAATCCTTGTTCCTTAATAGGGAGCTGAGATAGGTGGACACAGGTGGTTCATGGACCGTGGGGTTTCCCATTCCATTGAAATCACTTCAAGAAGATTCTTAGAGTGCCTGTTTATGATGACATTCATTTTCAGCAAGTATTTCAACAATGGCGTGGAGGATTATTAGATGATAGCCCTATTTCGAATGAGTTCTATTACTAAGGAACAAACGTATCATTTTGATTTTGCCGAGGCCATTACAAGATCTATGTGCGAGCATCTTGCCCAATTCTTGGTCACTTTAACATTAAGGTATTCATCCTATCTGTTCCATCTCATCCTTTATCAAAATGCCAAATATTTTAGTCAATTTATGGCTCTGAATATATGGGATATAGAAGTGGACCCTCAAAAGGTCATTCCAATATCCGCATGGACCCATATACTATCTCGTTCATCGGACGTATATGAATTCTTAAATTCTTTCATGGAGCCCCTCTTACTCAAGATTGATCCAGAAGGGATCGAAAACAAGATGAATGACTCAAAGAAATCTATCCCCACTGACCCCCTATACCCATGTGATTACTTCTTCACTAGAGGGCATTCTATGATTCTCCCGCATGTTTTAAGGGAAAAATATTTCATGTTTGCCAAGGTCCTCATGGAGTGGGTGGTTAGCCTCAAAATAGCCAGGCATCCGGTGCTCTTGATACCGAATTCAGCTCAAGCTAGAAGAAGAAGGCACTTTTCGACCTCCCCTTGAGTAAGGGAGGAATTACTATACTAAAAAGGAAGGCAATGCATAGCCTTATAAAGAAGTTGGCTTCTTATGGTTTTTCTTTGATTTAAGACTCTTAGAGGTATGACCCGGATTTAAAAAAATGGTTGTGAATCTAGTCCTTAACAAATTATCTTAATATTGCACCCTTGAGCCAAGGAATTCTTTGAAGCAAGGTGGAGCCCCTGTAGAGTCGCCAACATATTTGTCAAGATTAAAGAAATTCTAACCCTGATCTGGGAGACATTCCACCAGGGAAAATACAAGTGTGACCCCGATCTCACCATGACTAAGGGACTCCAAGCGCCCTAAAAAGAGGGGCTAGAGTATGGGAAAGACTAAAGCCTATTGGAAATATAGGTAGGAGACTAGCAAATACCACCTATAATTTTGAGGCCATCTCCAACGATGAGCAAGTGGGAAGAGCTCGGGATGTGGATCATGTGTCCGATACAAAGAGTGAGGATATGGTCACCATCATTCTAGAGTGGTCCAAAAAAAATTGATTGCCGAATCCTTTAGTCTCCAATGATAGAAATTTCCCTGCTCCGCATCCTCCTTCCATTCCTTAGAAAAATCTTCCACCAGTGCTCCAATACCACAACCAACGATTATCCCTTCAGTGTGAGGTCACCGTGGAGGAATCACCTCAAGCATAGTACACAAGAAGTTAAATTCTACCATGTCTCCCCGTTTCTCCTCCACCCCTCTCACCTCCTAAGGCTCCTCAACCCACTCCTCTTCCACCTCCACTTTCCCCTTCTAGAAGTATCCCTTTGACCATTACCCATCACAAACTCTCCCTCCACCGGTGCTCCATTTTTTTCACAATATTTTTCCACCATCCCAACCTTTTCCCCGCATGTTTTAATGTCCCCTTTCTTGGCCCTAGTAACTTCAATGCCTCAATCCCAAGTTACTATTTCCTATGGTCTATCACCCGGATTCCCATTTGTAGGAGAAATGGTCCCTTCTCTAATTTTTTGAGACAAGCCGAGTCTCGCCAAGTCTCGCCTGCGATTAGAGAAGGGAAAAACATAAGAAGAAAGAAATGATAACCCCAACAATGAAGTAGACGTTTGTATGACCATCAATAGATCTATTTAACAATCATCCAACTCATTCCCCAATCATCCAAATCCATTGAACAGATGCAACCTGATGATTATTCTATTAATGATGTCATGCGGTTGACCTTTTGAGTTCCGGCCTTAGGATAAGGTTGAATTGATGAATGAAATGACAATAGTAGTCACTATAGACTACATGAAGCTCAAAAATCATCTAAAAAGGCACAAATCAACCTATGGAGGGTAGAGGCCACCGCGGCCGGCCATATGGTTGAAATCAAGGTGAAAGGTAGAGAAATAGACTAGCTTCATAAGGAGTTGAGGGGTGTCCCATCACAAGAGGCCCGTGCGGATTCTTAGGAAGAGGTGGAGACAATACAAGCCAAGTTATGTGTTGTCGAGGAAGAAAGGGGAAACCTATAAAAAAACTTAAATCATTTGAGGACACGGTAAAGGAATTGACCCGTAAATTGGGACAACAATCCCAAAAGGGGGGAATTGTAAGATTAGTACATGAGCTATATTCTTCCCGCCACGAGCACATTACCACTAAGGAAATGGATTTAGTCCACACACTCGGATTCATATTTGATGCACAGGGATTGTGCTCAAATTTAGAAATTGCAGCCTCCACTATCACTAGCTCGGTGTTTTCCAAGGTTCCTAAATCAAAAATCTTAATTCAGAAACTTTATAATGCTTCAAACTCTGCCCTTCAAAGGTGGATTAAAAATAGGTGATTGATCACTACAAAAATCAATGAGATTCTGAGCTACAACAAGGCTTCTATTAAATGCCAGAATCTCTTGACGCAACTCCACCAGGGAATCAAAGAGAGGAAGTAGAGCATTGATGAACTAGTTCAGTTGGGATTCCCTTCTCCCTTTCTCAATGATTCTATAGTCCTCACAAAGGACCAAATTCAACAGCTCCTGGTTTCCAAATGCCAAGACAAGACTGTCTTTTAGTATTTAAAAGAGAGCTCTAGTGTGGCCGAGGTGGAATCCATTTTAAACCCTATCATGCAGTTGGAGTTTTGCTTACATGTAGTAGTGCGGAATCTCCAAAATTTCTCGCATAAGGAGATAATCAAGCTAGATCAAGCCTTCCAGCCTTGTAGAGAAGGACCTATCCAACAGAGGCAGAATGGATTGGATATCAAGATTCCTTACAACAGCTGACTCCGAGTGGCATTTTGTGGGCCACATTTTGATTTTTTAAAAAGAAGGAGCATCAGGTTCTTCCATGGCTAGCACGGAGTCCCTAGGTGAGTCACCATAACTATAGAGTTATTTTACATAAACTCTTTTGATCACCATTTTTGTTGCCCGACCCTTGTTTCTTCTCGTTACCTCACTCAAAAATTGGCTAAGTATGAAGTTGAATGTAGAAGGTGTCCACATGTCTTGTTGGTGCAATCGAGGCATAAAGAAAGAAGAAAGGGCTCTCAATATCGCACCATGCCATCCACATGTCTCGGCTTGATAACAATCACCCCGACGGGTTGAAAAGTCAAAATCATAACAAAATACAATAGGGCATCCACATGTTACCCGAGCACTCTTCCCAAAAAGGAAAAGAGTAATCATCCCCAAACTAGCGCATTCCCACCATGCCTCTCTCGTGTAGATTAGAGAATCAATCCCCAAAAATACTCTCAATTAAGTGTTTTCTCTCCACATGGTGGGAAAGGATTATCACCGACTTTAGAAGTGACAATTGGGTGAATTAAATATGAATCACAAATATCTCCAAGTAGTTGAGATATTAACCCAAAAAGGGAGATCATTGAATGCTTCCAAAGAGAAACTCTTGTTTAAGATGTTGAAATGAGAGCCATAAACACCTATAAAAATACGTTCGATCCAGCATAACAAAAGGGGGAGCTTTTGGGAGAGAAAAACAGACAAAAGTGTAAAAGAGTTTTAAGGTTCAGTTTTGTAATAGCTAGCCTTAACAAGATTCATTTATATTGGGAAGTTGTAATCTGTACCATTTTGGCCTTATGTATTATTTTCTCCATAAATCGAGTTCTTGTTTTGAGCACCATTGAGTCTTTCTTTTCTCGCTAATTAGTTCTAGATAATTTATGAAATATATCATGTTATACAATCTTGGGTTTAAATTATCTATTATTTATGTTTGTCATGTGTTTCATCTCCATGGAATTTGATTAATCTAAAGTGTTTCTAAAAAATGGGTAGATCATGTTGTAACTCTCTTCAAGCTATTTTTAAAAATCCCCTTAGATATCTCTTCGTCTTTTCTAAATCTATTATGGTGCATCACCTTATTTAGTTTTAAGTTTCTTTCAAGTTTTCCCTAACCCTATCTCATAGTATAGAGAAGATCCAAATTCTTTAAAATTTGGAGGTTACCTTAGGTCACACATCCCGCTAATCTAAGGTATCCAAAAATATGACAGCCATCCGTAAAGATAATCATCAACACTACAATAATCTTTCAAATGCACATAAGGAAGGAGGGTTTTGGTCCTCCTACTAACCACAAGAAGGGTTTTTTCCTTCTTGGAATATGCCACACACTTGGAGCTTTTCCCAAGAGTGGAAGAACAATGAGCAATTAGCCCACAAGTCCAAGTAGAGTAAATGCACCAAAGATGTATGAGTGCAAATGAAGCCTTCACCTCCTTATATACCTCTAACTTTGGCGCCAAGGCTTAGAAGAACATGGCTGACCCATATAAGTCATTATAATATTTTATTATGCCTCTTTAAAAGCAATAAACCCAGCCGACCCCTTATACTGGGAATTTACAAAGATAAATCATAAATATAAATGAAGAAAATTGAAATATGATTCACGAACTTCCCTTGTTCATCCATGGATTTCCTTTGGAAAGAGGAAAGGAAATGAACTCTTTATGATGAATTTTTTTATTTGTGTGTGAGATATTAATATTGTAATATTTATATCATATTTGTATGTAAATGAGTTAAGCTCACCGTTAGAATATGGGTATGAGATGATGGAGAGTTATGTGGGATAGGTGAGAGAATAAAGAAGAGAGTTGAGATATGTAAGGGATTGGGATGTGCTTTGACTCCATCATTGTAGAAGATCCGAGAATTTGTTTTTGGTTGTTTATTGTAGTATATGTTCTATTGTATACATGTGGTGAACACCACTCCCAAATTCATTATTGTAGTGTTTGGTCTTTGTAAAATTGACATTTGGAATTAAAAAATATAGTTTGTAGTAGTATCTTTAAAAGTAAATTTAACTTTTATTTGTAAAATATTGTAATGTCATGTATTGATTATTTCATATTATCAAAATTAAAATAGTCGTATGTCATGGTATTATTGTAAAAGTGTATAAACTTTGACGTTGTCAAATTAAAAATAATAATTAAATATTATTATTTTTAATTGTTTGAGTCAACTATAGCTTATTGTCAAGTTTATCATTTATAAATATTGTCATGTCGTTGTTTATAGTCTAATTTGTTTTGTTGGTCTTATAAGTTAGTTTCGATTGTCATTAAGAGTCAAATTTGGAATTGAAACAAATAAAAATTAAAAAAATCCCACATTTCAACCATTGGACGCATTATTGCTTGTATGCAACATCCGAGTCAATATTGTGGGGGACATTATAAAATTGAGTTACAAATACATATTCGAGTTAAACAATGAAAATTTGGAGAATGGAGGCAACAAAGGAAGGAGGTAAACCAACGACCTCTCATCAACCACAAGTAATGGGGTCGCATATTGAAGTTGTGGCATTTTTTCAATGGTGTGTTTATTTTTAGTTGTGTGGTAGTGAAAACAAGAACAAAAAATTCTTTCCCGTTTAAATTTGTAATAATTGAGAAAAATTCATGTGTTTTTCCTTAATGTAACAATGTTTTGGGGGAACAAAAAAATGCATATAAGGATATTGAAAATGTTAGTGATGATCCAAAAACCAAAAGAGTGAATAATTCATGGGTTGTTTTTCATATACAGTGTTTGTGGTAAACTTGCGTAAAACCAAGGAAGGTTGATAGGAGGTCCATTTCTTTTATATCAAGGTCATGAGACATGAGAATGGGAATGCCACATGAGTTATAAATTTTACTATTGGATGTCTAAACATTTTTTCTACCATGTTCTTTCTTAGGGGAGTGTTAGGAAATATTATTTAGTACTCACATTATTTGATCATTATTTGTATGTGTTATTTGATGAGTTGTATTTACAACTCATATCTAGCTTTGTATTTGTGTGTGAGATATTAATATTATAATGTTAATATCATAATTTCTTGTACATGAGTTAAGATCACCATTAGAATAGGGATATTTGATGATGGAGAGTTATGTGGGATAAGTGAGAGAATAAAGGAGAGAGATGAGATATGTAAGGGATATAGATGTGCTTTGACTCCATTATCATAGGATATTAAAGACTCTATTTATCAGTAACCTCTCTCTCATTCTATTTTTCACAGATGAATACAATTCAATATTTCTCATATTATATTTTCAATATACATGTGATGAGTTTTATTGTTAATCTATACCAAAATTTAAAATCAAATTCAAGAGGTACAATAATGGTAATGGTTGCAAAAGAGGGTCCAGGGGATGAAGAATATGTATGAGGATTATGGAAAGTAGAATGTATATGTGGAGGGATATAAGAGTGAGTAGTCCTAAACAAAACATTGGCACTAGTAGTCCTTTTGGGAAACATGGGAGAGAGCATGTGTGCTAGATGACCTAGATAAAACCTTGTGAGGGGAGGAACCATGAGAAATGATGTTTGAAACCGAAGGCCTATTATGATACATAGGAGAGATAGAGCCATGACAGGTAGTGTATGCAACCAAAGGCCTATCAGAGAGATATATATGTGAGAGGTGGTGTGTGCAACCAAAGTCCTATTAGGATACCTAGGAGAGTTAGAGCCATGAGAGGCGCTTATGCAACCAAAGGATTATTAGGAGACCTAGGGAGATAAAGCTATGAGAGGTAGTGTGTGTTACCAAAGGCCTATCTGAAGATGCACTAGGTATAGGGATAATAAATGCAAAAGAAGGCCTAAGAAAACTAGGAAAATTAGTCTCAAAGGGAATAACTTGAATGGTGACAACTTGTTGGTTATGGATAAACTTAACACATTGGTGGATGATAGAAGGAATATCCCTAAGAGAACATAGCTAAGGGAGACTCAAATGTAAGGTACAATAACTAAGAGTAGCAACAACGAAGAATGAAGTCAAAGTAGTGATAGAACCAATGATGATGGGTAGAATGATATGTCCATATCAATAATTAGTATCAAATACAAGATGATGTATATAAATGATAAAAGATACTTGATTAATAAAGATAGGAATAAATAAAATATCATAGATAAACATGTCATCTATATTAGATTCATTGAAAGTAATGAGTGGTGTAAAAGGTGATGTATGAGTGATAGTGCCAATCATTGCATCTAAGAGGTGATCATAAGAGGGTGGTGGTGGCACCGCATGATAAGTATTATGCACTTTAGATATATATTTATGATTGTTATGATTAGGAAGTGGATCATTGAAGATTTTGAGTTTGTAATTATCATTGGTTAGCTTGGAATATTTTGTGGGCTCATCCCATTCAATAACATGGGAGTCTATGAGATCTTGAATGATATAACGAAGCTTAAGAAAACTGCGCAAAGAAATGAATGATACATCAATGATAGTAGCAATAAGCATTGACATTGAAATTCTTACTTTGAGGCTTGTTTGTATCAATCTCAAATGGTGGAGGGAGAGACATAAGATTACACTCAAGAAATTATTTCAATACAATGTGTGGGGCACATGGTAAACATTTAAATCGGTGGGGGCAAGTTGGATTTCCAACTTAGTTGTTTCGAAACAACATTGATAGTGTCTATAAAAGCAACCTTAGTGTCAATAGTCATACTTTTGGATGAGGATTTATTTGGAAACTTAACATTATATGTGGTAGGAGTGATAACAACATACTTTATTTAATTCATATATAATAACTTGGTTTTAGGTCCATTGGGTGTATGGCATAGATGGTTAAAAATCATAGTTTTTAAAATAAGCCCGATTATTACAAATGAGGAAGTAATATTTATGTGAATAGATCTTACAGCTCAATATTAACTATTATATTGCTCATTTTGGTAATCTTGGTCTTGAATTGTAATACAAAATCATTGATAATTTTTTATATCCTTGTCATAATTTAGATAGTTGTGTATATGAAATTTTTCATCCAATGTTAATAGAAAAATGTGTTATAAATTGATTTTCCAAAGGGGAGAAAAAATGTGTGGGAGTGTTGGTGCCATTTTTAAGCTTGCACCATGTTGCCCTAAAATTTTCAAATCTATATCTACTCAAAAATGTTTTACCCTTTGAATTAATGGTCTAATTTTCTTCCCCTCTAGTTGAATGTTTTAAATTGCTCACAAGCTTGTTGTTTTGCCCTAATGTGAAGGAATAATCCAAGTTTTCCCTTTTCTGTGCCCTAGTTTTTCCAAATTTGTGGGCCATGTTTTTTTCCTTTGCCAGATTGCACAAAAAATCAAATTTGACCAATTCATACTTGTTTGTATTTGAAAATCCAATCCCAAGGTTGAAAATGTTGTAAAATCATGCTTCAGTTGATTTAGAATCGAAAAATCTGCCATCCTTGGTGAAAAAATTGAATTCTAGGGCATCCTGAATTTTTGGTGTTTTAACGGTCGACGAGCATCATTTTCCCATCGAATTCATCTTCATGAAGTATTGGCAACGTGGCAAGTTTGCATTTGCTGAGGAAAGGTGGGGAGGCACTCTAACTTTTCATTTTTCACCTTTTCAAGCAAATGGGGCATTTTCAGGCTAGGGGCTCCATTTTTTCCAAATTTCCTACGTGGCATGTTTTGATTGACTAGGGATTGGTGGGTGGCAGACTTTCCTTAGGAAATTTTGATTTCATTTTACAAAATTTTCAAAGACAAATTTTGGCCCAAAGGCCCGCAGCGAATAGGGAGAGGACACGTGGCACATATTTTGGTCTGAGGGCATGCGGATGGTAGAGGGACTTGGAGAATTTTGATGTTTTATGGCTCAAAGTGATAAAGTGAATTTTTGGCCTGAAGGCCCTTGGCCAATCCCTGGTGGACACATGTCCAGAAAGGATAGGATGGGGCAGCGGGTTTTTGCAATGACTTTGAAGTTTTTAACTTCAAATGGTAAAAAATCAAATTTTGGGCCGAAGCTCACTACAAGTCAGAAAATGACACATGTCCAGGAATATGAAAAGTGGAGAGGCGGGGTTGTGGGAGTTTATGAGAATTTTTGCCTTTGGAGGCAAAAATATCATAATGGAAAAATGGCCCGCATTTCGCTCGTAAGAAATTTGCATGCGATGGTGGAGGTTCGGACCTCGAGGGCAACTTTGAAAATTTTGTAAATTTTGGCAAAATGTTTTAAAGTCAAAATTTTGTGCATGGCCCCAACTAGGTGTAAGTTTGAAGCTTGTGTGGGATCATGGAGCTTCGGGGACAAAGTAAAATTTTTCCTTTTTGGCAAAAGGAGCTAAAGTGTAAATGGGAAGCGTGCCTCGTAGCCTATCCATGGTGGACACGTGGCACATTCTAAGAAGTCAAAGGAAGAGCACAGGCCCGCGGTAAGTTTTAAATTTTTCAAATTTTGTAGGAAGGTTTGAAGGTAGAATAGGAGACTTGGCCCTACAGAAATTGGAGAGCGCCACGTGGCGGGGAAGAGATCGGGCGTCGGGCCCGTGGAGATTTTGTGGAAAAATTTCCTTTTTCCACAAAACCAACAAAATTGATAGAATCTGTCCACGGTTTCAATGGGACCCACCTTCAGACATGTGGTAGAGGACAGAGTGGGTTGGTGGGCTAGTGGAGGTAAACAGAGATTTTTCCTTTTTCACAAAAGAGTTCAAAATCAAAAATTTAAACACTGGCTCGCTAGCGAATAACAAGGAGACACGTGGCAAGGAGAAATTAGGGGTATGGGCCTCATGGAGAAAATGTGAAAATTTTCCCAATTTCCAAAAAAGGGAAAATGTGCAGAATTGAAGTGTGATTTCAATGGGACCCACCATGTGCCATGTGTCAACTCCAAAATTCAAAGGTGGAGGGGCGGGGACAAAATGAATTTTTTTCCAAATTTTCAAAAGGTCATAAAGTAAATGTTTTAAAACTAGGCCTGATCCAATCATTTTTTGCCATGTGTCCGGCCTTATCCAAAATTTAAAAAGGTGACTCAAGCTTATTTCTAAATCCGCATCTTCCAATGGAGGGCTAGGATTAAAAGGTGGACAAGATCGATGGTTACTGTGCATCCATTTGTTTTGGCTACCATGGGAGCTCCAGGAAGCTTGGAATCATGATTTCTCCATCAAATTTCATCAAATCTTAGATGATTTTTTTCATCTTGGCCTTCCAAGAGCATTGGCATCATTTTCATGACTTAATTCTTTGATCCATGGTGTTTTTCGATTTAATTTTTTCTCAGCCCGTGAAAAACATGAAATGACAAAATTAAAAGTCATGCAGAGGTAATTTGAAAGGGTAAAAGGTGAAAGTGATAAGTCAAAGGTGTTTGCATTCCTCAATGATAAAAACCTACCTCCGTGGATGGATAATGATCTAGATATTTGTAATGATTCAATCTTTTTTGACACACATGGTAGCCTGCGAGTGTTTTTCTATTTGATGTCATTTTCATTGAATCATGAGGAATTATTGCAACAAATTTGATCCCATGGCATATTATTTTCTTGGGAAAGAAGGATCCAATATGGCACATGGTATATAGTGCATTTTGGAGAAATTGTAAAGGGAGGAAGTTGAAAATCATGAGAAAAATTCTGAGAGAAAGCCAATTTTCTAAGAAATCCACCAAAGAACCAGGTTAATGTCTCATGTGTTGGAAATTCATGTATGTGAGTTGGTTACAAGTGTATAGCCATCACACAACTCTGATATTTTTCATGTAACTCTCCCCTGTTGTTGAATCTAACAAGTTTTGAATTAAATTTGTGTTTTCTTTGGGAAATATGGTGTCTGTTATCATTTTTAAATGCCTATGGATAGTTTTCATTGTTCTTGTTGCAATCTTGCATTGAAAGTCTATAGA
This sequence comes from Taxus wallichiana var. yunnanensis, assembly GCA_018340775.1. NCBI lineage: Eukaryota > Viridiplantae > Streptophyta > Pinopsida > Cupressales > Taxaceae > Taxus > Taxus wallichiana. Next base: position 65,169,608 of record CM031236.1, read on the forward strand.
AATCACACAGAATCTCCATTTCTTGTTGATAGTTTAGTGGCATTTGTAATCTCATGTTCAGAAGAGCCTTCATCTGATAAGGAGATAAACAAATTTAAAATCACTTTACCTTCCTTGACTATAGAGATTTCTGTAAGCCTTTGGGGGCACCTTAGGTGTGGTTTGATCAAGGATTTTTGTGTTTAATTGAGTTATTTACTTCAATATTTTGTGGTGAGTTCTCAAATATTATGTGAAGAGTGCAACCTGGGCTTCCATTTGTGCCTCTTCTAGTTGAAGGAACATTTTGATTATTTGAGGCATTTCTTCTGATAGTTGTTCAAGTATTGTAGAGATTGTCAAAGATCTGATCTATCCCAGTTTTCTTATCAATCCCCCACCAAAATCATCTAAACAACAAAGATCCTATCATGTACTATCCCTAATTTTCATTTGTATACCCACAAAAGATCAAAGTCCATTTGTAAAAGTATGCATAACATATCAGGATTTCCAATGTCTCTAGTAACCTTTGCCTTGTTTTGAGAACATACCCATGTTTTGAGAAGTGACAACTCGTGAGAGTTTAGATCTGGGGTGTTGATCATGTTTTCATCAAGGTCTCCATCATAGAATTTCAAGCAAAGAGAAGGACATCTTCATCTCCTTCACCATTACAAGGTTACAAAATAGGTCCTCTTACCTTGGTTGCAAGGCACAACCTAAAACAGCTAGGACAAGATCAAGTCCTATTGGAGTGCTATCCATTTCTCCACAAACCTGAGTGCCAACTAGACCATATCCTCGGCTACCAATGACATATAACATGGTCTAATCTATCTTTAAGCTCCATGACATATCTATGGTGCTGCTCAGACTGAAAAGGAGAACAAATTTGGATACCAACAAGGAGATCATAGAACGATTGCAAAGAAAAGTCCTTAAGACTCCTAGGAAAGAGCTTGGTGAGCAATATTTTATGAGAAGCATAATCAAAATAAGCCACGTGGAAGGAACAAAATGCTCAATAGGGTCTCTTTTTCCATCATAAGTAGGTAGTTTAGAAATAACAAAACCAATGGAAAAAGAGTGAGAAACCACTTTGGGTGCAAGTGAATTATGAAGCAATTAAGTAGAATCCATATCATGAGTAAGCAGATGCACCTTGTTGTAATTGTAAGATTTGAGTTTGTAATGTATGAACAAGGGTTTTAAGGACTTGTGTGCTAGATGAAGAAGTGTGCAAACCATGAGGAGTGGATGTGGGATGTGTAGTAGTAATAGTGATTATAGGAAGATGCATGGAATCATTGTGCATGAAAATATTAGGTACCCCCAAAGAGGTAGGCATCATAAATGTAGAATACCAAATGTCTCAACATGAGAGAGGAAAACATGCTTAAGTTGATCTCTTGGAGTATAAATGAGAAGATCAATATGAGTGGGATTCTCTTGTAGCAAGCATGTAAGGTGTTATAACTCATCTTCAGGAATATCATGTGAGTGAGTAGTAGGGTTGTTATTGGAACCTTCACCTTAGGTAGGATCAAAATTTTTAGTAAGAATGATATTAACAAAGATATCTATTTTAGAATAGGATCTTAGAGTGGGTTCCATGGTGCCATGGTGCATACCGAAATAAGGGGAATAATATATCATAGTGGATGGGGATCAATAACCCATAGGTTGAAGGAAAATATTGGAGAATATTTGAGGGTCAACCATGATGATAGATATGAAAAGAAGTACAACACCAATAGTAAAAGGAATATCATAATCAAACCTTAAGGTGGATGCTAAGGTTGAATCACAAGTTGGGTCCAAAGAAAATTCTTACACCCTAATTAAATTTATGTGAAACATAATTATTTTAGTGAAATTAATACACTAAAGTATGTAAGGGTTAACAACATGTTATTATTCTAATTAATTATCTTACAACATCAATTAAAATTATTAAAATATCACATCAATGCATGTAACTGATATGTTAAACATTAAAAAAATTGAAAACACAAAGAAATGAGTGCACTCAACTAATTACAAATGATTCTCGAGAAGTTCTTGAGGATTCACTACTAAAATAGGAAGATTTAAACCTAATGATGCTTCATTTTAGAGATTGAATCGGGATCTACCATGTTACAAAACCATACAAATCTTTTAGGACCATATTATATGGTTCTAGCCCTTCATGTATGGTCTTAAACCTTCTTAAAATTGGGATCTGCAACTTCATGAGATGGTCGCTTACTTAGAACTATTTATCGGTTTTAAAACCTAATTTTTGATCATGTTACGAAGCTCTTTGATCATCCCGAAATTGATCTCAAAACCTAACAATGGGTGTTAAGTCTTACAAAACAACCATTAGTTGGGTTTTGGATACCCCATGCACCACCAACATTAGCACTACTCTGAAGATGCCTCAAATTGCATGCCATTTTCCACTTAGCATGTGATATTTGAATGATTGCAACTAGATTTGATAACCATCTTTGACAATGTTTGAGTTTGGATCTTGGTAAAATACTTGAGGAAGGGATATTCGAGTGCTTGTAAATGAAAAATACTGATGTATTTACTTGATAACAATCTTCATACTTGTAGATATTTCTACCCTAATCATTGTAAGTGTTGTATTGTGAGATTCAGGGAGCCTTGGGTGCCTTGTACAAGTGTTGGAAGTGAATGTCTCAATGTAATACCATGGGATTTCTGGGTTAGAAAATGAGGTAGTGTTTACCTATTTTTATATGCTTATTTAGGTGATTTATCTAAGAAAGGATGACTGGAGGGATTATAAGACCCAAAAAAGAATATGAAATTAAAAGCAAAGTTGGAGAACATGTTAGTCCAAGACCATATAATTCATCCAAGACTGGATATAATATCCTAACCAAACTGCATTTACCTTGACTAGGGGTAGAAAATATACAATTTGAACTTTTAAATTTGTCAACCGATGTATTTCTATAGATTTTATGCATTATTTTCTCAAAATTTGATGAAATGTTAGTCTACAAGGAAAAATATGATAAACAAGACACCTTAGAATGTGCTAAGTGGTAATGTGAAGGTTATATTTATCTTAACAAGAGTGCATTATCAAAACTATTAGTTTCAAAGAGTGAATTGCCAAATTTGAGTGTCTACAGGATGATGCTTTATATGTGCAAGAGTTTGCAGACCTCTCTAAATTCATCTCTTTCTAACTCTTCAAATTTTAGAATTCACCTTACCTCATTTTTAGTGTGCGCATCCTCTATGCTTAGAATTAAATCTTTCCTTGGAGCTCTCGACTAGCTCCATTGTCTCCTACATGAATTCCTTCTATTGTATTCTATCAAGGCAACACTTCCCTAATTGAACTTTTTCTCACCTGATTTCTTATAGAGGGAATCAAAATCTTACACACATGCAACAATTCCTCTTGTAGTAATATTAAATTTTGGGAATTGATTGGTTTTTGCACGCTTGGTTTAGAGCTACACTCATATGGTTAGGTGCACATATTACTTATCATGTTTTACCCTTCTCACTTTTATCCTTCATCACAACATGCATGTAAGGTTAATCTTTAACCTTATGTTCTCTTATACAATATGTGCATAGCGAGAATGCAAGGCAATTACTTTGGTAGTGATATGGGGATCCACACCTAAAATAAGTCCTTGGTAAAAACATTCCCTCCATCGTAACCATCATATCCTCGAATGCCTCATTTGGGTGCATTTCCTCCACAATCTTTTTGATTATTTCCTCCACAATCTCTATAATTGTTTGTCTTAGCTTGATTTCTGGGTCTTATGTATTTAGTTTACTATGCAACAATTTGTTTTATTGTACATATATGAGTATCATAGATTTTTCAATATAATGATACCTTAGTTTGTGTTGTGCATTGAAGTAAGTGATAAATCCTTACATCATGACCTTCTCCACAATTTTCACATGCCTTGAGTAAGGCATGCACATTATGGTTAGGACAATTTATCTTGGTGTGGTCTTTTAATTCATAGTAAATACACAAAATTCCACCATGCATTTCTTTGGAATTTTCTTCAATCAATTTCTCTAATTGAGTTTCCATTGGCGTTATCTTCACACCCATAAATTGGTTGACCCTAGTATCAATATTTCTTAATACTTATGTGGGTAATATTTATTCTAGTTCATCTCTTAGAGTAGTGAATGTTTTATGTGATATGGCACACGTAATGACATGAATAACCTATATGAATCATAAAAGATAGGTTCTCAAATTTGTTCTCAAATATAGGGATCTAATCTACGATCGGTCACATTTTGCATATAAAAAGGTTCTTAAGGAGTGCTAATGTCGTAATTCTATAGGATAGTAACCCTAATCCTAAGATAACCCTAATCCTATTTGTACTAGGTTTGATGGAGGTGTACAAATAGGTTCGATAGTGAACCAAGATAAAGATAGTTATCCTACTAGGATTCATAAATAAGAGTAACCAAGGGGTGGATAAAGCCAAGGGGCATAATATAATAAGACAATGAAATAGATCAAAACAAACATACATCTACTCTAGTCTATAGAAATGAATGACCAATATACAACATGCACATATAAGATAAAAGACTAAAAATGATGAGAAATACTAACTTGCTGCATTTGTGTGACCGATGATGCATAATCCTTCCCAAATACAACAACACAAAGAGATAATTTCTATATGAGGAGAAGGGGAAAACTCAACAAGAAGATAGTGAGTCCTAACTCACTATGGTGACCTAAATGCAAAAGAGGTAAGCTCAAAAACTCTAAGTAAGCTAATAAGTGTGAAGTAGTGCAAATAGTGTGTAGGCACCACTTTTTGGTATGTTGTCTCCCATCCCACGTTTGCCCCCTTTATCCTTATCTTACACATTAGTCCCTCCCTTCCTATTCAAAATCTCAATTTCCCTCCTAAATGCTTATAAACCCCCATTTCCCCTCTTAATTATTATTTTCATATCCTAATCCTAGCATTATCTATCCCCCTTTATCTCATTTTAATCCTATTTAATTATCCACAAATTTATCCATTATTTTAGTCACCCCATTCTCACCTTAATATTATTAATATTATTATATTATTCATCCCCCATTTAATATCCTTAAATTCCTCACCTACCTTTATTCATTACCCCTTTTAACTCCCCCTAATTTCTCCCCATACAGCCATGCAACCATAAAATAGCCCGCCACCTCCATTTTTTCCATTCTAACACCTCATTCTCGAAATCAAATATGACCTCCACCTACCTAATTTGCAACCTACTCTAGTCATCGATGACTCATGTGGGTCACTATCGAACCTATTTGTACATCTCCATCCCTCCTTATAAATGGCTGAAAAATTCTAGATTTTGGGATTTCTTACTATTTTGATATGTTCTCTCTTCTCCTTGCTATCAGCAACAACCAACTTGAAGTTTCCTTAGCACTTTATGAATGTTATCAATGGAGCTTTGAAGTTTTTTGGGTTTTTTTAGATATATTTATTTGCTTGATTGTCTCTATTTTGTAGGTTTATAGCTCATCCGAGAACTCTACCTGTTCTTCAACATCTGCCTGATCCTTTGCATGCTCCCTTTCCCATTCATCTAACTTGATAAATCCCAAATCTTGATCCGGTCACCGTCGACCCATCCCGGCTACCATCCACCCACCTTGTGTTAAAATTGTTCCCTTCCTACATCAACATCTACCTCTATTCCATACCTTCCTTTTCATCTTGAGTATTCTATTTTGCCATCCCACTTTTTATGATACCTCTGACCTAGTTTCCTCTACCCCAATTGCCATCGACCCGTCCTAGTCACCATCAATCCTACCAGCTCCTCTTCATATCTACATCTAGTTGCATCATCATTATTCATTAAAATCCATGTATCGAGATCCATCTTCCAAGAATAGGTTCCCCCTCTATTTTTTTTCATATTTCAATCGAATTTAAACTCATCACTATCGATCGTACTATCAATCTCTTATCACCGTTGACACAAGAAAGTTTGGTTTTTTATCATCATTTATCTTTTCAGATCTATATCTCAACATATAACACATTATATCTTTGTTATCTACATCTTTCTATTAGTTATCATTTATCAATATTTATTATCAAACATGGGTTAACATCCATCCTAGGAAGTCCTCGCTTTCCCAGGACTGACCTTGTTAGGCAACCCATCATCTTATTTACTAATCCTTTTCATGTTAGATTTTATTTTTTGTGCAAAGTTGACAAGATTGTAGCATAGAGGTTCTTTTACACCCGTACCTTCATCATTGTCATCGTCATCTACATCGGAGGTAGCCTTAAACCCTCCCATAGTTTTGAGTTCCTTGATTTCTTGTACCCCTTACATTAACTTGTAACAGAGTGGGAATATCGTGAAACATTCTCGACACACTTGGTGGGACCCACCCTTCCTCCTCGGTGATTCCTTTATTTTATTTCATTTTATTTCCATTTTTTGTATTCCATTTCTTTCTTTCCACTAACCTCGTAGGTGGGAGCTTCACTTGCTCACGTGCGTGGTGGTTTTCTTTCTGGATCAACAACATCGTGCTTGCTAAAATAAAATAAAAAAAAAAAAATATGGTTATTCAAGTATTCTTCTTTTTGTTCCCTATTTTCTCCTTTCTGCATCTTTTTGTGTGTGCTCTCATCGAACTTCACATTTCATTTTTGGGCCTAAAAAGAACACCTTCATTCTTGCTTGCTCATCTAGATTAAGTAGGAGGTAATCTGCTACATCCACTTCTCTCACACACATCAAAACTCATGCATCAAACTTACACATCTGAAACATCTTCTATCAAGTGGAACTATTGGGATTTCATCACCCAATAGGAAAGCCACCATGGTTTTTGGTCACGTTATAATTTTTTTGATTATTGGCATATTGATTAAGCACCCGACACCCTTATCATGTTGTGTGTGTGAAGTGTAGGGGTATGTCCCCATATTAGGCCACATACCGATAGTGATAATAGATTTGTGTCTCACATACCTTTGGGTATATCGAGGACATCATCCAAAACATCCTGAGACCATCCTTAGATTGGCCATTTCCTAGGTTCCCTCTGAGCTTTTTTATTTTTATTTTTCACATATTCTAATAAATAAGATAATTAAAATACTACTGCTTGTCTTGTTTGTCTTAGTAACATCTACATATGTTCTTGTTTGTTTCATGCCCATTCTTACTAGATCTCAAATTAGAAAAATGGAACAAACTACCTCATCTAACATCCCCACCTCCAACAACATCATCTAATAAACATTTGACCTTGATATTAGCACTTTTTATTCTCTGATCACATCCTCTTCAGTTCCCCAACCCATCATTTTTATGAATCCTTCTAATGAATCCTTTTCCATCCAAATTCATTCCTAGTTGAAACCAATCCTTTTCTATACCACCATTCAATCCCTTCTAGACTAGTTGCACCCCCATATCCCACTTCCTTGGAGACCTTTAGGCCTCCCATTATCCCCTGTGGATGCATGGAGTTCCAAGAACTCCTAGATGTTAACTCTATTTCTCTTCATGACTATCTTCTCCGTAAATCCACTAACCTTCTCATTGATGAACCCACTCTTCAAAAACTCTATGCTTATCACTTTCACCTCGAATCCACTCAGGTCCTCACCTCTATCTCCTTGTTTTCTTCCCTATAGCCATGAACGAGCTCACCATGCACACAAGTGAACTTGGCTCCCATAAATATTCTACTACAATCTCCCAAACTCATCAATTCACTAAACTTGGCTCTCATTTCATCCAATCTTCCTCATATTAACACTACTCCCTCTTCTTCCATCCCCATCACCTCTTCATCCATCGTTGTTATTATTAGTTCCTAATCAACATTTACAGGAATATCATCTCCTCTTTCCACCACCAAAGCAACATGATAAATCTTCTGTCTCTATCTCCACATCCCAAAACTATGATAATTCCATCACCTCATAACCCCACCCTTCATAATCAACCCAAACTCATCAACCTCCTCTCTAGAATTTCTTCTACCATATCTTTCCTCATCAAGCTACCAAAATTTTAGCCACTCTATGCCTACATCCCCACTCATCTTAGGAAAAAACAATCTAACATCCCCACTAAAAACATACATAATCATACCCACCCAATCATATCCCCATATCTTAGCAACATCCTATCTCCCATCCTATTCAATAATAACCATTTAACTATTTCCCCATTACCAACCACCTCTACAAACACCCACTTATCCTCAACATCATCAATCTAATCCTCAACCCAATCCTTTCATTTCCTATAATCCACAACCTCATCAATCAATCTCCCATCCCCACACATCCAATGATCCTATGCATGAGACTCTATTAAATACATTGGAAAACCTTGAAACTACCACCTTGGGTCCCAAAATCTCATTCACCTATGAAAAAATTGTAATGATCCCATCCACCCATCAGTTCATGTCAAACCATATCCTCCACATTGGGAACTCCCTAAATTTTTAAAATTCAATAGTAAGGAGGACCCTAAGTAATACCTTCATTCCTTAGGCACACATGCTATCTCATCTCACATGACCATGACATCATGCTATGTACCTTCCCATGTCATTGGCGGTCCTAACCTTGATTGGTATAATGACATTCCACATCACTCCCTCTTTTCATTCACCCAACTCACATAATTTTTTAGAACACTTCTCCATTAATATTGCACGTAAGATCACCATCACCAACCTTACGCCATTAAACAATATGATGATGAATCCATCACAAAATTCATCACTAGGTGGCATGGTCTCATCAATCAATTATATTTCTCCCTTCCTCAAACTGAGCTTATTGATATCTTCTCCTAATCCTGTGCAAAACATATCTCATCAACCCTCTAGATCCAATATTTTCAAACCTTTGAAGAGGCATTCACCATGGATCGTAAAATGGAACTCCATGCCCTTGAGCAAGGCCATGTTAAACTTAGATCTAACAAACCAAAACCTGAATTTACCAAGACATCTAATCATAATGATAAATCTAAAAAGGCTACCAATTTTGTCATTGTTAAATATTCTACTATATCTACCTCCCATAATGAGCCCCCACAAAGGGATCCTCAACCTAATCCTAACTTTACCCCCTCGAGAGAATCATATAGTTCAATATTTCATAAGCTCATGGTTCTCCTCATCCAGCTCCATCCTATCTTCCCTGTTGATGACATGCATCCTAAACCCATGTGGTACATGAGGACCACTATTGTAAGCATCATCAGTATGCGGTCACTATATTGAAAAGTGTTGGACTTTCAAAGAGCTCTTTCAACCCTTATCAACCATTGGGATCTTCACTTGGATAATCCTAATGCCCCTCCCAACCAACCTTTAGACATCTTCAAATAGTTGTTCCCTAACCACTCACTAAATAAATAGACATATCCTTCCACATCCCAAGCACCCAATGCTCACACAATCAATACCTTAAATCAAGAATCAACATCATCATCCATTCCCATTATCCCTTCATCTATCTTACCCACCTTTATTCCTTTGACACCATCATCTACACACCGTGGCCACATCTATCGAATACCAATCCACTCTATCCACATCTATTACGCCTACATCTCTTGAATCTACATCCACACCTACCACATCTACATCTTCCATACCCATACCTATCCCTACATCAACACCTATTTTTACACCCATGCATATAACCCCTTTTACACTGCACCTTCAATCAAATCCACTTTATACACCTCCACCAATCTACTCATGTATCCACACCACCCCTTTAAACATCTACTATGTAAACATCCTAACTTGATACAATCCCAAAATATATCTCACTCCCATCCTCATCTCCCATAACTACTACCAATTCTATACCCACATCTTCAAAACCATCTATAACTCCTTCTATCTCATCAAACATATTATCCAAAAATTGATTCCATTTCCTATACCCACACCTTTAATGAAACATACACCCACAACACCTAGTTCCATTTTGAATATCACCCTGTTGAAATTGTTGTCATCCCTTCCAAAGTTAAATCCTCACATCATAAATCTAAGAACCTTGGTGTTCACACTCATAAGTCCTCACCCATCCACATAAGAAGTTAGAACTTACTTCCTTGAAACCCCATCAATCCAAGTCATCCACCATCTAAATGTCTATCTTAGGGCCTCAACCTTCTATTTTGGGACCACCCTTCATCTAAAACATATACCACTACCCAACCTTAATCCAAAACATCTATCCCTCCCCCAAAATCCACATCTAAATAATTTATCCCCCTTCCAAATCCACATCTAAATCATCCATCCCTCCTCCTCAATTTGAATCACAAGTACCTAAAGAAAAATATAAACCTAAGGATCCTAAGAAGCATCATAATAGAAACGCTCCTCTCTACCTTCATCATCTTCCCCCAAGCCAAATTATCCAAAAATCCATACCACTTCAACTTCACAAACCATCACTAGATCTTATAATGAATCTTTCAAAATATTTTATAAGCATATGAAATCACCCTTCCCCTATCAAGCCCTTTTATCTATGTGGATAAATCCCACATGTTGTGATTACAACACCGTATGCACCTACCACCATCGTGTTCCTCCCAAATGACACCACACAAACACTATAAGGCCCTCCACACCCTTATCGACAAATTTATAAAAGAAGATGATCTTCTCATCGAAGAAGATCACCCCTCCCTTCTACCAGTCAATCCACATCCAAGCCCCATCCTCCAACCAAGTCCATAACCTCTAAATACTCTTCCTCATCCACCTCTTTTTCACTATCCCTCCTCTCACCTTTACCTCCCCTAAGAATGGTCCTCCACTTTATATCGACATAGTTTGTATCACAACTAGTTTTTGTCCTCACGAGTCACAACCATCTACAATCCAAATCAAAGGTCATCATCACTTCTCCCTTTGATGATCCCACTCCATCCCCTTCCTCATCTAAGGCTAAGGTGTTCATCTCAAAGATTTCCACCAACCTAAAAACTAGACACCATTGAGTAGAGTGTCGTAAGGAAACTATACCAAGCTCCCGTTAATATTTCTCTTTACGAGCTTATCCAAAGCTCACCAAATCACCAACAGGACCTCATTAAGGACTTCTAATGTATTCCCATATCATTCAAAGAATCCCATTCGTTTGCAACCCTTGTTGGGGCTCTCACCACTTCCACAACTATTTTATTTGATGATTCAGAAATTTTGGACATCTTACATGACGATCATGACCTCCCTATGTTTATCATTGTCCACATCAATGACACATTTATCATCTGATCTATGATAGATAACATCACCAACATTAATATCATCTCATCTCACACCTTTGATTAAATTAAAATTTCCAAATCTATCATCGCTCAACCACCCATGGTTCTACGTGACTTCAATGATGTTATGGCCCATACTGGGGCACAACTATCCTCCCCATCCACATTAGTGATAAAATCATCCATGAAGTATTTCACATCATTGAGAGGGAGTTTCAATATAATGTCTTACTTGGGCATCCATGGATTCATGCCATGTGTTATGACCCCTTCACTCTCCATTGTCGCATCAAGTATGAACATGAGGGGAAGATTCATAATCTTCCCACCGACCTTCCTCCCTTCAATGTGTTGGTGCTCATTTCAAACTTTCCCCTTATCATTTAAAATATGCCTCACAAATTTTTTGTGCCCTGCTTATGAAAATAATTTTCATATGAAATTTTTTAAACAATCGTATCGATCCTTACATAAGTCTCCTAATGTGTCGTCTTTTGTTAATCCTTGTGAAAACTACATTCTATTTTTTGAAACCTGAAAGAAAGTGGTGTATTATTGGTTTGCTTTGCTATATCGGACTTAATCTGGAGGTTTTCGAGGTAATGTAAATATGTAAGGCACAAGATAGTTCTTAAAAGTCTGATAAAATATTCCAAGGAGCATTCATGTAAAGTACAATGTAAAGTGCAGAAACATCCATGTTTCTCAAAATAAAACATGTGTAAAGGTATTATTGGAGTGGGGAGATGGGCCTTTATCTTCCTGGGAACTTTACACCCAATAAAGTGCAAGATGAAGTTGTAAGTTCAAAATCCAAATGAAGATGTATGTTATCTCACTAGTCAAAGTCAACAAGCAACATGAAAGCAATACGTGAAGAGAAAGGTTGGGAAGCTTAGAAAAAGGGGGAAAAATTCTCATGATTCTTGGGGCATGTAGTTGATAAAAAAACCCGAAGTCCGAGTCACCCGAGAACATGAAACAAGTATGTAGCATACACAGGGGCGGAGAAGGAAGTGTATCTATCATGTTACAATAATAACATGCAAATTACTTTGCAAAAATCTTATGAAGCCCATTAGCGGAAAAGGAACCGGTTCATAAATGAAATAGTTGTATGGGATTAAGGCCCATTAATGCAAAGGAATCATGTAAGGTAGATACACGATGATAGGATGTGAAAATATTGCAACAATTGAAAAGATTAAAAAGCTGAGAATTACAAAAACTCCCCACGAATGTAATCTTTGACATTAATGCATAAATCTATGAGTTGTTAATAAGGTAACTTGTTTTAAAGCTATCTATAGATATTCCCAAAGTTTGATATTCTAAAGAGACAATACTAAATGATATTCAAGCAAGAATCAAACCGAGGGCTCAAAATTTGGTCCGATAAAATTTTCACTCAAGTTCGAATACCAACCAAAAATTGTCAAAAAGGTGAGTTGATCAGTCCTCATATCTTTTGTGATATTTTGAAAGTTAGTTTAAGGAGGTCTGAGTTTTTGTGAAAAGAGGTGTGATAGAACTAAATCAAAATCATGAAGATTCTTATGTTCCCCTCAAAAGAAAAGCTCCAGTCTCAGCTTTGCTCTAGACATAATTGCAGACTTTGATATTACATCCACTGACTTAGAGGATTTTAGAAAGAGATTACATTCCTCTCAAAGAAGTAATGCCATGAACCAAATAGCTAACAGATGCATTGAACTCACTACTTCTTTCCCTCCCGCTACACCATGCTCAAAACTTTTATGGGTATGTGCCTAAAATTAAAATCCTAAAACTAGAGAAGTCTGGGATGGAAGAAGAGAGTTGGTTTTGTCTTTCCAGAAGTAGGCATTTGAAATAATGCTAGGTTTTCCTCCCACAAGGGAAGAAGGGTATATTACTAAGGATTCAACACAGGAATATTGGAACTCTCATTTGAAAAAATGGACAATTTATGAATGACCATTGGCTGAATAATCCTTGAACTTCTGCCCCCAAAATGACAAAGAAATTAAATAGGGATGAATTTTTTGAGGAAGTTGGGGATGTAATTACATTTTTGAACCGAGTAATGGGTATTGTTGGCTAGATTTTCCACACAACTAAAAAATAGGAAGTCATGAGATAAATCTCCCTCATTTACTCGGTGAGGCTCCCATTTAAGATTTTGTCAATTATATTTCCTAATATCTATTTGTTGGTTTTACTTTAACTATATATCTCATGAACCATAGCTAGGTAGTTTTGCAACAAGTAAGTTTTGTAAGAAATGTATAATGTAGAAGAGGGAAATAATTGAATGTAATTAGAAAAGAAAAAGATGTGCAACCTAGCCAATAGTTGACACAGCTTTTCACATGCACATAGATGAAACAAATAGATCTAGAAATGTAGAATTCAAAGCAAAGGAAAGTTTCAGATCCAGATCTAAGATAACAAAAATTTTATGCAAAGATCTAAAAATAAATAAGAAACAAATGCACCATTGACACAAAGTTCTCTGAAATATACCTCCTCTCTATTCCTTAGCTTTCATAAAGATATCAAGGATTTTAGCTCAAAGTTTGGAACACAAGAATGCTAATTACCAATTATGCTCTTCTCACCTGTAGGATCTTCCTCTATTTATAGTGTATGGAGGGGAAGTTACAAATAGGAAACTATAACTGAATTAGAACATGTGGAAGTTGTAAAGGAAACAACTGACAATATCCCTCCTGAATTCCTCTTTACATGACATACATGATTTATAACTAAAAATAAAACCTTCTATTTTACATGTCTGCCACCTATTTCCAAGTAATTGACTTCTTCAAGTAACAAATTTTAAACCAATCACTTAAGTTTTATAATTTAATTGATTGCTCAATTACTTTGTCAGAGAAAATAAGAGAAAGAAGAAGAAAGAGGAAAAGAAATTAGAAGAAAGATGCAACACTTCCAGTCTTGTTCTTTTTCCATATTCTACATGTAGTTGAATCTTTTGCCTTTGATTCTCACCAAACTAGATCTAGAAGTAGTATTTGATTTTCTTGTGGGTATTGCCTTTGACTTGTCTTCCCTCTTATCCTTGAAGATTTTACAGTTCTTCTCCAGTACATGCACTAGTGTAATGTTTTCCGTAAATAATTCAAACAAAAACTCATCATTTTTTATTTTTAATTGCATATTAGCAATGTTAAATTATGGAAAGCACTCTGGGTGAATGCAAATACAAGTAAATTCAATGAAGGCTTCAACTAGAATATTGGGAGCACATGTACAAGATCTTGGAATGAATTTTCCATACACTAACTTTTACACGGGCTGCATTAGAAACAAGAGGATGAATTTTTGTCTGAAGCCTTTGCAATTATGAGATCTGGATCTATCAATTAAATCGTGATAGGTTTAGGGCCTATGTTTGTATCATTGAATTCAGAAAATATAGAAGCTATGCATGATTCTGCTGATCCTTTTCTTTCATCATGCTTCATCATGGTTGGAACAATCTTTGTCTGAGCTCTTTTTCTTTTAATTCTACCAAAATTTCTTGTAATTGGATCAATTTGTGCAGATCTGGAAATTTCTTCAGTTAAGATATATTCAATATACCCTACATTGATTTGAACTCCCTTTCACTTATATGAGCACCCGTGATGAATACATATAATTAATTCAGACAAAGATGGTGTCCAGGGCATGAATACTTGATTTTTATCACCAAAATCTGCATATAAAGCATGCTGCCCTAAAATTTGAGGATTTTCTTGCATGAAAAGAAAGGAAAATATTATTTAATTCAATCGGGCACATATACCAACTTACGATGCTTAAATGACAAAAATTAAGCTATCCTAACCCTAGTGCCAAAACAGAAGCTTCCCAAAGAAAGGGAAAATAAACTTTAATGTAAAATCCTCCTTTTTTGGTGCCAAAACCTGTATGGGATGCAATCCTCATAAAAATTAATTGTCTCTCCCTTTGGCATCCCATGCTTATATAACCTCCAAAGATGCTATTTTTTCCGCAATTTAATTAATTAATAGCAATGTTTATTCACCCAATTTGGGTGCCCAAGTCTGCATGTTGCTGGTTGTTTTTTGATAATTTATTTTATTTATTTTTAGTATGCATCCTTGACTTATCTTTAGCATGTCCTCTTGCATTGACTTTCCTTCCATTCAAGGTGCCAAAATTGGGTGAATAAACCATTAATAAATATTATTAAATGCATTGTTTAATGCCAAGGTGTGTCATATTTTTTGGCAAGGGTAGATGCTAAAAATAGGAAGTCAACTTGATGGGAATTTCCACCTTACACTACAGCTCCAAAAATTCCCTCTTCCACTTAAGTGATTTGATTTTCATAATGAAAATTTTTACCCTGCAAGGTAGGTAAGAAATTCCCACCTGCCTACCACCTCTAATATTCCCATTGCAAATTAGGCGATTTTGACTTCATGAGAAAAAGTACCTTGTAAGGCAGATAAGAAATTCTCACTTGCCTACCACTGCCAAAATTCCCATTGCAGCTTAGATCTATTTATTCCAAAAAGTGTGACTTGCCTAGGAGAGGCTTTTTCTACTTGACTTCATCTTTTTGGTCAGAAGTTTGCCTTCTGAGACTGATTCCTTTTGGTGCTGAGGCCATAAATGATCTCTAGATGTTCCAGGCAATTAAACAAACTATATAGAACAAAGAACGGATTTAGGGGAATTTAATGCAGACGTAAAATAGAGAAAACTAGAGAAAAATGCAAAAGAAATAAATAAAAACAAAAAACGTTGCCAGAAGTTGCAGACAATGCTCTAAATTCATTCCTGGTGGAAACCCTATTGAGATGTGTGAATAATGACATGCAAAACTTCAACAGATTCAATCGGAGCACAATTTACTTCAACGGGCTTTATTTATTTAATAAATAATTAAATAAAAATTTCCCATAGACAAAACTTGGTAGAGGGATAAAATGAGTTTCAACATCTAGGTATTTGTCAAAATTAGCTCATATGATTCACTAGGAATATCTTAACGTAATAGAGACATCTTCTAGAAATAAAAACACAAAAAGACATGTTATTTTAAAAGAACGGTTTTTTAAAAATGGGTAGTCCTATATTTCAGGGAAAATATGGGGACACCAAGTATTGAATCTACTACCTTTTTTAAGAATGAATGTTACAATTCATTCAGTGATACTTTCTAGTAAATAACCTCTCCTCTAGGTTGAGATCATAAGTACCCATATTCATGAGCAAATGATGGGAGTTTCCCAGATAGAAAGAGGAGAAAATCCTAGAATGGGTGAATTTTTCATGACCTCTTACCTTGTTTATAATATTTCTTTTCATAGAAATTTTCTTGAATTACTAATGGATGGGGAGCTTAATAGTTCCAAGGTCTATGATGTTTTCTATCAGTTGAAGTTGGAAAGTTATGACATGCACTACATAAATATTTCCAATCACTTCTTTGCACCTATAATTTGATTATACCACCCAGATTGGGAGATTGAAAGGTTTTCCCCTGATGCTAAAAAATTCATTACTCAATATGGGTGTTATTTCATCCAATTCAGAACTTACTCATATATCAGGGTTAGTGGTTTTGATGGGAAACCCTATGTGTTACCCAGATGTGTAAGTGACAAATGTTCATTAATGAAATTAGTTAGATAGTTGTTATCAATACATCATTTCATTTCCCGTACATGTAATGTCCCTAATCAAATTTCCCATAGTTATAGGAAATTATACTTGTCTCAATATCCAAAAAGAAAAAATGCTAGAAGGAGAGATGAACAGATGCTCTGATAGATAAATTTGAGGACAAAAACATTATGATATAAATCATATCTTACACAATATTTTTCCCACTCAAGTAGAGCACAAACCTCATTATGAGGATTTCTAGATGAATTGTGAAGATGAAAGAGAAGTCAAGAAGAGAATATTCAAGAATGAATTTATCTCAGATGATTGATTTTGGGGTCATCCAAACTCCTGAAGGGTTAGAGGATGATGGTAATATAATTAGTGAAGAATACATCCAAGACAACATTTCTTCTCAACCTTTTCCACCAATTAATTGGAACCTCAATGAGAAGAAATATAACAAGGAGAAGACTACACATCCCATATGACTTTCCATAAGGTGGTTATTTTAAAAGGAGTGGATATAAGTTACCACCAAACCCTATTGTTGAGAGAATATAGGAACAACTAGCTCATTGATGATGTTCTCCCCAAATTTCGGAGGGTCTATGCCACTAGATAGGTTTCACGGAAACAAAATATTAAGAATTTGGACTCATTACCAATAACAAGTGATGTAGGTGCTTAGGACAACAAATTTAGAAACCCCTCTTCAAGCAAAAGAAGAAGAACTAGAGAGGTGCTTCAGGATGGTATGGTTGAAGGTCTTATTATTCAAGCTATTCCCTTGCTGATTCTTCCAAAGATTTGCTTCAGGAGCCAAGGGAAACGAGAAAGTGATGGAAACTACCTTAAAGAGGCCTAAAGGAGGAAAAATTATTTGAGAATCCCCATACTAGCCTCTAAGGATCGGAGGAGGAGAAACAAGTCCAGATTCGAAAGAGAAAATAACTAAAAATACTGAATGGGTTGATTTAGAGGAGACATAGACTCCTAAATAGGTAATAAATCTTGATGTTCTTGTTGTCTTATCTACTATCACTTACTCTTCTATAACTTTATGCATTGAGCAACCTATACCTATGATGGTAACCCTTTCCATTCCAACAACTATAGTTGCTTCACCCACCAAGGAACAACCCCTCATGAATGTTCCTATACTTGATGCTTCAAATACTCCATAACAACATGTTGAGACTACCTCAAAAATAACTCTAAGTATACAACCTCATGTTGAAGAGATTCTAGTACAAGCCTCACAAGAAGAAAATTTAGATGTCACAACAGCAAAAATACCTCATGAAACTGAAGTGAGTGCAGGGATTCTTGAAGCTCATATTCCCACAATTGAATCCATTTCCCAAGGACTCAATGGAACAATCTCTATTCTTGGTGAGAGAGTAGGTGAAGACTTAGTACAAGAAGAAAAGAGAGTTGATGACCAACAACCCCTAGTAGCTAAAGAAATAGGGATCGGTCCTGAACCTATGGAAGGAATTGAAAGTTAGGGTGGACCTATGGGACAAAGTGTTCAAGAGGAACCAATATTTAAAACTTCAAAATATATGTCAATGCCTTCATCTTCCTCCGGGCCCTTACAGTTGTACTTGAGACCCTAGTTCTACAATCACTTGATGAACATGAGTCTCCTATAAGAGAATGGATCAAAATACTCTCCCAAAGAAAAATAAGGTGGAAATATAACTGAATGATGATGATTTACAAAGTTTGGCTCTCCTCACTTCAGCAAGATTACCTAAAAAGACAAAAGTTATATCTAGGGAAGCCCTGAGCAAGAAAGGAGAAAAATTTGTAGATATTGTAACTCCCAAAGTTAACATGCGCCGAGGGGAAGCATCTCCATCTTATTTCTAGGTATATATGATCTCACTAGGTAGGCCTTCTACTAGAGAAATTAAGTATTATTTTTTTGTGGCAATAGAAGGAGTACTCTAAAGCATTGATGAGTTCAAAGAAACAAAAACGATTTAAACGCCAAGAATGAAGCACTATCCAACTTGGTTAGGAAATTGACTAGAAATCACTAAGAAGGATGAACTGAGTTCTTAGAGATCACTGGTGATGACATTAGGAGAGTAAGTGACTTGAGTGAAAGAGGAGATGCTACTATCCAATGGGAAAATGATTTGGTTGCCAAAGGTGAACCAATAATCACAAAATTTGTAAGATGGTATTCCCATAATTTTGAGAAGGTAGAAGCAACCAAGGAATTAATGGATAAATGCAAGGATGAGAAGTTAATGTGGACTGATATGTTACCTAAAATGGAAGCTATCAAAAACTTAGATGATGACCTAGTTGTTGAAGAAGGTATTGTGTCCCCTGATTTTGTGGGTAGTCAACATGAATATTACAACATGGAAAAAGTAAGAGTGGAAATCTTAGCAAATTATCTTAAAATTCTTGATAAAGTGAGACATAAGACAATATATTATATCAATCATCTTCATGCTATGATAGATAAATTTATTGGGATAGACAGTGGAGAAAGAATTAGAATGGAGGAAACCGAAAATTTGATTAAAATTTTTAGAGAATATGTTATGGGTAAACCAAGAGAGCCTAGAAATTTCAATGTAGCTCTCATGTGTAATTGGGAAAGTATTGAATTAACAATTGATAAATTGATAAGAAGGTTGAAGAAATAAAGACCAATCTTTAATGAGATTGATGAAATAAGTATGAAACATGAAGTAATCTTCAACTACCACTCAAGACTTGACGAAGAAGTTGTAACTCAAATGTTTGAAAGGTATGATGCCTACAAGAACAAGGTAGGGGAAAGCTCAAGTCAATCCATTGGAAAAGGCCATAAAAAGTAAAAGAAGAATGACATATTCAGTTAAAAGTAAAATAATATCCTCTCTACCTCCTCCAAGATGTCATCACATGTTTTTCACTTGGCCCAATTAGAAGAAAAAGGGAATCTTTTCAGTTAATATATATTTCCTTTGAAGATTTTGAATTGTAAGGAGCGAGGATTCAAGGGACTTTCCAAGATGTTTTTTGGGGGGAAATCATATAGAATAGTAGTATACATATGAGTGGTTTTCCTTATACTAAAGGGGGGTTTTTTCTGAAGTTTTTGCAAAAGATAAAAATTGATATATTTTACTGTGACACTGCTTATTTGTCTCCTAGAAATACATTTTAAGTTTTTACTCTTTCAAATTCAGATGTTAAGATGATTACAATGTATAGTCATTAACAGGCATTGAGATCAGTCATTGTCTTGTTCCCTTGTCAAGAATTTGGTGGATTTTAAAATGAAATTTTTCTAACTATGGGTTTGGTTTTTATGTTTTGGATTTTGAGTACTGAACACTTAGTTGATCAATTGCATTTTCTACTACAATTCTATGTTTCTTGCTTCTCTGAAGTACACTAGGCCTATCCTTAGTGATTAAGCTTTGGTTATTTGTTCAATATTGTGTTGTGAGATTTTACTTTACAATATTGAATGCAATTATAAAATCCTTTTTGAAATCATTTTGTTGATGGATCTTTGTAAGATTTTGAGTGTATCTTAAGCGTATGAGATTAGGAGCAAGAAACACTTCATTAAAATATTTGCATGATATTTTATGATAAATATTTTGAGGATTGTGTGAAATATTTGTCTTAATTGAGTATCAATGAATACACATCTTTCTTTAAATGAAAATTGTGATGAATTGATAAATTGTTCTTTATTGTATGGTATGTCATATGTGTTTGAACAATTGCTGTGAGTAGCATTATCTAGAGATTTATCAGTTTGTGAATCCCCCATCCTTATAAAACAAAATTTGAGTCTCATCATATGATACAAATGTTCTGTAAGTCACCTTATTACATCATGTACAAGTACTATTAAAAATAAACCTTGATTTTACTTCATCCTTTCATAATTATGTAGGAGCAAACAAAACTTTCCACTGTCTAGAGTAGCCTGAGTCCTGCTCGAGTGAAATTTGCACTACTTAGTGTGATAACTTGTAGGAGTTAAATAGTGCATATATTGACCATGTTCACTCAGGAATGATACTTAAATTCTGAAGAAAAGACTAAGAAACCATGATTACACCTATCCTTCTTGCAAATTTAGGTTACAAAATGGGTTCTCTCACCCTAGTTGAAGGCATGACCTAAAGCAATAGGGAAGGTATCCCCTTTGTACGTGTCACCCGATCCCTCTAAATTTAGGTCCAAATAAGTTTATAAGACATCATCCTCTCTGCTAAAAATGAGATACTTTTCTAGTTTTTTTGATTCTCAAAGTTCATTGACTCATCTGTTCATACTTCCTAGCCCCAAAGGGGTGTAATTTCTGCATACCACACAATACATGTCATATGACCTATCAACCAAATGACATGCTCATCCCAAAGCAAGACTCATCCTTCAAAGCATCCACCAATTCTTCTCAGTACTTGTATCTAACCTAGCTAATGATTAATCTCTTGATAATGTGACACAAGATATATCTCTGGGGAGTATCGACTCCTCACTCTTAATTCTCTTCCCTCCCTCAATCGACTTGGTAGACCCAATAAAACACCTATGTATCAATCAAATGTTAGGGATATCATTTCCTTTGGTCCACCTCATCTCAAAACCAACCTCATCTATGGTGGCATTGATCGCCCTTCATCCCATATCGACAATCAACCTCATACCAAACCATACACTAATTGATTTTAATTCCTTTATAATTAAGCCTTCACCTATACCTACCTCCACCGATGCGCATGAAAGGGATTTGATTTAGGAATTTATGAACAAGGTATACATGATCTTGTCATTAACTAATCCCGCGAACCTCATGAGAATTTCAGATTGGGTTTCAATGAACAACCCAATGACAACCTTGTGCAAGCTTCTTCTACATCTCCCATATTACATCAATTTATCATCCACTCCTTCTCCTTCTCCATTCAATGACGCTATGGACATGGATGAAACCGTGTCCATTTATTTTGAATTTTTTTAGTCTCCACCATCACCCTGGGACCGATCACTTACCATAATAAGGGTGAGACTATGTCCCTTCCTCTCATTTTACCTGACATGGTAGAGGAGGATTCCCCTACCATCTATATTATCTATTGCAGCTATGATGAATTCATCCTTTCCTACATGGGGGTAGAATATTCCTATCTTTACAAGGCCTTACCTCTTGACACATCCAACCTCCTTAATGAATCCACTATCAAAATCAATGTCAGGACTTCGAAAGATCCTCACATCCTTAAAGTTGGCCAATCTCTTGATCCGCAAGAGCTTGAGGCCTTTACCTTGTTCTTATTCAAGCATAGCCGGGCCTTCGTATAGCCATAATATGACATATCAGGCCTCGATCCATCCATCATCATCCATAAAATAATCACCATTTCTGACGCTAAGATGGTTAGGTAGTAATTATGCCGTGTACATCCTCACATGTCCCTCGTTGTCAAAGAGGAGTTGCAACACCTTCTTTCCACTAATTTCATCTAACCCATTGAAAATATATAATGGGTTTTGAACATCATGCCCATTTATAAATCCTATGGAAAATCTACATTTATAACAAATTTAGAGATCTAAATATCACTTTCCCTAAGGATGAATTTCCCTTCACCAACATTGATCAGTTAGTCGACTTAACAACCGACCATGAAATGCTCTCTCTTATGGATGGTTTTTCTGGTTACAATCAAATCCTCATCACAATAGAAGACCAACATAAGAAATATTTCATGACCTCTTGGGAACCTTCTACTATCATGTCATGCCCTTGCATTTCAAAATCTAGAGACCACCTATCAATGTGCTATGATATATATCTTCCATGGCCTTATCCAAAAATCATAGATAATTATGTCGATGACCTCTTGGGTAAATACAAATGTCGACAAGACCATATTTTTTCCTTGAAATCCTCTTCACATGTTTTACTCAATTCTTCCTCTTCCTTAATCCCGCCAAGTGTGTGTTTGGAGTTCTAATTGGAAAAATCATTGGCTTCATTGTTTCTATTAGGGGCATTGAAGTTGACCCTACTAAAATCAAATCCATCCTCGAGATGCCTCCCCCTTCGATCTATAAAAATTTGTAGTCTATAAGGTTGACTTCAATCAGTCCACCGCTTCGTCTCAAAAATATCTCGAAAACTGCCAAAATTTTCATCATTTCCTTTGCAAAGACACCTATTTCAATTGGGATGCCAATTTTCAAAAGGCCTTTAAAGATATCAAGCAATACTGTTTATCACCACCTGTACTCACACCTCAATGTGAGGGGGATCCTTTCTACCTCTAATCATGTTCTAGGTTCTATGTTACAACATGATGAGCAAGGAAGGAACAAGCCATCTATTATATTGGTCTCACTCTCCTTGATTATGAAACCCACTATATTGAATCCAACAAGTTGTGTTGTGCTATTTTATTTGCTACGCCAAAGCTCCGTCATTATCTCCTCAATCAAAAAACCTTTTACATCACTAACTTCAATCTCCTTAAAACCATGAACTCTAGGCCTTATCATAATGATCACATCACTCGATGGATCATGCTCATGACCGAGTTTGACCTAGAGTTCATCTCTCGGAAAATATCAAGATCCAAGTTATCACCGATAAAATCATTGAAGCCCCTCTTCTCGACCATCACATTCCTTACAAGTACTTCCCTGATGAATCCATTCATACCATTGATCACAAATTCTCTCCCCTAAAAATGACACTTTTCTTTGATGGATCTAAGTGTCAGAAAGGGGGAGGCACTAACATCATCATCATTCCTCTTTGGGATACTCCTATCCCCATCGCTTATAAACTTGAATTTGAATGCACTAAAAACATGGATGAGTATGAAGCCCTCATCTTGGGCCTCAAAACTACTATCATGCTCGACATTCAAATCCTTGACATCTACGATGACTCTCAACTTATCATTAATTAAGTCAAAAGAACTTATCAATATAAGAATGAATTCCTTCAAAAATACAAGGACGTTGTCAACTTTATTCTTGAGGCCTTTAATCAGTACACCATCCAATTTATCCCTCATTCATCTTATTGTTTTTTAGACACTATGGCTTCCTCGCATCTCTCATCCTATGGGAAACCAAAGACTCTAAACTCTCTGTTGTTTTCCATCATCTTGATCAACCATCCCACACCAAAGAACTCCCTCATGTCGATCAATTTAACACTAATCAATCTAATACCTAGTGCACCCAAATCTTCACATATCTATCTCGGATCTAAAATTACCTCTTACCTATCTAAAAATGGTAAGAGGTCATTCCTTCAATGCGCTATCCGCTATGTCATTTTTGGCAGCATCCTCTATAAATGTGGCTTCAAGACATTTTACTATGTTGCCTTAAATCACATGAATCCACCCACACCATCCAAGAATTTCATGATGGTATATGTGGTGGAAAATTTATTCATTTGGATATCACTTGATTTAACAAAAATAAACTAAAGTGTAGATTACTTTGTTAAATTCTTATGTATGCTACAACAAATATATATGACAGTAAAGTACAAAAATGACTCAAGAAAATAAGAAAAGGAAGTAAAACCCTAAGTGCAATAGAGAGTTAGGTTACTTATCTGATTTTGTAAATATCTTGATAGTGTGCAAAGGTGGAAGACTTGCGGAATGACAATACGAGACCTTGAAGCCGAACCCAAAAAGTATAGTAGTGTAGAAGGAGCAGGGACCGGGGTGCCAGGGTACTAGGATCCCTCCCTAGGCACTAGGGTCTCAATGCAGGAGTTTCGGAGATGAATTTTGTAGGGTAATTAGTTAATCAAACACTCTCTATTTGTCACTGATGGTTTCACTATGATCATTGATGTCACATATAACATGTAATAAATATATCACCCGTAAAACCCTAAAAGAACATCAAATCATAAAAAGAAAGATGAAAAGTGAGGGGACATAATGCCCTCAGCTATAAAAAAGTGATATAATGACTAAACGCTACACTACATCTCAGATCCAATGTAGTTCTATATGTGTGTTTGGAATCGTGCCCTAGATGGCTCTTGTGTGTGTCACACTTGATAATGAACAAAGTAGTTAGATGTAAAAAGATGTAATAGATGTATGCATGGAATAAAATGAACTTCCCTCCTATGTGTGTGATGTAGAAAACCATCCCTTGTCCCTTGTAATGGTGCTAGATGAATGCAAATATGCTCTTGAGTGCTTGTGAGATGCAACCTTAGGTGATAATATAGATGCTTAGAGATTGGTCCTTTAATTTGGTCACATAACTTTATATTTATATGCTTCTCTTGTTAAAATTTTGTAATTGATCACTAAAATTCCAATCCCTAAGAGATAAGGATGCCCAACATCTAGAAAGGACCTTTTGTCGTATGTTTTTGTAAAGGCAACATTCTCTAGAAAACAAGAAAACCATACCACAATGTTGAAACTTTTCAAAGTCATACTTTCCCAAAACACCCTCATGTTAGTCCATCACCAATGCCAGGTCATATCCAGTAAGTCTAATGATCCCGAAGTGAATGTCAAGTATCCCTTTAGGTGATTTATGAAGTAAACAATGTTCAAGGAACTTTTGGAGCATTCAAGCATTCGAGTAGTAATGGGGAGGGCTACCATTAGCCTTCCTAAGACTAGCGCACCACATCCGGAGTAGATCAAAGGAGAAAAAATCATCATGGAGGATTATTCAAGTGTTAGGAACATCAAGGAGATGATTTTGGAATATTCAGGGAAATTTCAGAGGTTTTGGAGCCGATTCATCAGAAGCGGGTTTTCGGGCCTGAAGGAGCATGCACCGTGAAAGAGGACCTGAGATTCAAAGAGAGATTATGGGAGATCCCTAATGATTTTAAATACCAAAAAATTAATTATGGATATAATTTTCAATTTTCTACATGGTGGAAAAAATGGGACCTCTTAAAACCACAAGCATTGTTCTGGATAGTTCATTCTTCCGACGCACAACTAGTGATCCTGAGAAATAAGGATCCATTTGGATGTGATTATTTCAAAATTAGATCTTGGAACCATCAAAATTGGATTCATATGGTTTTTTTCAGGTGGAATCATATAAAATTTCACCCAAAAATTCATCCGGGAGCTTGAGATATGGTCTTCGCATGTTGGCTCCCAAGGTATGCTATTTGGTACTTAGTGAAATTTCCAAAGGGATACATGGCAACCTGTGATGAAGGATAATTTTCATCTCCCCTTAGTCACTTTTTCAAAGGGACATGAGGTGAAATTTTTTCCCCACTCCCATTAAGCCATATGACCTAGAAACCACCTCTTTTAGCCCCTAGATGCTCCATTTTAGCCCCCTCCTCCAAGTTACTCAACGAATGAAAAGATGCCAAGTCTCAAGCCCAGGATGAAGTGGAATTTTATGTCCCCTTTGTACCTTTCAAAAATAGAATAAATGGATATAAAAATTCACCCCATCCCCCTTTTCCATTTCAAATCTATTTAAACCGACACTTGGTCTATTTTTTGCCATTTTTCTTCCCCCATGCCTCCAGATGCTACTCTTGAAATGCTTAGGAAGTTTATATAGAGATTAAATCCAAGATTTTTGTCCTAAAAATTTCCATAAATGATGCCATGATCTAAAAAACAAAAAATAATGGATTTGAACGAAGAAGAAATGAATATTTCTTGCTGAAAACCTCAAAGTCCGTGGAGACAAATTCGATCATATCTCACAAAATACTCAACGGATCGAGATGTCGTATTTTGTAGACATTTAGTTTTTCAAAGGCCATGAGGATCCAAGTGAAATTTTTTTCATACACAGCCTAGATTTTTTATGGTAAGAAAACCCTCATTTTCTCACAACAAAAATTTAAATTTTAAAATATCTCATTTTTGGCATCGATCAAGTTGAAATTTTATAGGAGCACTATTGGGAAAAAACCCACATTGAGAAAGTTTGTTTTATAGCAAACCAATCACCAGAGACCCAATTTCCAAAAATAGTAAGCCTTCCTACATGGGGGAATGACTATTTTGGAAATTCAACACTAGATGCAATTCTGGGTGAAGACAATATACATGAAGGATATTCGAGACGGTTAGGGTGCTATTCTAGTGCCAAAATTGGTGAAAATGACCACTTACTAAAAATAGTAAGTTCCCAATATGGGTACCTGCTATAAATAGTAAGTCATTCCAAAAGAACGATTAGGAAAAGAATAGTGTACATAGGGGCAATCATTCAAGATAATCTCACCGGTGTGGTCAAAAAGGCCAAAATCATTGTTTACTAAAAATAGTAAGTTGTCTCTTAGGCACTTATTATTAATAGTAAGTCATATCAAAATAGGTACTTGATATTCAACGGATGATTTTGGAAGATTTTTAAGGAGTTAAGAGGAAAAAAATACTCATTGGAAAGCTAAGAGAATCCTCTACAAGTTGGAATCATCATATTCTTCAAAAATATTAGTGCTTTTCAATGGAGCTCATTCTTTGTAGGGATAGTTGACAATCCTGATAAAATGGGACATTTCAGGGGTTACATGTAGAATTAAAATATGAGACCCATCCCATTGATCTTGGAAGGCTGTTTGGAGTCAAAATCATATAAAATTTCACCCAAAAAGACCTCTTGGAGTTCTCGACAATCTCAATTTCAAGTTTGTTCTCTGGTGTAGTCTTTTATTTTACCAAACAGCCCAAGGCATGCTGGCACATCACTTAGCTAGAACTAAGTGCTCACCCAAAGTGTGCAAGGGTACCAGGTCCCTCTTTTATGGAAGATTTTTCAAGAAGTTAACATGATCATACAAATATTCCAGATCCATAATATTCATTCAAGAATAAAGCATAACATGAACTAGATCTAGATCTTAACCATATGCAAGATTAACTCATACAAGAATCAAGATTAACTTTACCATGCAAGAACCAGTCACAGATATGTCAACAACCAATATCCAACCAAAAATATCCATTATATTAATCCAAAAATAGTAAAATAGTTGAATACATCATAAATTCCTCCATAAGATTATGCACATAAGCAAAATAACATCATAACCTTACAATACAGTCTTATCTACATAGGTCATGCCAATCACTACATATTTATAGGGATGGTTAGTTTACCCTCACCACCTAAACATCCTCAAAATAGGCTACATGCTAAGAATAGTCATCCGCCACTATAAGATGATAAAAAAGCATGCAAGCTTTCCTAATAATAGATTTTCTTTAGTTAACTTCTAGTTTAGATCCTATTATTAGCTCTAGAACTATGCATGTCGCTTGGTCTTCCTTTGCATGAGATCTATCCCAAAATAGACTTTACTTGAACTACAAGTCTTCTTGTTTTAATCTTATCTTCAAAACCTTGCTTGGTTGCCACTCCAAGTCCATATTTAGATCCGCATCCCAAAATTGGCTAAGTGTTGATCCCTTGCACGCATTCATGTTCTACTTCAACGTGCACACCTTGTCCTCATACATGTTTCTTCCGTAATGCATTTTACTTGCACTAACCTTTGTTCTTAAGGACTTAGTCATTTTTCATTCTCAACATTACCCCATACTAATGATGTTGTCCTTCCTCGAAACATTCTACTTCTCCAAGAAAGAATAAAGGAATACAAAATAAAAACCGGCACTGGCTTGCTCCAAAAGATTGAAAGAATTATGCTATTGTGTAAGGAGGATGGGAAAATCCTTATTTAATGATGATTTCATGGCATTCCATCCCTTCACTTCACTCTATACTTGTTTAAAAAATCTCCAATCATGGCACTAACTTCATCAAATGTCAACTCTTCTCCTTGGCCTTGAATGTTTCAACCATAGTTTCCACCGCTTTCCAAGGTCTGTCAATGTGTCCATTTTGTGCATAACTTGGGGATATAATTCTTTCAACTTATTCTTAATAGAGGCCCTCAAGATTTCAATTTCCTCAGTCTTCTTCTCCACCTCTACCAGGATCTTATCACGTTCCACCCGATTTCCCTTATTCTTAGTCTGGAACTCCTTCAGGTCCACCTCATGTGTGGCTACTAGAAAACTTTCCACATGATCCCGGTCTTTATAGTTATCATACACAACCTCCTCCATATGATCCGTGGTTTTAACTGACATGAGAAGCTTAGTGTACTGAGTTATGGTCACTTCAATTTGTTCCTTCTCATGTTTCCTTTGCTACGCCATAACTTTTTTTCCGTAGACTCTAGTGCTAAGGGTTGCTTTTACATCATGATTATGCACATTAAATTCTCCAAACAATAGATGTATATCTCATACGTCTTTATAGGGAGGGTTAAGTTTGGGTGCGCTAGTATGATAAAATCTACTATCAACTCTCCCTTTTTATAAGCCTCATGTAACCTTCCCTTTTAATCTCACACTCAACCTTTAACTGCGTAATAATATGTTCTTTTCCCTTGATCTCCCTATCTCTCTCGATAATATCCTTATTATTCTCTTCTAACTCCTTTTCCAACGCTTTTATTTTGTTATTCCTCCTAAACAATCTGGCCTCTACTTCCACCGATACCTTATTCAACGCATTACACACTTGTTCATTAGTTAATTATTGAGAATCCACTATTGGATTCATCTCCTTGGAACTCAGTGAAGTGTGTGTATCCAACAATGCCCCTATACTGACTTCGAACTCCAGGTTCATCAATGTGAGACTCAAATGCCCAAGATAACATATTTCTTGTGCATGGCAACGCACCTTCCTTATCAAAAGATGACCAATAGAAAAGTTGGTCCTCCCAGACTTGTACTGCAAGCGAGAGTGCAAAAACTTGTTAGGATTCTCATCATAGGCCATAATAGGTCCTTAAGGAATGTACGTGTGCCTTCCACCCATGCACACACCCTTTGGGACACCTACCACCAAACTTGTTTCTCCACGCAAATTTTGGATATCGCATCTAGAAGTGGCGTAGGACACACAACCGGCGGTGGGACAATATCACAAACCATTGGTGTGAAGTTTAGGGGTACATTGGAAACACTTGGCATGACCACCTCGGGCCCATTTTCGATACGGGAGGAACTAGTGGAGCTAGAGGTGGATCGGGTGGATTAGGAGGCACAGGGACCTGGTAGATCTAGTGGATTTGGTGGAGGAGGAAATACCAAAGGGAATCAAAATCCTTGATCGGTGGATAAGGGCCTCACCCACCACCGCAAGTTTTTTTAATGTCTCTACATCTACCAGGATTACAAATGTATTGAAGATGTTACAGAGCATGTCCATAAGTGTTAATTACTATGGCATGCAAAAGGGATCACTACCCCGCAGAGCAGAAGGTAAGTCACTTTGCAACAAAATAGCAAGGGCACATGCATAGTTGGTATAGGAAGTATGAACCCATTAGACGATGGTAGATTACGCCGCGTTGAAAAACACCTCTCTAGAAGAGTTCCATATCCTATAGTTTGAGAAGAAGAGCATCAGCATACTAAAGGAAATCTAGTAGGGAGTAACAAAGAGCGTGCAGGAGTATGATGCACATTTCAATACTCTCTTGTCTAAACTATCCTATGACATTCATCACTCTCAACATGCTCAATGGTTTGTTGGGGGATTGATAACACCACTTAGAAGAGAATTGTCACATAAGAATTTCATAGACCCGCGTGAGGTGCTTAGAATCTACCCTACGTGTTGAGGCTATCGGGAGCTTTGATACTAGTGTTAGTCCTTTTCTGAGGCTCAAATTGCTGCAATGGATAAGAAGTTAGAAAATTTATTTGTGAACTCAGCCCATGAGAATCACGGTTGTATATGGTGTACAGACTGTGAAGTGGAAGGGCATGCAAAGGATATTTGCCCTTAGAATTCAAAGACTGCTATGATGATGGACTATGAAATTTGTCACGAGGATCATGATGTAAGTAAGTGTCCTCTACTATAATGCATAATCCGTAAGAATGTGTCTTGCTATTGCAAGATTTGTACATCTACGAAACATGACACAAAAGACTTTAGGCTGATTGATAAGATTCATGACACTATTAATCTTGGTGTGCGTTAGACTAGTCTTGTAAGCAGTTCCAAGGATGATGATCTTCATTATGAGGGGCACGTAAATGGAGGTGCGCATGTAAGGGGTTTTTTGCAGAGGATTTTGTGGTCATGGTAACCACGAGAGGAAGAAGTGAGTTCCCACATGGAACTGTTATAATTGTGGATCTACAGAGCATTACAAACATGAGTGTCCTGATCTATTATAATGCTCGTGGTGTGAAATAAACATAAGTACGAAGAGTGTCTAGAGATTTATGAGCATATGAACCCAAAGCACCAGAAAGACAAAGGCACTAGGATGGTGAGCATCAAGAAATCTGATTCATAGTAGATGCCAAGAGTGGCTCGTGAGTTAGGGATAGAACCTGTATATTGCAACGATGACACAAGCAGAGGTCGCGCATGCTAGGGAGATGCCAAGATAGAGGACACTAGTTTCAAGAGAAGAAGTGGCACATGGAATTTATCTGGACCTTGCTCATAAAAAATAGGTGTATCAAGAGACTATGGATGTGATTCATAATTTACAAGGGGAGATCCAATGTCTAAAAGAGAAATCAAAG
This sequence comes from Taxus wallichiana var. yunnanensis, assembly GCA_018340775.1. Classification (NCBI taxonomy): domain Eukaryota; kingdom Viridiplantae; phylum Streptophyta; class Pinopsida; order Cupressales; family Taxaceae; genus Taxus; species Taxus wallichiana. The sequence continues at coordinate 65,201,140 of CM031236.1, forward strand.
AAGTTGGAACAAAGGAAGAATGTCGAGGCTCAAAAGGATGACCCTAATGAGGTCAAAGAAGTATATAGGATGTTGAAGCAAGAGAATATTATTCCCTTTTTATGAGAATGGTTATGGGATAAGGTACCACACGTTGGAGTTGAGCGCCAAAGGTAGGTCTTGTATGCAAACGTTCCCCCTTATAGCCTTGACTATGACAAGGAAATCACATTATTTTGTAGTCATTGATGGGTGGCTCCTTAGTAATATCCCTATTAACATAGGATCGGAGGTCAATGTTATCACATTAGATGCATGGCATCAAATGGGAAGGCCCACATTATATCCATCTTCGAATGTGTTGTATATGGCAAAAAAATGAAGGCAATGCCCATTGGAGTCTTGTAGGATGCAACTATCACCATTCAAGGGCCAAGTAAACTCGGAGACTTTAAAGCCTTGGTGCTTGCCAACGAAGAGAATTTTATAGCATTACTTGGCGCCCATGGTGTTATAAGAACAATGTTGACATGAGGTTTAACAAAGGATACATTAGTTTTGAGAATAAGGAAGAATGGGTGATTATCCCTTTAATTGATGGGAATTCAATTCCCTATACTAAGCCCTTAGGATAAGAAGTATTTGATAGAATCTATGTGTGCTCCATCTGATATCATGAGATAATTCATCCCACAGGGGATTTATCTAGTTTGAAGATGTTCAATCCTTGAGTGATACCACTAGTATGACATGTGAAAATTGGGTGCATGGAACTTATGAGTTGATTGGACGAAAAGCCGAGAGGATCTGTAATAAGGGTAACAAAGGCACATCCAGTTCGGTGGCTAGGAGGGAAGAAGTTACCAAGTTACTTTGGAGGGGCCAATCCTGAAGATTTCTTACGAGAAATGGAGGCTCAATGGAAAAATGAAAAAGAGAGAAGAGAAATGTTAAACTATAACCTACCGAGGACTGGTGTGCATTGGTGGGCTACAAGTCGGAGAACCTCCTAGAGTGGCGCGAGGTGATAATTACATTTTCTATAAGGTTCTACAAGAGCAACGTGCCCATGGTTATACAAGACTACCGGGGTAAATAGACTACTTCATTACATATCCAAGCATGTGAGATGGCTTGGATGGGAAACACATAATCATTACCACCTTCTTAATGGGTGCATAAGTTATATTCCACCTTACAAGGTTGTGTGCATGCATGGTATATCCACTCGGAGGTGCGTCATCAAATAGTTAATTAACAAGAATGGTGGTTGATCTCATTCAAGATTTTGAGTATAGGAGTATGAAGCCATCAGTGGATAAGGTGTTACAAGTTTTCACGCATCTTATAATGGGAGATAGTGATATGGCGAGAGATAGAATATAGGAGCTACTAGGAGAACCTAGTTTAGAGATGCACTTTGATGAAGAGGAACCATAAAAGATACATCTTGAACACGTGTGCATGGAGAAGTAAAAATGGAAAATGGTTTATGTGATAGATAGTGAAGAAATGGAAAGTTTGGATGTTAACCACTCTATAGGTACGCGTAAGGTCATAGATAGTGCTGATGAGTGACCGTGTGCTTACCATGAGCCTTTAAAGAAAAAGAAGGTTAACATTGGTTCAAAAGAAGAACCTAAGTAGGATATCATTAGAGATTATTGGTCAGAGAAGGAAGTTTCTAATATCATTGATCTATTACATGAGTTTCAGGATTTATTCCCTTGCGGGTACCATAAACTCAAAGGCGTTCACCATTCCTTAGACGAGAAGAGGATCAACTTGAAGGAGGGTGCACAATCGGTTCGGAAAATACCTTACTAGATGAATCCTAACTTACATGTAAAGGTCAAGGAAGAGATAGATAAGATGATAGCATTAATCATTATTGAGCTGTTGAAGAATCATAGTGGGTAATTCCAATGGTCATAAGTATCAAGAAGGATGGAAGGATAAGGATTTGTGTGGATTACAAGGAGTTGAATGTAGTTTGTGTCATTGACCCTTTTCCAACCCCCTTCACTATAGAAAACTTAGAAGGAGTGGCTAGGCATGAAGTCTATTCCTTTACGGATGGATTTTTAGGGTACCACCAAGTTAGGATTACAAAGGAAGACTAGAAGAAGATGAATTTTGCCACTGAGTGGGGAATTTTTTCCTATACGGTCATGCCTTTTGGGTTGAAGAATGCGCCTAATGTGTTCTCGCACATTGTGGTACAAGCATTTCAGGACTTCATCCACAAATTTCTTCAAGTTTACCTGGATGATTGGACAAAGTGTATGGGCTAGTTAAGGACCATTGTGATAACTTAAGATTGATGTTTGAGAGATGTCGGCAATTGAGGATATCTCTCAACATTAAGAAATGTGTCTTTTCTACCCCATTTGTAACCTTATTAGGGCATATCATATGTAGGAGGGCTTATTAGTAGATCCCACCAAAGTTACTGATCATTATGGGGTTGGGGAGCTTACTAGTCAAAGCGCAGTGTATGGATTCCTTAGGCATACAGGGTACTGGGAAGTTCATCAAGGGGTATGCCAAGATAGTCGCACCATTAGAATAATTTCTTAAACACAAGAGTGCCTTCTGTTGGTGCCCTTTTAAGCTTGCACCATGTTGCCCTAAAATTTTCAAATCTATATCTCGCTTAAAACATTTTACCCTTTGAATTAATGGTATAATTTTCTTCCCCTCCAATTGAATGTTTTAAATTTCTCACAAGCTTGTTGTTTTTCCCTAATGTGAAGGAAAAATCAAAGTTTTCCCTTTTTTGTGCCCTAGTTCTTCCAAATTTGCAGGTGTCGTTTTCCCTTTGCCGAGATCACACAAAAATTGAATTTGACCAATTCATACTTATTTGTATTTGAAAATCCAATCCCAAGGTCGAAAATGTTGTAAAATCATGCTTTAATTGATTTATAATCGAAAAATCTGCCATCCTTGGTGAAAAAATTGAATTCTACGGCATCCCTGGAATTTTTGGCATTTTGACGGTAAGGCGGGCGTAATTTTCCCGTCAAATTCATCCTCAAGAATTATTGGAAATGTGGCGGGTTTGCATTCACCGAGGAAAGGCGGGAAGTTACTCTAACTTTTCATTTTTCACCTTTTCAAGCAAATGGGCATTTCCGCCAGGGCTCTATTTTTCCAAATTTCCTACGTAGCATGTTTTTATTGACTAGGGATTAGCGGGTGGCGGAATTTCCTTAGGAAATTTTCATTTCATTTTGCAAATTTTTCAAAGATAAATTTTGGCCCGAATGCCCGCAGAAATAGGGAGAGGACACGTGGCACATATTTTGGTCTGAGGGCATGCGGATGGCGGAGGACTTGGAGAATTTTGATGTTTTATGGTTCAAAGTGATAAAGTGAATTTTTGGCCTAAAGGCCCTCGGCCAATCCCTGGTGGACACGTGTCCAGGAAAGGATAGGATGGGGCAATGGGTTTTGCAATGACTTTGAAGTTTTTAACTTCAAATGGTAAAAATAAAATTTTGGGCCGAAGCTCCGCTACAAGTCAGAAAATGACACGCGTCCAAGAATATGAAAAGTGGAGAGGCAGGGTTGTGGGAGTTTATGAGAATTTTTTCCTGTGGAGGCAAAAATCTCATAATAGAAAAATGGCCCGCATTGCGCTTGTAATAAATTTGCATGTGGATGGTGTAGGTTTGGACCTCGGGGGCAACTTTGAAAATTTTACAAATTTTGGCAAAATGTTTTAAAGTCAAAATTTTGTGTGTGGCCCCGACTAGGTGTAAGTTTGAAGCTTGTGTGGGATCATGGAGCTTCGGGGACAAAGTAAAATTTTTCCTTTTTGGAAAAAGGAGCTAAAGTGTAAATGGGAAGCGTGCCTCTATGCAACCTATCCATGGTGGACATGTGGCACATTCTAAGAAGTCAAAGGAAGAGTGCGGGCCCACAAAAGTTTTAAATTTTACAGAAGGTTTGAAGGCGAATAGGAGACTTGGCCGCACGGTGAATCGGAGAGTGCCACGTGGCGGGAAGAGATCGTGCCTCTAGTAATTGGTCCGTCAGATTTCAAAGGGACCCACCTTTGGACATGTGGCGGGCCCAAAAGGCGTGTGGGGAAAAGTGGCAAAAATTTCAAATTTTCAAAAGGTTGCAAATGCATTTTTAAAGGCATGGGCCCGATCCAATCATTTTTTCCACATGTCTAGCCTTATCCAAAATTTAAAAAGGTGACTCAAGCTTATTTATAAATCTGCATCTTCCACGTGGAGGGCCAAGATTAAAAGGTGGATAAGATCGATGGTTATTGTGCATCCATTTGTTTTGGCCGCCATGGGAGCTCCAAGAAGCTTGGAATCATGATTTCTCCATCAAATTTCATCAAATCTTAGATGATTTTGTGTCATCTTGGCCTTCCAAGAGCATTGGCATCATTTTCATGACTTAATTCTTTGATCCATGGTGTTTTTGATTTAATTTTTGCTCAAGCCCGAGAAAAAACGTGAAATGACAAAATTAAAAGTTGCAGAGGTAATTTGAAAAGGTAAAAAGGTGAAAATGATGAGTCAAAGGTGTTTTCATGCCTCAATGATAAAAAATGTGCCTCCAGGATGGATAATGATCCAGATATTTGTAATGATTTAATCTTTTTTGACACACCTGGTAGCCTACGAGTGTTTTTCTGTTTGATGTCATTTTCATTAAATCATGAAGAATTGTTGCAACAAACTTGATCCCATGGCATATTCTTTGCTTGGGAAAGAAGGCTCCAATATGGCATAGGGTATATAGTGCATTTTGGAGAAATTGTAGAGGGGGAAGTTGAAAATTACGAGCAAATTTTGAGAGAAAGCTCATTTTCTGAGAAATCCACCAAAGAACCAAGTTAATGTCTCATGTGTTGGAAATTCATGTATGTGAGTTGGTTACAAGTGTATAGCCATCACACAGCTCTGAGATTGTTCATGTAACTCTCCCCTGTTGTTGAATCTAACAAGTTTTGAATTAAATATATGTTTTTCTTTGGGCAATATGATGTTTGTTATCATTTTTAAATGCCTACAAATAAATTTTATTGTTCTTGTTGCAATCTTGCATTGAAAGTCTTTAGAAATCACACAGGATCTCCATTTCTGGTTGATAGTTTAGTGGCATTTGCAATCTCATATTCAAAAGAGCCTTCATCTGATAAGGAGATAAACAAATTTAAAATCACTTTACCTTCCTTGACTACGAGATATTTCTTGTAAGCCTTTGGGGTACCTTAGGCATGGTTTGATCATGGATTTTTGTGTTTAATTGAGTTCTTTACTTCAAGCTTTTGTGGTGAGTTCTCAAAGATTGTGTGAAGAGTGCAACCTAGGCTTCCATTTTTGCCTCTTTTGGTTGAAAGAACATCCTGATTATTTTAGGCATTTCATCTGATAGTTGTTAAGTATTGCATGCATTGTCAAAGATCCGATCTATCCCAATTTTTCTTATCAATCCCCTACCAAAATCATCTAAACAACAAAGATCCTATCATGTACTATCCCTAATTTACATTTGTATACCCACAAAAGATCAAAGTCCATTTGCAAAAGTATCATAACAAATCAAGATTTCCAATGTCTCTAGTAACCTTTGCTTTATTTTGAGAACATACCCATGTTTTGAGAAGTGAGAACTCGTGAGAGTTTAGATCTGGGGTGTTGATCATGTTTTCATCAAGGTCTCCATCATAGAATTTCAAGAAAGAGAAGGACATCTTCATCTCCTTCACCATTACAAGGTTACAAAATAGGTCCTCTTACCTTGGTTGCAAGGCACAACCTTAAACAGCTAGGACAAGATCAAGTCCTATTGGAGTGCTATCCATTTCTCCACAAACCTGAATGCCAGCTTAGACCACATCCTCGGCTACCAATGACATATAATATGGTCTAATGTATCTTTAAAGCTCCATGACATATCTATGGTGCTGCTCGATCGAAAAGGAGAACAAATTTGATACCGACAAGGAGATCATAGAACGATTGCAAAGAAAAGTCCTTAAGACTCCTAGGAAAGATCTTGGTGAGCAATATTTTATGAGAAGCATAATCAAAATAAGCCACGTGGAAGGAACAAAAATGCTCAATAGGGTCTCTTTTTCCATCATAAGTAGGTAGTTTAGAAATAACAAAACCAATGGAAAAGAGTGAGAAACCACTTCGGTGCAAGTGTATTATGAAGCAATTAAGTAGAATCCATATCATGAGTAGAAGCGAGATGCACCTTGTTGTAATTGTAAGATTTGAGCTTGTAATGTATGAACAAGGGTTTCAAGGGCTTGTGTGCTAGATGAATAAGTGTGCGAACCATGAGGAGTGGATGTGGGATGTGTAGTAGTAATAGTGATTGTAGGAAGATGCATGGAATCATTGTGCATGAAAATATTAGGTACCCCCAAAGAGGTAGGCATCATAAATGTAGGAATACCAAATGTCTCAACATGAGAGAGAGAAACATGCTTAAGTTGATCTCTTGGAGTATAAAGGAGAAGATCAATATGAGCGGGATTCTCTTGTAGAAAGCGTGTAAGGTGTTATAACTCATCTTCAGGAATATCATGTGAGTGAGTAGTAGGGTTGTTATTGGGACCTTCACCTTAGGTAGGATCAAAATTTTTAGTAAGAACAATATTAACAAATATATCTATTTTAGAATAGGATCTTAGAGTGGGTTCCATGGTGCCATGGTACACAACTACGAGCGCAAAGCACTATCAATGATCTATGCGCTGCATAAGTTTGACACTATCTACTAGAGCAAGACCTTTTATATTCTACATGGACCATATAACATTGAATTACTTAGTAAACAAGCTCATTCTACAAGGGCACATATGTCACTAAGTCCCGTTATTTCAAGAATTTGAATTTTTTGGTTGTAGTAAAACAAGGAAAAGTAATTCTAGACCCGATCATTTGTCTAGGATTGACTCGGAGGACACTCAAATCATTGAGGATACTATGCTAGACGTGTAACTATTTAGGTTGTGGTGCATGCCCTCAGACTTGGAAGACATCGCATTACTTCTTTAAATAGGTGTGGCATCGGAAAGAATGAAGGTTTTGATGAGGAAGCAATTGGCTATACATATCGCGCATTACATGTTGATTAGTGGAGATTTATACAAGTTAGAACGTGATGAGGTTTTGTGTTGATGCGTGCTAGAACATACATTACAATTATAGAAGAAGCACATGGTGGGATTGCAAGAGGACACTATACGGGGAAGGCAACCGCGTAGAAGATTCTACTCGTAGGGATTTGGTGGGAAACAATCTACCAAGATTGTATTGAGTTTTACAAGGCCTGTGACCATTTCAGCGCCTTAGTAAACTGTAAAGAGCGATGAAATGCCCTTGTGATCAATAACCAATGCTTTGAACCATTTGAAAAATGGGCAAATGACTTTGTAGGGCCAATATCGCTAGCCATGCAAAGGACTAGTTCATGGTATATCTTCATTTGCACTTGTTTACTTGACATGGTCGGTAGAGGCGGCGCTTCTGAAAAGGATCATACCGCAGCAAAACTACTATATTTTTATGGGAAAACATAATCAACAGTATGGATGCCCATTGATTTTGACAAGTGATAGAGGTATAAACTTTCTTAATGAAATGGTCAAAATTATGTTAGTAGAATTTATGGTGGCCCATCACAAGACTACCCGCTATCACCCTCAAGTAAATGGAACTGTTAAGGCATTTAACAAAATACTAAGTCACATGTTGACTAGGATCTGTGACGTTGGAAGATAAGATTAGGATGACAAAGTATCATCCATTCTATGGGCATAAAGGATAACTTATCAGAGGTTGAACAAGGACACACCATTTCAATTGGTTTTTGGCATGGAAGTTGTTTTACCAAATTGAATTCATGTTACCATCACTGCATATAGTGCACGGGAGGATAAGTTGATGAGCAAGCAATGGAAGAGAGGATTGATAAGTTGATGTAGTTAGATGAAAGATGATCACTTGTTAGGTGGAGTCAAAAGACTGAAAAATCAAAACAAAAGGCATGACATGATCATCACATCAAGAACAAAAAGTTTGAGGTTGGGCAGATGGTTTTACTATATGATTCCAAGTTTCTACGCCATCCTAGGAAGTTAAAATTCCATTGGTTGGGCCCTTACATCATCTCATACATCCTTGATTTAGGCACGTCCTAGTTACAAGTGTTGGATGGGACAATATTACTAGGTCACTTTAATGGGAGTAGGTCAAGCCCTACTATAAATAAGTCTTCTAGGTGTTTGGTAAATAAGGCAATATTTCTAGTTAGAGTAGAATTTTTATCTAGTGCATTTTTCTTTTATTTTGTTTCTCTTTCTTATTATTTGTTCCTTTATGTTGTTTTGTTTTGTGTTGTGTGTGTCAAGAACCACATTACTTTCTGAAGGTTGTGTATTCATAGATGATGCAGCCTAGAATTCAACAATACAAGCCCAGGCGCACTGACACATCACTCAGCCTAGACTGAGTGCTCACCCGAAGCACGCAAAGGTACTAGGCCCCTCTTTAGGGTTATTGTTACAAGATGTTTAGCATGATGAAGACTTTAATCATACATATCTATGGCTAATATATCCTTATACAGTGCTTATTCAGATCTAGATCTAGAACATAACAGACTTAAAATATAACCATAATGGAATCAAGCATGCAATACTAAATTATAACCATGATAACACCTTGTTTTAGTCCATAATCTCCATTATATTAATTGCAATGTAAATACACAGAAGCTTCCTTACAATAATAGTAGTATATGCTAATGTGCATACTAGATCTATCAAAGATAATCTCTCTATAACCCAAATTGTCACACCTATATATATACATATATCTTCTTTTCACCTACACGGTTTACTTCATATTTATAAGGGTGGGGACTTACCCTTCACTGTTTATCTAATCCCATAATATTTTGCATGCTATTATTAGCCATGTGTTGTGTTGGGACCCTAATTTATTGGCTAAGTACAAGAAGGCGCGTGGGCGTGCAAGGCCTAGTTAAGGAAGGGCACACAAGGAGAAAGCACACAGACTAGGGTTCTAGAAGGGTTTAATAGAGAAAGTGGCATGCTCACAAGAATGAACAAATGTTTCAAGACTTAGCCATATTTTACACAACAGATAGAGCACGAGAAAAGCATGACTCGACTACGCATGCGGAATGGATAAGGTGTCAGCCTGGTGATAGGTTGGCCTAAGAAGGAATATACCCTTCGATGGAAGTTTCTAGAAGGCCATCATTACAAAGAGTGAAGAGATCGAACCGAAAGAAGCATGCTTCCATGTAGGACCACCTTGGACACTTGGCAATGGATCTATAACCCCCGTGAAGGCTTGATGATGTTGAGAAGGGATATAAATACAAGCATCCACCATAGGAAAAGGAGAGGAAGCAGAAGGAGGTGAAGCCATGTAGGAATAATGTGAGAGCTTCATAAGATGGGTAGGACTCTATAGGAAAAGGATGTAAAAAGGGGTAAGGATTATAAATTTTCTCTTGAGAACTGATGGGTATAAATCTAGTTATGATGTATGACTTCACCTACACAAACTATAATAGTCTCAATGGATCTAATGAATATAATGAGGCTATCAAACTTGATTGAATATGGTTATTAATGATTCTAGTCCATGTTTATAGCTTACAGTTCTAATTCATGAATGTTTATGGAATGAATATGAATCCTTATGCATTTCCTTTCTGTTTTGGTTCCTATCTATAATCTATTAAGTACCATTCGGTCTGGGATGACTGCATTTGTCTAGAAGCCATTCTAAGTTCTATGATAAATGTATGTCTCATTTCCACTCACTCTTTTTAAGTTCCTATCATAGATGATGTTTCCCACTTAACTCACATAAAAGAGAGACTCGGCACCCGCACGTGCCTCGGGTGAGTGCCCAAGTGCCCACTAGGTGATAGGCCAACGCGTATGGGATTCCCTTGTTCTTTGGTGGGTGTAAAAATGAATACACATCGTTACAAAAATAGGCTTACATGCAAGAATGCTAATAATATATCTCTCTTAGTCAACTATCAATTCACCATTCTATCTTTAGCCTGCATCCATGCAAAGTGCTTCATATCCGATCATCCAAAAATAGCCAATGTGTGTCACGCAAGTCTCTAATCGGTTTGAGTGCTCTGCACGCTATCTCCAAAAATAGATCCTCATCATGAAAAAGGATAAGTACTAAATCTATCTCTCTTATTCACATTTTATCCATTTCAATAATCTCACGCCTTTGAATGTGCTCTGATCTCCCATGCAAACCTTCTACATTTCCTTCACTAGGTGCCAGATTTTGAATGATCAACATTACCCCACACTAGTTTGCATTTCCACCCCGGCAATGGTTATCTCAAAAATGAATCAAATAATATGAATAGAATAATAGAAATAATTTTGATGAATAAAATAATGTATTTAACCTACAGTATCTTCTACTTCAACCTAAATAATAAATTTGGGATATTCTTCTTTTATCTCGCCTCTAAGGTCTACCAATCATTGAGCGCAGCCTCTACTTTCTCTAGAATATCCACTACAATTGACTCTAATTCATCCCTTGCAATCTCTCCCTTCTCATTCTATAAGACCAACACAATGCTGGACATGCTAGTCATTCTCCCTTCCAATAAGTCCATCTTTTGAGCGATGAGTTTCCCAAGCTCATCCAACCTTTCCTTGTGTGGTTCCTGAGCTGTTGTAAGGGCCTCGTGCTTCTAATTAACAAGTGTTAATCATTTTGTGTAACATCTTTGGCATGGTTGTTACTATGATGACTTGCACATTTGGCATTGCAAATGTTGACATGTGATTTGTCTTAGGAAGGTGTATTCTTTTGACATTTGGAAATCATGTTTGTAATGGATAAGTTATTACTATTCAAAAATTCATACTTACTGTAATTTTGTTTACTTGGAAATGAAGGCATTCTTCTATGTGATCTGCAAGTTGTGAACATGTACTATTGTTTTCACATTTAGCATATGTTAACACCAACACCTTGAATCAATTCCATTGATCCAAGGTATGCTTCAGTTCTTCTTTGTTGATCATCTTGATAACTGACATTCTGAAATGAAAGGTAATGAGGAATTAAGTTGTGTTTTGTTGCAACTCTATTTTTGATCCTTTGTGATAGTAGGCATCTTTTGAGCTATTTCTTAACCTATGGAAGTATAAGGGAAGCAAGAAGATTTGGTTGTTGATGTATAAGGGAAGTAGGAAGACATTTTGGAGACTCGGCCGAAGTCTTCGCAAATCAACAGGAAACTCTATCAGGAATGATAGGCTCTTCTTATTAAATTATTTTTCTTTTTAGTAAACGTCTTCATTAAAAGAACTCTGCTTTTGGAAACAAATGGGTTTTGTTGAAATTGTTGTTGATAAAATAAGTTTTGGGTTTGTGCCTTGTTGGAAAAATGAACGAGTTTGGCTTTAACTCTTGTGTGAACTGAATGTTACCAATTCTTGTATACTTTTATTGACGGTGCAATATAGTTAGAGGTATGCATTGTTGATAAAATATTCGAGTTAAGTTGTTCCTTTGCTAGAAGAATGTAAGAAGGGTGACATCATTTGCATTTCTTGAAGTTGTTTTTGATTTATGTTACTCCTGTTTGATCCTTTGTTGATATGGTTGTTAGGAATCTCTGTTTTGTGGAATCAATCTTGTTGGAAATAATAGTAAAGAAATCTTACCTTTTTTTGTGCTTGGGATGGATAAAATCTGAGAACTCTTGTGTATCTATTTGCAAATTTTGGTAGAAGTTCTTGCTATGGAATGATTTCATTTCGAATTTGTTCTTCCTTGCTCAAAATTTGATAAATTATGATTTAGCTTCTTTGAGAACTATTTGATGGCATTTTGGGTTTACCCACCTGTACGTTATGATCTAGTTGGTTACTGAAGGAAGGGCTTATCTTAAATGAACTAGGATGAAGTTTAGTTTTGATTATCTTAAGGAAATGAGTTGCATTGTTTTTGGTTCACTCTTCTCCTTTGAGTTTGATTTCGAATACCTAAAATATTTTGGGAGTTGTATCTCTTTATTGTTCTTTATTGTGTTCAAACCTAGTTGGGTTCTTCCCTTTCTTAATGAAACAACTCCTTTTATCAGTCAGGAATGGTGTGGACTTGACTGTAAATCTTGTATTTGATTTTTGTAAGGGATGAATAAGAGTTAATAGTAGTGTCTGAAGCTAATAACGTTGGATGAAATTGAATATTCAGTTGTTGTTGATACTTCATGTATAGTCACTAATTGAATTCACTTGAATATCTCTTTTTAATCATAGCTAATGTGCTACTGTGGTTGTTCTTGCTAATATGTTGGGAAAATTTCATCTTCGTTATCTAACTTGCATGTGGCAGTCGTATATTTTGATCCTGTACCAAATAGTTTTTATGTTTTCAATATTTGATAAGAGTTAAGGATCTCTTGATCGGATTTGTATCAGTTCTTTCATTCTGATGTGTAATTATTTTCTTGGGAAAGGATAGTGGGGTTTTCTCTCATCCTTTTTGATTGACGTTCTTCTCTCTCTATCTAAGTTAAGGTATTCGTTGTTGTTTTCTTAGAAATATGAGGGGAATTATATTTTGTTCTTTCTCTTCTCAAGGTTGTTGAGTACAATGTTGTTTTCATTGAGCTCTGAAGGATGACTTAACTTGTTTCTCTTCTCATCTATTCACTTTTCTCTCATCTATATTAACCCTGTTGAAACTAAGTGGGTAATTAGAGGGAAAACCTACACTTCTTCTTCTCCTTGAACCAATAATTTGAAATTGGATTTGAAATTGGGTTAGTACTGGAATGAAGGGAACTCTTGCTTTAGGATGTTGTTGGTTCATCCTAAATTCCATCCTTAAAGATTGAATGAATTTGGTCTTTGATATTATATGAAGAATTATGTTAAGTTGTGTATTGTGATTCATTGCTTCTTTAAAATAATTCTATTTTGAGAATTATTAGAGTTAGTATCCTTCTTTGATCTAGTTGCATGAATCAAGAATGAACTATAGATAACTATAGTAAGAATGAGATAAGTAATTTAGATGAAATATTACTTATCTGATGTAAATTTCTTATAAAATCATTGATTGAAGAGTGCTGATTTGATCATGATCTTTACTTAATGTAATGTGGTTGTTCACTCATTCTTCCTTTTATGATCCTTATTTCTTTATGAGGTATCTATTTGTATTGCTTTACTTGTTTCATAAAATTAGAGTTATTTTTATGAAATAGTTAGTTGAAAGCACATCATTTTAATGCTTAGTGCTTATCATGCTTAGTTCGACTTAACCTACCTGTGCTAGCAATTTTTGTAGATGGATTCTGTAAGTGATAAAAGAAGACAAGTTCTTTTATGATGCTTCTTATGTTTACCTAAAGGCTGGATATTTTATGAGGAATTATGATTCTCATTGAAATGTAATTGAAAAAGGGAAAAGTTGTAATTCTTACTTGAGTTTATTAATGTTGATTGGCATGAAAGATGTCTGGAAGGATTAGATTTGTAAAATGTGTATTTTGTTTTGATGAATGGAAAAAGGATTGAGTGTTATTTGTACTTGATGTGTCATTCTCTTTGGGCATTCTATAAAGGGAATTTGTAAACTTATCCTTATTATTTCATGTTCATGTCTGTTTTGAACTTCTTCGGTTGAACTTAAGATGAATAAATGAAAAGGGAATTGATATTCTATTCCTTAATTAAATGCAACTTATCAAGTTGGCATTCATTGTTGATCATTTATCTAAGTCATTATAGATATTAAATGATGATTATAAAAGTACAAAATCACTATATTACTTGTACAATGTAATAGTTGTAATGATCCCTAGCTAATATAGGTCAAAAGGAAAGACAATTATTCTATAAAGATGAGCATTCCGTCAAGACCTTTTCTTAATCATACTCAAATGATATTTGAAGGAGGAAGGTATACTTCTCTTATTAAATTAAAATCAGAATTAAGGTAACTGAAAAAGAATAAATACATATATAATAAATAGACTTCATCTAAATGAAGTCTATTATAAAGGAATCTAAATCTGAATTCAATCATGCGTAAATTTGGTTAAGCTAAGTAAGATAATCTTACTGTTGGTATGCTGATTTTGTTTGTAAGACTGAATCTTAAAATAAGATACTAAGGAATGAAATAAAAACCTTCGGAAAGAGGTTCGGATGTAGATTTATCTCGCTTGGCAATCAGGAGTCATTTATGGTTAGTAACCACAATGATCAAAGAAATTAAGGATTCAACAGGGTTGCTGAAATTAAATCTTAATTAAAGAGATAAGTAAGTGTTTAAATTCTTGGTTAGATATGTACCTCTAGATGAGGTGATTCCATAGGATGTTGGTACATGCCAACTACAATAATATCAGTGTTACCATGAAGACTAGGGTCTTCATCAGTCACAAAGTGTTACAACTGACATGTCATAACACCCTTCCGAATTGGATCATCTAGATCTACATAAACTTGGACTTGACCTTAGTTATACTCTAGGTTAGTTTAGGAGCATGCTTTTGTATAGGGGGTAACTCACGATGACTTAAGGTAACTAGACACATGCAATTGAATTGGGTCGATTGAGTATGTCTATGTACCCTTAGTCACCGCGAGTGGTTCTCTATACCAATCTATGTTGCTAACCTAGGTTAGGGTTAAACCTTGGACAAGTGGACTGACAGGAGTCAGTAAAGACCATTCTAGATAATAGATGAAGTGGGGTGAAGGATGTATTTCATTTGACGAGTATGCCATCTAGGAATATGAACATGCACAACATGTGAAAATCTTTGGCCAAAGTATCACAAGTTGCTAGTTACGTTGTCCTATGTCACCTAGTTTAAGAAGTAGGATTTTAGATGAATATTGGTAACAAATATTCAGATAGGCCTCTTAAACAAAACACTTCAATACCTAAAAAATGGTAAGAGAACCAAGTATACTTAGTATACAATTCATTGAGATAACATGAGAGATCGGTTGGAAGCCGAGTCATGAAATGAGAGATCGATAGTTCACCGAGTCATTACAACAACATATGGTTATTTGTTATGAGATTGAATGACATGGAATGTGTGTTCTATATTATGATTATTAGAATAATGAAAATTATTTAAAAATTGGAATGTGTGTTCTAAATTATGATTATTTAGAACAGAGAACATTATACAATTTTTTTCCCATGTTTCTAAAGTCTTAAAATGGGAATGTTACATTCTCGCATGGCTCAATGTCTCATACTTCATGGCCTTCAAGACTTCATTGTCTTCTAAAATGGTCCTAGTCCTTATAACGGCTTTTGGCACTATAAAAATATTTAGCGCTTGATCTGCCTTCTTTAGTTCCTCCTACAAGCTCTGAAGCAATCCTTCATATGATGCAATCTTCCACATCACTGAAGCCTTTTCCCGCTCTACTTCCTATGTTGGATCCTTTGGTTTTGGCATGCATAGAGGTTCATCTTCAAGCACTAAGTCCACCAATGTACTTACATAATGTATTTCCGAAGGAAACGTCTTGGGTACCTTTGGCTCTAAGTGTGGCCTAGCCTTCATGACATTGTCACCAATCTCCTCTGCCATGTTGATAAACACAAAGTGTTCTTCTTCTGCCAAAGTCTCTTTCCTACTTTAGGCATGCTATTTCCTCATCCTTAGTCTTGATCTCCTCCCTTAGTGCCCTAATTGTTGCAGCTTTATCCATATTCCGTTGTGCCACCTCTGTCGAGACCTTCACCAAAGCATTGCTTATTTTCTCATCTAACATAACAGTAGGCTTTATTGTTATGTGTCTGGCTTGAGGTGTCTTTTTCAACCTCCTTGACATGCATGAATCCTCACACACATCAAAGTCTGGTTCATCCATGTGCATGTGCATCGACCATGACAATTGCTTCCTTGTGTGCACTATTGCCATATCTTCATCCATTAACTCCCAACCATACAACTCCTTTTGTGTCATTATGCTCTGAAATGGGTGCAAACAATTTTACCTATTTCTTCAACGTATCCCATGGTTGGTGGAATATATTCCCCACTTTTTCTTCTTGATCTAGGATGCTTAGGAACTTGGGCTTCAAGATTTGGAACTTGTGTGGCTATGTCCTGAGTAGTCTCGGTTGTTGTCTCATTTATCCCTTTTTCTCCCTCTTCTCCATCCTTCATTTCTTCATCTTTTTATTCTTCCATGTTCTCTGGAGGTGTAGGAGAATTGGGCACGCTTTCCTCTGAATCTTCTGCTTCCTCATTTAGCTTCAATTTCCTTCATATTTTCTCATTTGTCTCCTTTTGTGGAGAGAGTTGAGGTGATCTGCACACTGTTTATGAGTATAACCTTGGGTCCTTGTTCTCTTGAATACTCTCTTGAAACAACGCTCTCCTTGACTGCATAGAAATCCTCGTCATCTTCCTCTTGTGGCTAAGGTGGTGTAGTTGCGTGCTCAGCTTCATCCTTATTTGGAGGTTATCTTCTACCTCTATGTTCCAAACCACCACTATCTTCATGCTCTTCTTCTTCATCATCTACCTGAATTATTTTTGTGGGCTTAGGTGTTGGAATATTTTCCATTGTATGCCTACCTTTTGGTGGCCCTAGGAGTGTGAACTCATTCTCCACATACTTAGCGTTCTCCAACTTGGGTTTGAGTTGTAGGTACACAAGTACTTGCTCCAATGTCCCCAACTGCCAAGCTTACAGGCTTCATGCTTATAATATCTAAAATAAGCCTTTTAATGTAGGCATTACCTGGATATACATACTTCTTCCTCAGAGTGTGGTAATCACAATATACCTTGTCTCGCATTAAAGGTTAGGCAAAGATGCATCCGAAAACTAGTGAACTAATGCCTGGAAATATCTCATTGTGAAGGAATATGATAGTTTGTACCATGGGCTTTAAGCTCCATCCTTCATTGCAAATTGTGCGATGCAAAAATGTTTGTATAGGAAAAACTAAAGTTCCTTACCCACCATCGAAGGAAATCCTTGGGTATGCTCCACTCTTCTTCGAACGCCATGTGGAGTCTATCATACCACATCTTATCCCTCTACTTGAATGGTCCACTCATTGATCCATCACATAAGTACTTGCCAAATCTTTCCATAGGTGACTTGTTTTCATGGGGTATTCCCAAATCTTCTCCTTTGGCCCATCAAGTACCCCAATCTCCATAAATACTAAAGATAATAATACAATGCCAAAACTTATTTTGTCACCTATCTACACTTCTTCAATGATTGTCTTTGCTATGTGATCTATAATATTGTAGACCACTCCTTGAGACATCTTCTTTGTGATGTGTAACCACATTGTGTTTACCTGTGACCACCTTCCTTGGTCATTCAACTTTGTTACAAGATGTGCAGTTTCCTGCACTACTGGGTGCTTTTTCAATTTGTCAATGTCCATGCCATGCGGGCCTTGTATACCCTCTAGCCTCCTTCCTCATCTCTAGGATTGTGGCTTTATCAGTTAAATCACTATCCAGATCTAACCCTGAGGCCCTTAGTCCTATCACCGTTGAAATCAAAGCAGCTGTGATTCTTACCCTTTGTCCGACAAAGTAAAAGAAGTCCTCATGGAATCTGCTCATCAACCACCGATACAATGGTTCATACTTTCCAAAATATGGTAGCTCATATAACTAGTAGACTCCATTCTACTTCAACAAATTCTCACCAACGATCATCGTATATTGGCATATCCTCTGTCATGCACTTATTCATTTTTGTGCTCAACAACACATTGAGATCCTTCTTATTATCTGATGTTTGATGGTTGTAATCATTGATTTTACATTGGTGGATATGGGAATCCCATTCTTGTCCCACAATCATGCCCTTTGGATACTACATTTCTGAGAAATTACTCTCGGGAGTAATTTCTTCTTCCACTTTAACCTTCTTCTTCCCTTTATCTCCTGTTACAGAGTTCTTTCTTTGGTGCCATTTGAAAAAATATCTCTTTTCTTCCCTCTGTAATCAAGCAATTCAAAACCCTAGTTTAAATCTCCATTCCCTAGTGGAAATTGTGTGCCCTAACTTGTTTATAATGTGTCTAATTCTCTAAAACCCTTCACCTATGGGAGCACAAGCTTCTCCTGTGCACAACCCTTCTCTCCAGGTCTAGTTTCATACTCTTCGCACCTCAACAAAATTACTCAAAGACGTTCACACTTAGCCCTTTTCAAATTATCTCAATTGCAACAATAAAAATAAAATCACATGCCATCCTTATATACAATTTCAAAAAGTTACTATATTTATTACTCCACCTACCAACAATCCTCTCATTAATTGACCATTTTCATTATTTCCATGCGGTACATCTTCACGCCCAAGCTATAACCTTCTAGCGCACCCTCCTACCTTTTGGATGTAGAATTCTCTTCAGCGTGCTTCCATATCCATGAGTACCTCATCACTACGCCTTCCACTGGTAGTCTTCCCAACCTCTGCTTACCTCACGTTATACTTGTTTCTTCATTCATCTCTCTCTATGGTCCCTGTGTCTAGAAGCAATCTCTCTTGTTTTTCAATTCTCCACCCTTGAATAACGACCCGTAGATAGTTCCTTTCATGTGTACTTATTTTCAATAGTCATGTACCTGGATAACAACAACCTACCCCACACTAAGGGTATGTGTAGTCCTCTCGTGCACAAAAAAATCTTCAAATAGTAATTAGCTTCTGGCATGTAAACATGCTTATTACACAAACACACCAACTGAATTGACAAAGCATAGTGACAAAGAAGGAAACACATTAAAGGAATTTAGAATTGAAAACCTAATCTAAATGGCAATAATTCCTTATTACAAACACTAAGAAGATTACGTGGATGACCCATTCCCCCAAACTCGAAACCAAGATTGAAGTTTCCAAATGGAAGGTATCGGTTCAAAGTGACCCTACTATAATCTCTGACCCCAATGAAGATGTCTTTGACCTAGTCCTCAACAAGAAACCCAAATTTTTGAGGGAGGAAACCTTCATTAGGTTTCTCAACCTAGGAAATTCTGAATCTTTTGGCTCTAGAATCTGGAGCACAACACTCACCCAATACATGGTGCCTCTTGTGAACCAAAGGTTTTGGAAATCATATGGATGTGCGTGAACTGCTTTCGATTCAAGAACCCATACCATCCATGGTAGAAACTTAATAGCGGTGATCACACTACAAGCTATCAGGGACATGTTGGCTCTAACTCACAACCCAACGACTAGTTTCTATGATATGGCCAAGCTCCAAAGTGTCTGGGCATAATGCCAAAATAAATCCTCATTCCTTAATAGGGAACCGAGATAGGAAGACATAGGTGGTTTAGGAATTATGGGCTTTCCCATTCCATTAAAATCTCTTGTAGTAGATTCTTAGGATGCATGTTCCATGCCGACATTCATTTTCAAGAAGGATTCAAACAAAGGCGTTAGGATTGACAAATGACAACCCTATTTCAAATGAGGTCTATCACCAAGGAGAAGACATATCATTTCAATTTCACAAAATTCATTGAGATATATTTGAGAATAACTTGAACAATTCTCGGTCAATTTAACCTTCGTGTATTCACCATATCTATTCCATCTCATTCTCTATTAGAACACCGAATATTTCACCAATTTATGGCTCGACTATATGGGATATGGAAGTGGATCCTAAAAAGTCATTCTAGTGTTCGCATGAACCCATATATTGTCTCGTTCATCGACGTATATCAATTCTTCAATTCTTTTGTGGAGCCCTCTAGCTTGAGATTTATCCGATGGGATCAACAACAGGATGAATGACTTGGTACAATCTATCCTCACAGCACTCTACACCCCTACAATTACTTCTTCACCAGAGAACATTATATGATTTGCCTACATGGTTTCGAGTGGAATCTTTCATGCTTCTTAGGGTCCTCATGGAGTGTTTGGTTGGCCTTGAGATAGCCAGAAGCTAGTACTCCCGGAAATTGAATTCGGCCTCAAGCCGAAAGAAGAAGGAAATTTTTGATCTCCCCTTGAGCAAGGGAGGAATTACTATACTGAAGAGAAAGGTAGAGCATAGCCTTACAAAGAAGTCAAGCTTCCTAGGAGTTTGCTTTAATTCAAAACTCTTAGAGGTACAAACCAGATGGAACAATGGTTGCGACTCTAGTTTGTAACAAGGTCCCCAAATCTTATAACTAAGATGTAAGGGATATTTTTGAATCAAAGCAGAGCCCCAGCCGAGTCATTTGACATATTTGTCAAGCTCAAATACATTCCGACCCCTGGCCGGGAGGCATTCCACCAGTGTCAAATACAAGTATAAACTCACTCTCACCATGACTAAGGGACTCTGAGTAGCCCTAAAAAAGAGGGACTAGAGCGCAGAGAATATTAAGCCATATTGGAAATATAGGAAAGAGATTGGCCAAACCACCCTAAATTTTAAGGTCGTCCCTAGTGATGAGCAAGAGGAAGAGTTCTGGGAAGCGAGATCATCTGATATGGAGAGCAAGGATACGGTCACAATCACTTTAGAGAGGTATACAAAATCGACCACGAATCATCTAGTCCCCAATGACAATAATTACATATTCTACCTCCACCTTCCATTCCTCAATAGAATATTCTAGTTTAGGAACCCACACCGCAGCCTACATTCATCCCCTTGGGCGAGAAATTAGTGAACAAAGTAGGCTCAAGCCCATCGTGCAATAATTTGAAATCACTCATGGATCTTGTTTCTCCTCTTCCTCTCCCTCCTCCTAGGATCCATTTCAATCTCCCCCTCTGCCTCCATTTTCCCCTTCTAGAAGTATTCCTTTATCTGTGACTCCATCACAAACTCTCCCTTTGCCCGACACCCCATTATTTCCTTAGATTCCCTCAACCATCCCAACCTTCTCCCCATGTGTGGTGAGAGGATGTTCTACAGCCCTAGTGGTTTTGATGCCCCAAAAAAATTACAATCCCTTATGGCTTGCCACTTGGGTTCCCATTCGCAGGAGGAATGGTCCCTTCTTCCTCTAACATTTTGAGTCGGCCTCAATTTCGCAAAGGCTTCCCAAGACATCCGAAGGGAAAAAAAGAAGAAGGAGATGGCAGCAGGAGAAACCAAGCATATGCCATCATTATATGACCATCAAAAATTTTCTTAACAATCACCTGACTCGTCCTTCAAGCATCCAAACCCACAGAGAAAATGCAGCTAGATGATTATTCTATTAGTGATGTCACAATCGATCTTTCTATGTTTTTGCCCAGGATAACATCTAATTAATGAATGAGATGGAGATGATGGTCACTACAGATTACCTAAAGCTTGATAATCAGTGTGAAAATGTGTAATCTAATCTTCAAAGGGCAAAGGCCATTGTGGCTAACCATCAGGCCGAGATAAAGGCCAAAGGTAGAGAAATTTTCTAGATTTGTAAGGAGTCAAGGAAGCCCCATCACAAGAGGCCCTCATGGTTTCTTAGGAAGAAGCTAAAACTCTTTCATCTAGGATCACCACATCTAAGGCCTCACCACTTTGTTCACACAGAAAAGGAGCTCTCCAAAAATTAGCCGATTCAAGCAAGGTGGAGGTGGTGACCATCCAAGCCAAGTTACATGTTGTCGAGGTGGAAAAGGGTAGCCTCTAAACAAATCTTAAATCATCTAAGGACATAGTCAAAGACTTGACCCGCAAGTTGGGGAAATCATCCTAAAAGGTGGGAATTGTAACATTAGTGTAGGAGTTGTATGCTTCTTACTATGATAGAATTGTCATTATGGCAATGGATTTAGCCCCCACACTCATATTTATATCTCGATGCATAGGGATTGTGCTATAATGTTGAACTGTGGCCTCCACCATCACTAGCACAATATGCGCCAAGTTCCCTGAATCAAAATTATTGATTTAAAAAATTTATGATGCTTCAAAATCTACCCTTCAAGGGGTAGGGGTTACAGACGGGGTGCTGATCACAACGAAAATAAATGAGATTCCTAGTTGCAACAACGCCTCCATCAATTTCCATAATCTCTTGGTGCAGCTCCACCAGGGAATCAAAGAGAGGGAGAAGAGCATCGATGAACTAGTTTAATTAGGCTTCCCTTCCCCCTTCTTTAATGATTCTATAGTCCTCACAAAGGACCAAATTCAATAGCTTGTGGTTGTCAAATACCAAGACAAGACTAGCTTTCAGTCTTTTAAGAAGAGCTCTAGTGTTGCTGAGATGGAAGCCATTTTAAACCCCATCATGAAGTTGGAGTTTTTCTTACATGTAGTAGTGTAGAACCTCAAAATTTTCTTGCATAAGAAGATTATCAAGCTAGACCGAGATTTCCATGATTTACAAAGAAGGACCTACCCAACAGAGGTGGAATGGCTCTGTATCAAGTTGTGTTGCATAGAAGCTCGAGTGGCATTTTGTGAAGCCACATTTTGATATTTTGATTTTGATGAGATTGTCAAATTCTTCCATGGCTGGCATAGATTCCCTTGGTGATTCACCATAAATGTAGAGTTCTTTTGTATAAGACTATTTCATTGATCACCATCTTTTGTTGCCCCGTCCTAGCTTCTTTTGTTTACTCAGCTCAAAAATCAGCTAAGTATGAAGTTGAATGCGGAAGGTGTCCATGTGTCTCACTGGTGCAATTGGGGCATAAAGAAAAGAATAAAGGCTCTAAAACATGCGCCATGTTGTCCACATGTCTCAGTCCGATAAAGGTTACCTTGGTAGGTTGAAAAGTCAAAAGCATAGAAAGGATGCAACGGGGCCTCCACGTGTCACCCGAGTGCATTTTCTAATAAAGGAAAAGATAAAGCCTCCTAAAATAGTGCACACCCACCATGTGTCTTTTAAGCGTAGTTTGGAGGATCAATTTCTAGAAAAGGCTCTCAAGAAATCATCCACTCTCCACATGGTAGGAAAGGATTATCACCGACTCAAGCAAGCATCCACTCTCCACGTGGAAAGAAAGGATTATCACCGACTCAAGGAGTGACACTTGGGTGAATTAAAATGAATCACAAATATCTCAACAAGTAGTTGAGATATTGACCTAGAAATGGTAGATCATTGAATGCTTCTAAAAGAATCTCTAATTCCATATTTTGAAACGAGATCCACAAAAATCTATAAAAGGTGCATTTGATCTAGAAAAGAGGATGAGAGTTTTTAGAGGAAAAAGGATAGAAGTTGTAGAAGACACCAAGATTTAGTTTTGTAATAACTAGCCTTAGCAAGACTCCTTTATAGAAGGAAGTTGTAATATGTGACATTTCGGCCTTATGTATTATTTTCTCCATAAATTGAGTTCTTGTTCTGTGCACGCATTTTGGCTTTAATTTTCTAAGTCTTTCTTTTCTGCTAAGTAGTTCTAGATAATTTATGAAATCTATCATGATATATGCCCTTGTGTTTTAACTTATCTATTATTTGCATTTGTCATGTGTTTCATCCCCTTAGACTATGATTAATATAAGGTGTTTCTAAAAATAGGTGGATCATGCTATTATGTTCTTCAAACTATTTTGGATAATCTTCCTGGGTATCTCTCCAAATTTTTAGAATCTATTCTGGCACATCACCTTAGTTAGTTTTACACTTCTTTTAAGATTTCTCTTAACCTTATCTCACACCATAGAGAAGATCCAACTTCTTTAAAATCTTTAGGTTACCTTAGGGCGCATGTCCTACTAACCTAAGGTATCTAAGGACTCTGACGGTTCTTCTGCAAGAATAATCGTCAACATACACAATATTGGAAGATGGTATACTCAACCCGCTCATGTAATAATTTGACGCAATAATGGATGGTAGAAGCAAAAACTTGTATGGCGTGAAGCCATGGCCTACCTAACAAGCCATTATTATAGACAGGGAAATCAATGACAAAGAAAATAGTAGGAAGGTTATTAGGACCTATAGTTAAAGGCAAGGTAAGGTGGCATAGGCATGGATGAATAGAACCATTATAAGCACAGAGTGAAATGGAAGAAGGAATAATGTCACGATCGAGAAAAACCTATGGCTTGGAGAAAGGACATAGGGCATAGATTAAGGTCGAGCCATTATCAATAAGAGTATGCTTAATAGATACATCAGTAGATACGAGACATGATGTAAAGTCATGGTTCATTGTCAAAAGGGTGAATGTCAATGGGAGGATTGCCTCGAAATCTATATGTTGAGAACAGTGCCTCAACCAATGTTTCATAGAGGGAATTTGGATGCATGTCGAAAAAACATCAGTAATAGCAAAAAGGGTTTGAACATGATGAAGCAAATCAGGGTGGGTAAGTAGGTATTCAAAGGTGATAAAGATATTCATGATGGTGGAATTAAAATCCCTAGAAGATGGTAGAGAGAGACGCGGGGTTCACCAAAATGATTTTAAAAAATAAGGATTTTATCTAGATAACCTAAAGGGATATCTAGGGTATTAATTTTAATCTAGTTAGGAGGACTAAAACTTTGAAAATGAACTAAAGCAAGATGAAATGAACCCCTAATGTGTAAGAGAAGAGTGAGGTGAAGACTCATCCGATAATAGAAATCACACAACATCACATATCCGGAAATTGAATCGAAAGAGAAAGAAAACCCTCGGGGACCCCGCAGGGCAGATCTAGACTGTCTTATATGAAACACATGCTTGGGAGTGTAGTGGGGCACCTCAAGGCACCATGGTCTACAATCTAGGAACTCTGAGCAACGTAAATGATAAAAACTCAACTGTGTATGGTCACTAAATGTCTCGAGTGCTTCCCGTCTCACGTTGGATTCGAAAATTTAAAAAAATGTTTTAATTATTTAATTAATATTTTCATCTTGTTATTTAATAAAATTACAAATCATGTTTTAATTTTTTAATTAATATTTATTAAATTTTAGGGTTTTTAATTAATAAATATTAATTTAATACTCATAGAAGTTGTTCGAAAAACTTGGAAGAACTTTTCTTTTTTATTAATTGTCGTAACTTGCCGTGAGCAAGTGCCGGGGGCAATTTTTCTTCTACTTCCAATTGTCGTAGACAATTTTAATTTTTCTTCTATCATCCGAGAATTGATGAGGAGATGGTTACAAGAGGTTGTAGAAGCAGAGGAAATTGGGAAGAAGGAGAAACAAAGAAATATTGCAGATATCCAGAGCCAAAAGAAGGAAAAGCTTATTCTACAGACACTACCCGACTTTCACATGGAAACTGGCACGAGCATTAGCTAGAGCCAGAGCAACCTTGAGAGTTCTAGGTAGTTGTCTCCATTACGGGATCACGAGTTTAGGAGATCATACGCTTAGAGGGAAGCAATAGCAAAAAGAAGTTTTAGATCCATGCTTGCAAAGTGAAGGAAATTTCATGCACGTGCAAGGATTGATCTGGAATCCCAAACAAATCCCGTATGCAACAAAGAGGAAAAGGTGAAATTCCACGTAGTTGGTAGTTTGTTTTTTTTTTGTTGATTTGTGCAAAAGATGAGAATCCATGCAAAATCCAAGATCACATTTAGGTAAGCCGAGAATATCAAAATAATTTTCATGCATGCATTCAGTGGGAAGAGGAAGGAACCATTTCACGCAAGAGACAAAGGTGAGTTATCTCGCAAAATAAGCTCTCTCATGAAATCGAGAAATCTCAAATTGTTTTTTCATTCACATGATTAAAAATGTTTTTGGAATCTGAATCGCAAAGTTATCCACGCCAAGACAAAGTTTCCACGAGGTTAAGGATAGTTTCCATGCACCCATGCTTGAGAGAAGATTAAAAACCCAAAAGAATTCTTAAAGTCCAACATGCTTGGAAGGAAATAATTTGAATAATTTTTTTTATTCACACATAACCATAGAAGGAGGAAATAAATTTCCATGCAAATTCAAAGGAAGAATGAAGTTTGTTTTTATCCACACACATGCTTGAAGGAGAGGAACTTGAAGTCATTTGGTGAAAATCAAATGAATAGAATCTCTTAAAAGACACAACAAGCATGCATGAAAGGAAAAGAAGATTTTCCCCATGCATTTTTTTTTGAGATCCACGCAGCAAATGAAAAGGAGTTTAAAAAAATAATAAAAATAATAATTGCATTTCACAATAAAAAGAAATTTCACATGCATTTTTGGAGGAAGAAATAAGTTAAAATAAACCAAAATAGAAGCTCCACAATGTGGTGAAGTTCAATGCAGGTTTACTCATGTATTTATTTTTATTATTTATTATTTTAAAAAGAGATATTCATGGTTTCCACACATGCATGAAGAAGACAACATTTTTTCATTCTTTTTAAGAAGAAGGGTGGATGGAGATACTCACACACAGGAAGAATATTTAAAAATGTGCAAAAGGAAAACAAGATCATTCGAGCTTCAAATTCAACGTGTTTCTACAATTGTGAAAATAACAAAAGTGATTTAAATTGTATTATTTTTTGGATGGTGATTTGAGCTTTGCCTCAATATTTTTGTATGGTCATTTTGAATTCGGCATTCGCTAAATCTCTTTTTATTTAAAAATATAAATAAAAAAATAATAGAAAGAGTCGTATTATTCTTGTGACAACGGTGGTCCGAGACTTAGACCCGACACCTTTCCAGTGTATTGTTTTCTTTTCACTTTCCATTTTTTAAAAAAAAATTCATAATGGGTGAACATTCTAATAAGTCGGCACTAAAATATGCATATCAAGGATTAGTTCCAACATCATCTTTAAATTCAGCATATGATAATATTTTAGATACCGATATGGGTCACGTGGATATGGTTCAATTTTGTGATAGGGTAAGACGGGAAGGGAGGACTATTTTCTCAAAAAGGCTTTATCGTTGTGGCTTACCTCAAGTGGAAACATTTCCCATTGCCATACAATGCCCCAAATTTGTCCTAGCTTGTGCTAAACATTATGATCCTGAGCATCGGGGAATTTTTAATGACAAAAATGAACCTTTCTGCTCAATTCTCCAGATCATATGGAAGATTTGTTAAGAGTACCACTTCATGAAGAAAATGTTGACATCACGCAAGAATCAACACAACAATTTTTGGGATGAAAATCCTTTGAGATGGTCAAGATGGTTAGTAAAAATTGGTTGGTCAAACCAAAACTCACACTTCAAGAATTCCCAAAGAGTTGTTTCGGGTAGAGTTTCATGAAGAAATAGGAGATATGATTACTCTCCTCAGTAGGGTTTTTGGTCTTCCTTCCACTAGAAATTTTCATCCTTGGATGTACAAGTTCATTTGTATCATTCTTGATGCAAAGATGTTCATTGATTGGGCAAGTATCATTAGCAATACTCTCCATAAGCAATTGATTGAGGTAAGGATGACAGGTCATTTTTACATGACCTCATATTTGATTTATGTTGTAGAAGAAGGAGGATATTTTCAGGGCTAACAACTAGAGGTACAATGGGTCTTGACAAGAATAGTGTTTTTCACTTTTACCCACAACTGGAGTTCAAGAATGGTTCTCACCATTTCCGAGGGTAAACGATGCTTTCCTATTCTATATAATCCGGTCACTTAAGGAGAAACCCGGAGAGGAAATATTTTCAGAAGATGCCAAGGTGGTGATAAAACAATGGGGAACTTGGTTTATCCAGTTTCCCTCTTACTCCTATATACGAGTTGATGGATTTGTGGGAGCTCCTTACAAACTTCCTAAATATGTCAGTGATAAAATAACATTGATGGAACTTTCACGTCAAATTTTCAAAATCCATTGCCTACTTTGGTGGATAAACACAAAGGAGGCATTCATTTCCCAATTCAGATTGGGGAATACAAATGTCCAAATTCCCATAGTGCAGAACTTATGGAAAAATAATTTTCTCTCATAACTATACATCCTTTCACAAGCAGGGCTCAATTCGATATTAAAGGATCCATGGAAAAATCCCTAGGGAGCAAGATATAAGCACAAGGAAAACATAGAAGACTATTGGGCAGAATGTGCGGATGATACAGGAGGTAAGATGATGACAATTTTCTCATCTCACACTAGCTCAGATAGAAAATTATGGATTGAGGGATCCTCCTTGACCCTTGATAATGGGATTGATCTTATGGATCCTACGCCTATGATCAGATAGTTTTCACTCCACTCCCTAGTATTGATTGGAGTAGAGGAGATGAAACTTCTCTAGATGTCATGAATCAACCTATGTTAAAAAGGACTATGATGTGGTATGAGAATCAGATAGCCAATCCTCTCCCATTTCAGGCACATATGTCAAAAATACAGAGTTTTCCAATGAAAGGAAGATTTACACAGAAAAAGGTGGTGCAAACTTCTTCACACCAGTCCCCACCAACATCATCACACATCTCAGAGGCAAAGTCGGTGGTTACCCAAACCTGTCTCTAATAAAGAAGTGGTGTCTCAAGGATCGGTAAAGAGTGTGCATCTTCGGGAAGGAAAAGAACATGTTTCAGGTATTTCTACCCCAAACTCATCTATTCACATCACTGAGAGTTCCAATAGGCCTACCAAAGATCCAAATCATCAATGTCATACACACAGTCCAAGAAAATCCCAGTGGTATAGATATCTAATTCTTCCAAACATCCAGGTG
Organism: Taxus wallichiana var. yunnanensis; assembly: GCA_018340775.1. NCBI lineage: Eukaryota > Viridiplantae > Streptophyta > Pinopsida > Cupressales > Taxaceae > Taxus > Taxus wallichiana. The sequence goes on from CM031236.1 coordinate 65,229,730, forward strand.
ATAAGGGTATTCCACAAGAACATGAGGATAATCAAGAATGTGTTGTAGATGCTACTTCACCAAGGATTGAGGCCACAAAACAACTGCCTACTGGTTTTAGTCATGAGAAAGGCAAAGAGGATTTTTCTTCCAGTTCTCGACTTTTTGTGTCAAATTAATGAATGAAACACCGACTTGGGTTGACTCTAAAATAAAAAGAGAAAGAGATTGGTCAAAGTGGCCAACATTGATTTGGAGTCTCTTTCTTCCCTCTCCAATAAAGTTGTGCCCAAAAATCCTAAGGTCTTCTCCAGAGTAGTGATTGATGATAGCGGAGATAAGTTTGCAGAAATTGCAGTTCCTACTACTGAAAAGGATCATGGGGACATGACAATCACTGACTATGAAGTATCCAAGATAGCCCTTGGAAAGACCACTTTTGAAAGTGATGTTGCTATGGCAAAAGGATTCAATGAATAGTGTGCTTAAAAGGTTGGAGAGATACAAATCTCAAATTTCCCAACTCAAGGAAGAAAAGAATCAGTTGATTTCATATGTTCAACATTTGATCAGCCCAATTGAGTCTTCTTTTCCTATTCCAGAGATGGTGGCTATCCCGGATCAAGAAATTCTCAATCAATCAAAGGATGTGATCACTCTAGGGCACACTCTAAGGTCATGGGTTTCTGAGATAGAAAGTGGTGGGTTGAAAACAATTGTTGAGGTGATAAAAATATCTGAGAATATTTATGCCTACCTTGATCCAGTGTTTCCATTCAAGGAATGCCTCATTACAAAATTAATCACACTAGATCAGATTTTTCCAAGTCTTCAAGATCTTTCTCATGGAATCTACATTCTTAGCCTCAGAGGGGATACTTGAGTTTGATCATCGCATGACACAAATTCTATGGTTAAATCATGCTAAGGCTAGGAAAATGATTCTAGAAGACTTGGTAATTCAGTTTGATAGTTTGTATAATGAAGCCTATACCACACTCTCTTCCATTCAAGTCTTCATCAAAGAGATTCCTTGCACCTTCATCAATGAACACAACCAAAGGAATTCAGTACAACATCTAGTGGAGCAGTTTACAAAATTGATACATGAAATGTATACTCATGTTGATGTTTTTTCCACTTCTTCTATGGATCAATGTTTCAGAATCAAACATCTTTGTGAAGAGATCCAATCTAAAGTTGCAGACCTGCATACCATACCAGGTAAGATTCTCGAAATGTAGGTACTTTGTGAGGCTGGTCTTCTCCCGAGTTGTTTTCCGGAAGAAGAGAAGATGCACCAGACATTGCAAAAGCTCAAATATTTTGAATTGGCAAAGAATCAGGATCCTTGTTTTGCCAACAACATGGTAGGATGATTTCCTATATTTTCTCATGGGTGGGAGAGTCCATTTCTCATACGATTGAGATAGGCGGACCCCACCCCCAATGGATAAGGCACTGGTTTTTGTCGAATGTTTTGAAAGTGGTATTTTAAATGATGTTATTGTTGAATTCACTTTTGAGGAAACTTATGAGATTTCTATTTTTAGTTGTTTTTAATAAAGTTGGTTGAAAAAGTCAAAGTCACTTAAGTGCCCTATTTAATGTGCATTTAAAATCCTAACTACTTTGTAACCAACTTTTGGGTTATAAAAGGAAATGTTAGGGGCTCATTTGTAAAGGTGACTTTGAGAGAGGAGAAGAAAATACTTTTGTGTGCAAGCTTTGTTTTCAAAGAAAGAAACTTTGTGTTCTTTTGTGAAGACATTTTGGAGTTAATGAAATATGAACTTTGTGTCTCATTCATTATCTCTTGTAACATTTGATGTTCTTATGTTCATTAGATGTTAGATGTTTAAATCTTGCATGCAAATATTGTCTTTGATCTTATTGTCAATGTTATTAATTGTTGTTCTTGTTCACAGTGATCAAGCTCTATTATTTACTTGCTCATGTGTGTTCCTTTTACTCATTCTCGTTTAGCTGATGCAAACTCTATTTTATTTGTGTTAGTTATTTATTTTTCTTCTCCATGCAATATTAGGCTCTACTTTTACCTAACTCTTGCATGTTCCTTCCATTCATTCCTTTCCATTCCTTTCCTTCATTCCATTCCATCTCCCTCATTCACTTTTCTTTCCATTGATGTTCCAAAACACCCCCCACATACAATTTTGAATGTACAGATGTAAATACAATTTTGGTTTTCAATAAAGGCAACCTCACCTTCATTGAGGAGGGACTTCATTCCCACACTGTTGCATGTCATTTGCATGCATGCAAAAATCCATATGCTAACAATTTTTGTGACTCTACTTGGGGATTCAGAATCATTAACCAATGCTTGGTTAAATCTTTATGACTATCCCCTCTGCACAAGCTCCAGTTCTTCAACCAAACCTTGTGCCCAATGAATATTTTCAAGGAGACATTGCTGCCAACCTTTGAATAGTAGCTTGGGAAAACCATGAAAGCTTGCAGCAATTTGTGGTTGTTGATAGAGCCATTGATAGAGAAATCTACATTGAAGACCTTAGAAGAAGAGCACCCACACTTGTGGCCAGAAGACCTCCTGGACACATGTTGATCATTGTTCATCGAACGTGGTCCTCTTCCACCAAGGTAAATAATTGTATGACTATTATAGGTAACCCACCTATCTTATAACCAAATCTTCTTTTTTAGATACTCAAGAAGATATATCATCATATTTGAGGCAAGCTATTTGGGAAAAGTGCACGAGAAACTATCATTTTCATCTCACCACATCAGTACTAGATAATGAAGAAGATCAAGCCATGAGAGTTGCTAGAGTTATTCAGGTGCAAATAGCTCAAGAAAGAGAGTGAAGAGAAAAGGCTAGAGCTGATCAAAACATGCCAGTGATCCCTTCACAATAAATATTTCAAACTAGCAGGAAAGAGGTTTACACATGAGGAGAAAAAGCTAAAGGTCAATCTGATCCCATTTTTGATTTTCAAGGAAAGTTTGGTTTCAAGTTATCTCCTCCAAAGAAGAACACACCTCATAGATCTATAAGCCTTGCATCAAGTCCTGAAAGAGCAAGCAAGGAAGGAATCACTACCAGTCAAGCACTTGTTCTTGCTCACGTTGTTTTTCCTTCGCATACCACCTTTCCCAAGATGGCAGTTAATGTACCATGGGGAAATGCCATAGGCCCATTGGCCTTACCATCTCGACATGACCTCCCATGAGGATCGAGGAAGATTCTTCCCAAGTTCGATGGAGATGGGAAGACATCACCAGATGACCACATTTCTACCTTCTTTTTTGACATGTGTAGTTTTTTCGTGGAATATGAAGATGTTTCTATTCACCTCTTCATTGAAACATTACATGATGTTGCATGATTGGTTTCATCATCTACCAAATGGATGCATTACAAACTGAATGATATGAAAACTAAGTTTGAAGATCGATTCAAGATGATAGAAGATGAACATGCCTCTTCTTTCCCAACTATCTCTAGGCAAAGAAAGAGCCAACAAAACCCATGAGGAATTTCATGGCTAAATTCAACAAAATGGTGAACAAAGTTCCTGTTGGGATTCACCCAAACCCTGATGGAAAAAAATGTTTCTTTATTAACGCACAACAACCAGAAGTGTGCTATCAGCTGAGAAGGGCTAGAGTGGCTACTTTGGAACTTGCTCAATCCTTGGCCATAGAAATTGAGGATGACTTAATCATGGCGGGAAAATTCAAGAAAAATTCCCTCAAGGGAAAGAGTCAAGAAACCCCCAATGCTTCATAAGGCTATACTCACTAAGTTGGCTAATGATGTGCTAGCTTTGAAAAAGTCAAGTTGCTCAAAGTAGTAAACTTGCTCCTTACAAAGACATCCCAAGAAAAGGCTATATTCCCAACAAATCCAGGATTGTAGGTGCTCCGACGAGGCTTGCTATTGAAGTAGCTCCTATAACTAACTCAAAGTGTGATGTCATTGAAGAAAGTGATGATGAAGTTGAGGTCATTGAGGTTGATGAAGAAGAGCCAGACTTATGGAACATCTAAACCTAAAGTTGAAGAGCCTAAGGAGAAAGTAATAATCATTTCTTTGAGTACCATTCGAAGAAGAAGAATACAAAGAAATTATAGAAGATATGAATAGTCAATCCTTTCATTGTCTTCACATGCTCTCAGAAAAAGGAGCAGAGTACCACTAAGGTGGAAGATAAAAAGAGCTCCAAGGAAGTTCCTAAAGAATCTAAAACTAAAGAAACTTCCAAAGAATCCAAGACAAATGAGACTCCTAAAGAGTCCAAGGTGACTGAGGTTTCCAAGGTCAAAACTATCTTAAAGAAAGGAGGGCCTTTGTCAAGTCAATCAGTTGATAAATCAACTACGAAGAAAGTTTCTTCTTCCACATCAAGTATCAACCAAGCCCAAAGAAAAGGTCAAAAGTGTGCCATCATCAAGTTTGAAAGAACTAGTATCTAAGACATCAAGTACAGTTATTTTTCCCAAATTTGATATTATTGATCATATCAATAAAACAAAAATTTCCATGTCACAGGGGAGTACTTGAAGTCCAATAAGGATCAACTCGAGAAATTGGTCCAGTTTATCAAAGGTGACTCTATTGTTCATTCCTCTAAAGGAATTCTAAAAACTCCCAAAGATGGGAAGACTCAAAATATTGTGGCGGCCACTACACCTTCAAATGAAAAGATTGAACCTTTCTTTGTGTCCTTTCTGATCAATGGATGCAAATTAAGTAATTGCATTATAGATTATGGAGCCTCGGATAATGTGATGCCTATAAAAGTAGCACATGCTCTTGGGTTGACTTGTATGAGAACATTCGATCTTGTTACTCAATGGAGACAAGACAAGTTCCTCTGATCGGGAAGATTAAAGACGCTCAAATGGTTTTAGCCCAATTTCCTCATAAGCGAGTTAAGGTAACTATTTTAGTTGCTGACATTCCCACTTCATATGGTATGTTGTTGAGTAGGAAATTTTGCAGAGATCTAGGTGGTGAGATTCAAATGGATTGGTCTCATGCTATGATCCCTATCAATGGAGAAATGAAGAAGCTAATGCCATAGAAACTTAGGAAAATTCATAGTGATGAAAAATGATGATCCTCGTGCATGCACAGTCTTGTTTCAAAACTCAAGTATGGGTAATTATATGATGACTACAGAGGTTCATGCACCTGAGGTCACTTGCCAAGATCCCAATGAGATATGGACTCTTGAGTTTGATGGAAGTTGTTTCTCAACAAGTTCTGGCACAGAGTGGTGCTCATATCTCCGAATGGTAAAATATTTCCTTTTTCTTACAAACTCCAATTTTCAAATACTAACAACACTGCAGAATACGAGGCATTAATCCTTGGCCTCCAAGTTGCAGAAGAGAAAGGGATCAAAAATTTGAAAGTCTTTGGAGATGTGGAGTTGATTGTGAAACAAGTTAAAAATCAGTTCCAAGTAAAGAATGATCATTTGAGACACTACAAAAATAAAGTGTGGGACGCGATAGAAGTCTTTGATGCTTTTTCCATAAAATCCATCCCTCATGAAAAGAATGACAAAGTAGATTCTCTAGCAGTCTCAACTTCATTAATGATTCCTCATTCAGAGTTTGATCAAGACAAATACACCATTGAAATGGTTTTTAGGCCAAGTGTTCCTGACAATGCAAAAATTGGCAAGTATTCAATGATGATCAACAAATTATTGCCTTCTTGGAAAAGAGATAATTTTGAACAATTGTACTTTGAAGGAAGTGATTCTACATTTCACGAATCAACGACCTCACCCATTCAAGAAGGAGTTGAGAATGAAGATCCTAGTGATGGCATCATTCAACTCAAAGGAAATAAAATTCCAAAAGGATTGGTTTCACTTGAAGAACTTTTTGATAAACATGACAGTTTATCAAAGAGAAAGAACAGAAGGACCTGCAATTCCTGACTATGAGCAAGTTAACATTGGTACCAAGGACAAACCTCACTGGTCAACATTGGTAAGTGTTTCTCACCTGAGGAGCGCAAGAAATTTGTAAGCCTCCTTACCAAATATTCTGATGTCTTGGCTTACTCATATGAAGACTTGAAGTCTTTCCAACCTAGGGAAATGGAGCATGCCATACCCTTGAAACCTAGTGCAGTTCCATTCAGAAAAGCAAAGACAATATAATCCCAAGATTGTAGGGATGATATTCCATGAGGTTCAAAAGATGTTAGATGCACACGAATAGTTTTTCCTATTCGACATTCAACTTGGATAGCTAATATTGTACTGGTTCACAAGAAAAATGGAGAAATTAGGATTTGCGTAGATTTCCACAATCTTAATCAAGCTTCCTTGAAAGATAATTATCCACTTCCAGTCATGGACCATATTTTGTAGGTAGTAACTAGATCGGAAATGCTATCCATGCTAGATGGTTTCTCTGGTTATAATCAGATTGAAGTGGCTAGAGAAGACCAACATAAAACCACATTCACCACCCCTGGGGTACATTCACATATAGAAGAATGCCTTTTGGTTTGATCAATGCCAACAACTTTTCAAAGGGCTATGGATATGGCATTCATAGATTATAAAGACAAGATCATCATGATATACCTAGATGACTTGACAATGTTCTCAAAGAAACGAGAAGATCACCTAAGAGATTTAGAGAAAATATTGCAAAGGTGCAGACTTCATAAGATCTCTCTAAATCCAAAAAATTTTGTTTGGAGTTATGGAAGGGAAACTCCTAGGTCATATTGTTTCTAAGGAAGGAACTAAGATCGATCTTGAGCATGTTCAAGCTATCAAGAATCTTTCCTTGCCTACAAGTAAGCTTGGAGTCCACTCATTCTTTGGGAAGGTGAAATTTTTTTGAGAAGGTTCAGTGCTATATTTCATTAAGCTGACTAAAGAAATCACTGATATGATGAAAGGAAAATAATCCTTCAAATGGTCAAGGAAGGTAGAGAAGCATTTGAACAAATCAAGGGTGCTATTGCAAAAGCTCCTACATTGGTGTGTCCCAATTTTAAAAAGGATTTCATAATCTATTGTTATGCTTCACCACACACGATCTCTACCATCTTGACTCAACACAATCAAGAGGGAATCAAATCTCCTATTGCATTCATGAGTTCTGGATTCAAGAAACATGAACTCAATTACACTCCCCTTGAGAGGCATGTGTACGCGGTGGTGAGAGCCTTGAAACATTTCAGGTACTATGTGTTGAATTCACACACCAAAGTCTTAGTTCCAGACACCATAGTTAAATCGATGTTGACACAACAAGAACTAGGATCTAAAAGAGGTAACTGGGTCTCCAAGATTCAGGAGTATGATTTGGATATCAAGCCTACCAAGTTAGTTTGAGGAAGAGGACTCTGCCAACTCATCACGAGAGAATGAGCCACGAGATGACTCTTGAAGAAGAACCAGTTGAAGAAAGGTTTACCATTGGTAGTTTTTTAGTACCACAGATGAATGGTATTCTGATATAGCCTACTTTCTCACATATGGTGAATGTCCTAAGAATCTGACAGCTAAGGAAAAGAGAGCTATCAAATTAAGAGTTGTCAGTACATCATTTGGGACAACACTTTGTTCAAGAAAGGAATTGATGGCATGTTCCTCAGATGTGTCGATAAAGAACAACAACCTAGGTTGTTGCTTGAAGCCTTTCATAATCATGCTTGTGGTGGTCATTTCTCTGGCCCAGTGATAACTCATAAAATTTTGTGAGCACATTATTACTAGCCCACTATGTTTTCCAATGCTCAAAATGGGTAACAAAATGTGAAGCTTGTCAGCAATTTGTTGGAAGACCTAAATTGGTAGCTTTTCCTTTAAATCTAGTTGTCATTGAAGAACCCTTTCAACAATGGGGTTTAGATTTCATCGGGTTTTGAATCCTAATTCTAGTGCTGGTCATACTCACATGCTCACTATAACTGACTACTTTACAAAGTGGGTAGAAGCTATACCGGTGAAACAAACATCTACTGCGGTAATCTGTGACTTCATCAAAGAGAATATATTGATTCGTTATGGAATTCCACAAAAGATCGTGATGGACAATGCCACCAATTTTCTTCTACAGAGATGATAGGTTTTTGTTATGGGTATGGGATATCTTTATCTCATTCATTAGATTACTACCCTTAGGAAACAATCAAGTAGAATCCAATAACAAAAACATCATTACTATCATGCACAAGTTAGTCAAGAAAATCAAAGAACTTGGCACAAAAAGTTATATGATGCATTGTGGGTTGACCACATAACTCCCAAAAGAGAAATCGGGATGTCTCCATTCCAACTCTTGTATGGAACCGATGCTCAAATTCCCATCACATTGGAGTTACCAACATTACGATTGGCTCAAGAAGTTGATGATGAATGCTTTGCCAATGCGTTAGATAAAAGGATCATGTTCCTAAGCAAGCTTGAAGAGCAGAGAAGTTCAAGTGGAAACAAGATCGAGGAACACCAATCCAAGGTAAAGAAATTGTTCGACAAGAAAACTAGGGAGAGACAATTTCAAATCAATGACTTAGTTCTTCTCTGGGACAAAAGACGTGAACCAAAAGGAAAGCACGAGAAGTTTGATTCATTTGTGGCTAGGCCCATTCAAGATCAAAAATTTTATGTGGAGATAACACCTATTACTTGGTGTATCCCGATGGAACTCATTTTCCTTTTCCCTACAACGAGAAATATCTCAAGCACTATCAAAATTGAAAATGGGTTGTCCCCCATATGTACATAGGTAATTAGGATTTTGGTTTGTTTGTTTTCCTTTCTTTTTTGGTTTCCTCTCTTTTGTCATCCCATTTTTGCTCCTCATTTTTTGGGATCATGTTCATTGAATATTTGGGTCTGGGTCCATTGTTGCATCCATAAAGTCCTTGTCCCCAATAAGAGCCAATTATTATCGCTAATTTTGACTTCAAAAAATTAATAAACGTGAAAAATTAAAAAATTTCAAAGTGTTCTTTCACGTAATTTTTATCCTTCATCACAATCATCTTATTCTCATGGTCATTTTGGCTTTCATTTCATCCATTTTGAATGAGCCATTCTCCCGTTACACCACAAACCATGTTTTAATTATTTAATTAATTTTAATTATTTAATTAATATTTATCCTGTTATTTAATAAAATTAATATTTATTAAATTTTAGGGTTTTTAATTAATAAATATTAATTTAATACTCATAGAAGTTGTTCAAAAACTTGGAAGAACTTTTCTTTTTTTATTAATTATCGTAACTGTCGTGAGCAAGTGCCAGGGCAATTTTTCTTCTACTTCCAATTGTCGTAGACAATTTTAATTTTTCTTCTATCATCCAGAATTGATGAGGAGATGGTTACAAGAGGTTGTAAAAGCGAGAGAAATTGGGAAGAAGGAGAAACAAGGAAATATTGCAGATATCCAGAGCCAAAAGAAGGAAAAGCTTATTCTACAGACACTACCCGACTTTCACACAGAAACTTGGCACGGGCATTAGCTAGAGCCAGAAACCTTGAGAGTTCTAGGTAGTTGTCTCCATTGTGGGATCACGAGTTTAGGAGATCATACACTTGGAGGGAAGAAATAGAAAGAAGTTTATGAGATCCACGCTTGCAAAGGTGAAGGCAATTTCATGCATGTGCAAGGATTGATCTGGAATCCCAAATAAATCCCTTATGCAAAAAGAGGAAAAGGTGAAATTCCACATAGTAGTAGTTTTTTTTTTTGTTGATTTGTGTAGGGAAAATCCATTCAAGATTCACATGTAGGTAAGGAAATAGATAGAAAGAATATTTTCACACAAGCATTCTTGGAGAGGAGGAAGGATAGTTTAAAGACCCATGAAGTTATCTACGCATGCACAATCTCTCAAGATCAAAAAAATCTCAATTCCAAGAAGATCCACATGCTGAAATGTGATTAATTTGTGTTTGGAAAGTTCATTGCAAAGTTTCCACACAGTTGAATACAAGTTCCATGCAAAAGTTAAGGAACATAGTTTCCATGCATGCTTTTGGGGAGGAACAAGATTAAAATACAGACCCAAATGAATTCTTAGAAGTCAAGTCCACGCCATGCTTGGAAGGAAGAATGAATTTTGTTTTTATTCACGCATAGCTTGAGAAGGAGGAAATAAATTTCCATGCCATTGCACATTCAAAGGAAGAATGAAGTCTATTTGGAGATTCACATACATTGCTGAGAAAGAGGAAATAATCTAGAGCACACATTCTGGTGAAAATAAAATGAAATAGATCATCTTTTTTAACCACGTACACAATTAAGGAAAAGAAAAGTCTTTTTCCTACGCATTTGTTTGGAGATCCAAGCAGACTACTTAGCAAAAGAAAAAAAAACAAAACTAAAAATATCCATGCCATTCCCAAGAGAGTCAATCATCAAAATGCTTGTTTTATGCTTTCCATGCATGCATAAATTTCAGGGATGAATAAATTTAAAAAATGCACAAAAAAAGAAAAAAAATCAAACAACAATGTGGTGAAGTTCAACGCATGTTTTAAAAATTATGTTTTTTTTTTTTATTATTTATTATTTTAAAAAGGAGATATTCATGGTGGATACATGCATGCTTAAGAAGAGAAATTTCTCAATCAATGCAAGGGAAGGAGAAACAAAATCACTTTCTGCCCAAAAAAAAAATAATAATAAGGAGCTTTGTAAGATTCACACATTTTTAAAATAACAAAAGTGATTTAAATTGTATTATTTTTCGATGGTGATTTGAGCTTTGCCTCAATATTTTTGTATGGTCATTTTGAATTTGGCATTTGCTAAATTTTTTTTTTAAAAAAAATAATAAATAATAAAAAGATTCATATTATTCTTGTGGCAACGGTGGTCCGAGAGACTTAGACCCGACACCTTTCCAGTGTATTATTTTCTTTTCACTTTCCATTTTTTTAAAAAAAATTCATAATGGGTGAACGTTCTAATAAGTCGGCACTAAAATATGCATACCAAGGATTAGTTCCAATCATCCTTTAAATTCAGCATATGATAATATTTTGGATACCGATATGGGTCACGTAGATATGGTTCAGTTCTGTGATAGGGTAAGATGGGAAGGGAGGACTATTTTCTCAAAAAGGCTTTATCATTGTGGCTTACCTCAAGCGGCAACATTTCCCATTGCCATACAATGCCCCTAAATTTGTCTTAGCTTGTGCTGAAACATTATGATCCTGAGCATCAGGGAATTTTTAATGACAGAAATGAACCTTTCTGCTCAATTCTCCAGATCATATGGAAGATTTGTTAAGAGTGCCACTCCATGAAGAAAATGTTGACATCACACAAGAATCAACACAACAGTTTTGGGATGAAAATCCTTTGAGATGGTTGAAGATGGTTGATAAAAATTGGTTGGTCAAACCAAAAACTCACACTTCAAGAATTCCCAAAGAGTTGTTTCGGGTAGAGTTTCATGAAGAAATAGAGATATGATTACTCTCCTCAGTAGGTTTTTGGTCTTCCTTCCACTAGAAATTTTCATCCTTGGATGTACAAGTTCATTTGTATCATTCTTGATGCAAATATGTTCATTGATTGGGCAAGTATCATTAGCAATACTCTCCATAAGCAATTGATTGAGGTAAGGATGATAGGTCATTTTTACATGACCTCATATTTGATTTATGTTGTAGCAAGAAGGAGGATATTTTCAGGGCTAACAACTAGAGGTATAATGGGTCCTGACAAGAATAGTGTTTTTCACTTTTACCCATAATTGGAGTTCAAGAATGGTTCTCACCATTTCCGGAGGGTAAACGATGCTTTCCTATTCTATATAATCCGGTCACTAAGGAGAAACCCAGAGGAAATATTTTTAGAAGATGCCAAGGTGGTGATAAAACAATGGGGAACTTGGTTTATCTAGTTTCCCTCTTACTCCTATATACGAGTTGATGGATTTGTGGGAGCTCCTTACAAACTTCCTAAATATGTCGATAAAATAACATTGATGGAACTTTCACGTCAGATTTTCAAAATCCATTTCCTATTGTGGATAAACACAAAGGAGGCATTCATTTCCCAATTCAGATTGGGAATACAAATGTCCAAATTCCCATAGTGCAAACTTATGGAAAAATAATTTTCTCTCATAACTATACATCCTTTCACAAGCAGGGCTCAATTCGATATTAAAGGATCCATGGAAAAATCCCTAGGAGTAAAGATATAAGCACAAGGAAAACATAGAATACTATTGGGCAGAATGTGCGATGATAGGGAGGTAAGACATGACAATTTTCTCATCTCACACTGGCTCAGATAGAAAATTACAGATTGAGGGATCCTCCCTTGACCTTGTTGATAATGGGATTGATCTTATGGATCCTTCCTATGATCAAATAGTTTTCACTCCACTCCCTGGTATTGATTGGAGTAGAGGAGATGAAACTTCTCTAGATGTCATGAATCAACCTGTGTTAAAAAGGACTATGATGTGGTATGAGAATCAGATAGCCAATCCTCTCCCATTTCAGGCACATATGTCAAAATACAAAGTTTTCCAATGAAAGGAATATTTACACAAAAAGAAGTGGTGCAAACTTCTTCACACCAGTCCCCACCGACATCATCACATGCATCTCAGAGGAAAATTCGGTGGTTACCCAAACTATCTCTAATAAAGAAGCAATGTCTCAAGGATCGGTAAAGAGTGTGCATCTTTGGGAAGGAAAAGAACATGTTTTCAGGTATTTCTACCCCAAACTCATCTATTCACATCACTAAGAGTTCTAATAGGCCTACCAAAGATCCAAATCATCAATGTCATACACCAAAGTCCAAGAAAATCCCAGTGGTACAAATATCTAATTCTTCCGAACATCCAGGTGATAAGGGTATTCCACAAGAACATGAGGATAATCAAGAATGTGTTGTAGATGCTACTTCACCAAGGATTGAGACCATAAAAACTTACCTACTAGTTTTAGTCATGAGAAAGGCAAAAGAGGATTTTTCTTCTAGTTCTCGACTTTTTGTGTCGAATTAATGAATGAAACACCGACCTGGGTTGAATCTGAAATAAAAAAGAGAAAGAGATTGGTCAAAGTGGCCAACATTGATTTGGAGTCTCTTTCTTCCCTCTCCAATAAAGTTGTGCCCAAAAATCCTAAGGTCTTCTCTAGAGTAGTGATTGATGATAGCGGAGATAAGTTTGCAGAAATTGTAGTTCCTACTACTGAAAAGGATCGTGGGGACATGAAAATCACTGACTATGAAGTATCCAAGATAGCCCTTGGAAAGACCACTTTTGAAAGTGATGTTTTTATGGCAAAGGATTCAATGAATAGTGTGCTTAAAAGGTTGGAGAGATACAAATATCAAATTTCCCAACTCAAGGAAGAAAAGAATCAGTTGATTTCATATGTTCAACATTTGATCAGCCCAATTGAGTCTTATTTTCCTGTTCCAGAGATGGTGGCTATCCCGGATCAAGAAATTCTCAATCAATCAAGGATGTGATCACTCTAGGGCACACTCTAAGGTCATGGTTTTCGAGATAGAAAGTGGTGGGTTGAAAACAATTGTTGAGGTGATAAAAATATCTAAGAATATTTATGCCTACCTTGATCCAATGTTTCCATTCAAGGAGTGCCTCATTACAAAATTAATAACACTGGATCATATTTTTCCAAGTCTTCAGGATCTTGCTTGCATGGAATCTACATTCTTAGCCTCAGGGGATACTTGAGTTTGATCATCACATGACATGAATTCTATGGTTAAATCATGCTAAGGCCAAGAAAATGATTCTAGAAGACTTGGTAATTCAGTTTGATAGTTTGTACAATGAAGCCTATACCGCACTCTCTTCCATTCAAGTCTTCATCGAAGAGATTCCTTGTACCTTCATCAATGAACATAGCCAAAGGAATTTTGATTTCATAGTTAATCCAAGCTTGACAAGGCTAACTAAGAAGAAGATAAGGATGAAATCCAACTAGAAGAGACTCAAAAAGGAGAAAAAGGGGATTTTCATAGATCGGGGTGCCCAAAGTGGGACCAAGGCACCCCAATACAGTGCAGGGTGCCCTAATTTCATGCTAGAATGTCGGAAAGGTCATGAAATGGGTTGATTGGTATCGAAATATGTGGGAAAAATGAAATAAAATATAAGAAAAATGTGGCCAAAAGATGGAATTAATTAGTAATTTGTACACTTGAGAACCTTCTAAATAGTAGTATAATGTCAAGCTAAATATTGTCTAATGTGCAATATTTATGTCTACAGAAATGAGAAAAATTATAGAGATGCTTCCTGTTCATTTCATGGTTCGGAAATGAAGTATCATTCTGCACACAAAGAAATCCTTACTTCCAAGAAATCCTTTCTGCCATAATATCCATTAAAGTTTTCATGTTCTTTTTCCAATTTGAGGAATTTGATCTCGAACTAATTTAAAAGATTTAATGGCCAAATTAAACAAAGGAGATTTCTCAAATAATACTACCTTCAATAGACTCCAAAGGTGGGGAATGTGGTTTGATAATTATGAGTTTGAATTCTAACATATTGAAGGTAAACAAAATTCTCTTGCAGATTTTGCAAGTAGGGAATTAAATGAGCCAAAAAATGTCAATATTACTAAAGTTATTCATGAATTTGTCATCCCTGTTTTGTCATGTGTAAATTCCATATATCTATATATTTTTGGGATAAAAATGATAATCAAATGTCTTATGAAGCACAACATATTCTCTTGTCCCAAGATATTATTTCTATTTCTCCATACTCCATTATTGAAGTAGGAACTAAATTCATAGATCCAAAAATACTAGAATTTTTTTCATTATCTTCAAGAACCCATGGTATTCTACACTTTAAAATGGAAATGGAGAAATTATAGATATGTTGAGACACCTGCAAATTATATTCTCGTGGAAGGAATTCACCAAAGACATTTAGTCCCAAGGCCAAGAACTTTATGGAGGTTTGAATTTTCTCAGATGTGCCTGAAGAACATCCACTGCATACATATATTTGGAACATGCCCAGTAGAGTGGGAGATAAAGGATATATTTCCAATCATTTCAAATATTTTCTCTCCAAATATCTCCCTACAAAGATTTCTGATCATCCTCTCCTTCAAATGCATCCTGACATTGCCAGGAATATTTTGATAAATTGTAAAATTCCTTGGTATGTAAAAGAGGTATATTATGTAAAATCTAACCATGTGCAGACACATCATCAACATCTAGATGGACAACTTTGGTGAAATATCTATCTTCATCATACTATGAACCTTCATCCTCCTTCACCATGTCACTTCCTATGGATCCCAGACTAGTACATCTTTCCATCACATAGACACGTAACAAGCAATAATGATGGTACCTTCTCTATCTTAAGGATTTGGTATGAACGTAATACTAGGGACCTTTACTTTGTTACAAGAAGAGAACATTCTAGCTCATCGATAGCAATGAGTAACCTCATGTATCTTTTAGTCCTTAAAGGTATTCTCTTTATAGACACCTATAATTTATCTCAAGCAATTTAAATACTTAAATTGTGCTAATTATATCCTTTCCCACAAATTGATGACATATCATCAATAAATGCTCATTTTCTCTTCTATCACCGTTAATTAGTTACATTACGTTAATTAATTAACTCTTCTATCCAACAAATACGCCAATTAACGACCTTCTATTAATTAATCCCCCTTTCTATCTAGACTAATTAATTATTATTAATTAATTAGTTTCCTCTTCCATTAAATCAATAAATCATCATTTATTTGATTAAATTCCTCCCATAGTCTAAATCATGCTAATTATTCCTCTAAAAATATTCTATAAGCTTGCTCACCTATTAATTAATCACTTGGGTTAATTAATAAATCCCCTCAATTCCCATGAGTCACTAAAAGAAAAATAAACTCTCCTAAGGTTGACTCAACCACCTTTTAACCATCCTCATCCATAACTAACTCAACCTAGCTATTATCCCACATGTAAAGGGATGCAAATCTTCTTTTATCCATTGGGTTATATAAGGATCCCTCCTACCTTTTATTGACACATTTATACACCCGAAAATGAGCATAGAGCCTAAGTTATAGACATTTGATCATCTTAGAGTATTCTTCCATTAGAGGAGCTAGCTATCTTCATTTCTTGCATTCATCCATCCAAGTTTTGAAGTCATATGGAGATATGTAAAATGGTCTTGTAGCCATGGATTGACAAGACTCCATTCTTGAAAACCTTGGGATTCAAACATACAATCAACCCTTTGATTGCTAAGGATCTAAATAGGTTCATTTCATTTGATTAACATTCAATAGAGATAGATATTAATGGATTAACATGTTAGTTTGAATATTTATTCATGTTATAATGCAAGGATGTTGGTAGATTAGTCTTGTTTAAGCTCTAAGCATGATGGTGCATAGATTTTGATTTAGCTTTATTTTAGGACTACTAGGTGTTAGTTCTAATTCTTTTTGCATTGCTAATAAATTCTTGCATACATTTGGCATGCCCGGTGGGATGGGTCCTTAGTCCCTTAGCATTGTAGTTCAATTTTTGTTGTTATTTCAATATTTGGCTAACCCTTGATATGCACATGTGTGAAATAATGTTAAATTTCTTATGATTTTTCTAACTTTGCATGTGTTGAGTCTTGTTTAGGGGTTTAATTTTGATGGGTTGTTGTCAATTTTGAGCTAACATGTTAAAATTTTGAGATTTTTGAGCTTTCTTATGTCATTATGATGTATTTTTGATGTCACCTAGGAAAGGGGAGTGCACATATCATTATGTGCATGCGCAAGCATAACTCTCACTATTTTTTACACATGGGCACGCACACACTTAAAAGGGTTTGCACACACTTCAATGGGCATTAACACACTCAAGGGAGTGCACCCATCCTTCTGTGTGTGCAGGCATAACTCTCACTATTATTTTTTTACACAAGGGCGCGCACACACTTAAAAGGGTGCACACACGCTTAAATGGGCACTCTTAAACTCTAAAGGAGCACACACATCATTCTATGTGTGTAGGCATACCTCTTGCTTTGTTTTTTTATACAATGGTGCACACATGCTTAAAATGGTGTGCACACACTTAAATTGGCATGCATACACTCTAAAAGGCGTGCACATGTTGAAATGTGTACATAAATTATCTTCCAGAGGCCATAACATTTGCTCCCAAACTTGAAATGGCTCTATTTGTTTTGTGTTGGAAAGGTATTGAAGCAAACTACGCAATGGAAACATAAATTTAGAGTTTTGAGTTACCTAAAATTTAAGGTTTTCATTTTTATAAAACTATTCATTTCTAACATGTCTAAATGTTTTGTAAAATTTGGTCTTTGATGTTCTAACACCTTGCAGGTTTACTTGAGACTAGGTTCTATTTTGCATGGTATATTTGCACATACTTTGTGCCAATTTTACTTGATTAAAGTTAATGAATGTTAAAAAAATTAGGAGGCTAGGATCATGTATGCTCTTCCCTCACACCTTTTAGGTGATTTTGGGAATAAAAATGATCCTACACCTTGTCTATTATTTAGAAAAAAATCATTTAACTTTATTTTTGTGCTAAGGAAATAAATGTCAAGTTGGTTAAAATGAACAAATTGTATGTGTTTTCATTAATATATACATATTTGGGCCTTTTGTCACATATGTTCTTCTCTTGCGTCCTTGACAATCTTGAGAATCATAAACGACATCTTGTACCCTTTCTATAACGCCTCCAAATATGACTAGTACCTACGATGATTTCTACTTTAGAAGGTACAAACGTTGACATGTGATCTTGTCATTATGACGGTATACGCTTATGACTTTGGAAATCATGTTTGTAGTAAAAAGTAATTCATTTGTGGAGCAGGTAAATTTTTTCATACTTTTGCTTAATTTTAATGGATTAATTCACCTCCTTTATGCAAAATTAATTCACTACTTGAATTGAGAAATTTGGGTTCTATTTTCATAATTCTTATTTTGGAACAACATTACCTTGGATCAATTCCATTGATCTAAGGTATGCTTTTAATTAATGACTTTGATTTCATAATGACCGAGTCAGATAGATCAGGTGATCTATGGATTCTGACTGTTCTAAGGAAAGGAATGAAGTCCTTAGACCCTGTGACTTATTTAATTTTGATATTTGGTTCGTCCTTCTTTGATTTGTAGATTGCAATGCTTACTAATGGTAACCTATTTTTAACTATGTGTTTTAATACTAAGGGACTTTAGCCTAAAGCAAAGTCTAACCTATGTCTTTGCAATCTTTTGTAATTAAGATGTTGTGACCTAGACTTATACCATGGACCTAAGTTGTTTTCCTAAACTAATGTAACCTAACTTAAGGTATGGCAAACCTAAAGGGGATGTATGGAACGACATGGAATATGGGTGGTCAGTGGCATCAGTTTCAAAATATTAAATGGGATTTAATTCATTCTTATCTCTTACTACCGCCAACTTTGGCATGGGCATTGGAAAAATTAGGGGAGGTTGCGCTAACATCTCCACCAAGTTTAGTTGCATGCAAAAATTTAAAATAGACACTGCTAAATGTGGAGATGGCGGTGGCATGGAAAATGGAGGGAACTGACAGTCCTTTGCATTTAATGTTTTCAAATTTGGAAAACTGCCTAGGAAAATGCATGAGGGGTTTTACATGGTTTTTTTGTTCTTTCGGTTCATTTTCAAGCTCGAGCTCTGCATGATGTTTTTTTAGTTCATCAAATCTCCAATTCAACTCTTGCTTGATGGTTATTTTTGCATTACATGGAGCTATTTTTGGACTCTATAAAAGCTATAAGAAGATGATAAAGTATTGGAAGTTGGTTGACGTTTCTTGGAGAAGAAGAGGCTATTGAAGTGTTGCTTGGAAATCTTCTACAATCGGTGAAGGAGAAGCTCTATCAGGCATGATAGGCTCTACCCATTAAGTTGTTTTTCTTTTACTTAATTGACTTCATTAAAAGAACTATGCTCTTGGAAACAATCTAGATTTGCTTTGTTGATATGATCTCTCTGCTTGTAATTTTTTTATTGTTATCACGTATGCTTTATCGACCCTATTGAAATAATGATCTGGGTTTCATTTTTCTTGATTTGGTCTGTTGGATTATGTTTTAATCTTTCTATGCAAGCTTGAGATGAATTCGATACTATAGGTAATCTTGTTGAGCTATGTAAATGTGGTAATATCTCAGTTTCTTAACGTGTGGAACTTGGTTAGAATACCTTGTTTCACCATTGGGAAACACTTCAGGTGTTAAAATCTGTTTAATATCTCGACTATTATTGCTAGATCTTTCTTGAATCCTTTTGGGGATTAAACTTTTGCAACTTTGGCTTTAGCATATTCTTTTTAGTTTTGATGGAAGGATTTAAAATTTGAAGACGTGTCTGAATTTTATCACTTTTTTGGTTGTGATTCAGGGTTTTTTTAAACTTCTTGTTTCAGTCATCTGTTCCTATGAGTATTGAGGAAAGTTACATTGTTCTGGGTTTTGCTTGGAAAGGATTTTTTCGTCTGTTAAGACTTGTTAGATATTTTTCATCTGTTAAGACTTGTTAGAGATTTTTCATTCATAAATGGAGGATCTGGAAGGAATAACCGTGTTAGCTCCTTGAAAGGAATTAATGCTTGTGCAGGTGTAATTTAAGAAAAGTGTTATTTTGTCTTCTATTCATTTGGAGTATTTGGGTAACCTGTGAGATTGAGGCAACTGTTGCTAAGAAAGGAAAAAATGTCTTGGGTTTTGGCATATTGTTCTTCATTTGTTTGTTGTCAACTTGAATGTCTAAACAGTTTCAACGACATTGTTTGTTGTGTTTAGTTTTCATGATTCTTGACCTGGGGCCATTGAACTCGGTTTCAGTTCATTTTGATTTTTGACAATATTATCGATGAAAATAAAGAGGTGTCTCTTGTTTAGTTAATCACTTTTTAAGTTTCCTTCTCCTTACGGATCTGAGTTAAGAGGACTGGTCGAGACTTACTCTTCGGTTAATCCTCCTCCTTTCTCCATTGTGTCTATTAGGAGTTGGTTACTTGTTGTCTAGAGGATTTAGGTATTTATTTTACCGTCCTCATTGATTGTTGAAAGGTAAATGAATTTTGTTCTTCATTCTTTCTTCTTTGGGACTATTGTCATTTAATTTGATCCCTTGTTTAATCCTTTGTTTGGGATTTTGGTTAAGGACAGAGAATCTTGGACTTGTCTGTTATGTTCTTGTTTAGATCATGCTCTCTTTCTAATCATGCTTAGAACTTTGAGTAAACAATCTCTCTCTCTCTCCTTTGATTTTCCTTTTGTTTCAATCTTGATGAGGGAGTTGTCCAGTTTGGTCTGTTTCGTAGTACCTTCACTGGGACTTTCTTGAAGAATTAAGTCCAGTTGTGATAGGACAATATAGTTGAAGCAAAGGTTATTTAGAAGGATTGTTGTGTTTGGTTGGAAATATTCTAGAGTAAGTCTTTTTGTTTGGTGAAAAATATTTGAATGGTTGAAGGAGTTGAAGCTGATTGTTAAATCCCTCCATTCTATTATTTTGACTTAACTTTGGTATTGATGTATCTCTTTGGGGATTGTGTGCTTAGTTCCAATTGCATGCCAAATTGATCTCATCCTTTGTTGAGATCTGTTTAGTGCTAAACTTTAACTTAATTTGGATTCTAATTCTAAATTTGAGTTATAGGATTCTTAAATTAGAAACTCTTTCCAAGTTATGTTGTTTGGACCATCCTAAACTTATTCCTATGTTTTGATTTGATCTTGGCATCTCATATTTTAGGATGAATTTAGGTGAATAAAAATGTTGAGATGGAAGTACTATTGTTCTATCTAATGTTGAACTATTCCTAAGAAATAGTTAGGATAGTTATCTTCTCATGTTAAATAGGTTTAATTGAGAAGTGAATCATGTAAAGTAATATATGAAAATCAAATTGGGATTTTGATGAAATAGTACTTATCTGGAATATTGTTTTAATTATTTTTATGTAAGACAATAGTATGAAAGTTGAAATTGTTTACATCATGACCTATTCTTACTTATGTTATGGTTTATCACCTCTCTCTCTCTCTCTCTCTCTCTCTCTCTCTCTCTCTCTCTCTCTCTCATTTTTGAATAGTAATTCCTTTTGGTATGTCTTTTTGTATTGCTTAAGACTATTTCATAACAATAGAGTTCTCTTTATGAAACAATTAGCTAAAATCACATCATTTTAATGTTTAGTGTTTACATGCTCAGTTCAATGAACTGACCTATGCTAGCAATTTTGCAGATGGATTTCATAAGTGATGAAAGGAGAAAAGATATTTAGGATGTTACTTTTGCTTATCAAAGAGACTAGATCTTTTATGATGAAATATGGATCATTATTGAAATGTATTTGTTGGAAAAGAAAGTTGTACTTGTAATTGATCTTGTTATTGTTGTTTGACATTAGAAATGTCTGAAGTGTTTGGACTTATAATGTATGAATCCCCTTGATGAATGAAAGATTTGTGGACTTGTTTGAACTTGATGTGTAATATTTTTGGGTATTATGTGAATGGAAATGATAAGTATTTCTCTAATTTTTCTATCAGTAATATACCCTCTTGGGTTGGATTAAATTGAATAGAGGTCAAGGGTACTAAATGTACCATCCTCTTTAATGAAATGCAACTTATTAAAGTTGACATTCGTGCATGGATATTCAACTAGATCACTATGGCTATATTAAAACAAATGTTTGTGGGTGAATAAAACCATGATGATAACTTGTAATATACTATGGGGTTATAAATGAACATTAATCCTTTATAAGAAAAAGGGAAGGCAACTTCCCTGCAATGATTAATAGACTGTTTTAAGACCTCTTGGAAATAAATCTGAATGTAACTTTGGATAGTTGAAGGTGAGCTTTCTCATGATGAGTTCCTTAACTAGAATAGGAATGTAGAGAAAGGAAATTAAATGGGATTAGAATTCATTCCATTGAAGTCTAATATAAAAATAACTTGCTCTGAACTTATGTAAGCTAAGGCTTGAGTAGGTGAGTAAGTAACAACATTGTTATGTATGTTGAATCTATTATGTGAAACATAAATCGAATGTTAATGGATTAAAAAAAAAACTTATGAAATGGTTAGGAGGCAGATGTATCTGCATACCAACTCCAATTACATTTTTTACTTATAACCCTAATGGTTAATGAACCTAGTTGTTCAGTAGGGCTACTGCAATTAACCCTTAATAAGGAAAAATTAATAAGTCATTAACTTCTTTCTAAGGTATGTTCATCCAGATGAGGAGAACTCAGTTAGATGTTGGCACACACCATCTGCAGATGACAGTACCTTTGTGAAGACTTGGGTCTTCATGAGGATATTGTGTTGCAGTTGACATGTTACAACACCCTTCAGAGTTTAATCATCTAGATCTACATAAATTCTGACTTGATCACAGTTCTACCCTAGGTAGAGTTAGGGGCATGATCTAGTGTTGGGGTCAACTCACAATGACTTAGGATAACTAGACACACACAATCGACTTAGGTCAATTGAGTATGTCTATGTACCCTTAGTCACTGCGAGCATTCCTCCACACTAGACTATGTTGCTAACCTTGGTTAGGGTTAAACCTTGAACAAGTGGATTGATAGGAGTCAATGAAGACCATTCTAGATAATAGATGAAGTGGGGTGAAGGACATATTTTATTTGACGAGTATGTCATCTAGGAATATAAACATGAACAATATGTTTAAAATCTTTGGCCAAAGTATCGCAAGCTATTGGTTGATTGTCCTATGTCACCTAGTTTAAGAAGTAGGATTTCATATGGATATTGGTAACAAATATTTAGATAGGCCTCTTAAATAGAACACTTAATACCCCGAAAAGGGTAAGGGAACCAAGTATACTTAGTATACAAATTATTAAGTTAACATGAGAGATCGGTATGATACCAAGTCATGAAATGAGAGATCGGTGTTCCACCGAGTCATTTATAGTTGCATATGGTTTTCTGTTATGAGATTGATTGACTTGGAATGTGTGTTCTAAATTATGATTATTTAGAATAGAGAACATTATACAAAAAAATCCCTTGTTTCTAAATTCTTAAAATGGGAATGTTAAACTTTCTTGATTGTGGAGAACTACTAACATCTTCATGCAGAACCCAAAGAGACGCTTGCAAAAGAAAGGAATCTAAAAATTTCTAACATATTTCTCGCAGGTTGCCAAATGGAGTTCAACTAAACCACATTAAGATAAACAAGATAAAAACACACCACAAACATCACATTGTATTTGTAGGTTTCGAAAAAGGATACGTCCCTATCTACTCAACTAGAACATAACCCCTTTGGCATAACACCTTAAGCTACAACAATGGGGGTGGTTCTAGGAATGGTAAAGTATTTCACACAAGAGGGAACCTTGTGGATGAAACGGGAAGTGATCCACATAACCTACTTGACTAGTTTTACCATTTGTGATATTTAGCGTCAAAGTTATTTGTATCATGACCCTAGTGAGAGTACATGATGGACGTATTTATTGCCCACTATACTTAAAGGGGGTAAAGTAAAGCCAAGATACTCCAAGAATTAGTCAGTGTGACTTTTCTTGGCAAATCGAGCTCGCTCTTAGATAAATTTTGACACCTAGTTGAGTGAACCACCTAGGAAGCTATCTTTGACCAGGAGCCAACTTTGACCATTTCAAAACCAATTTGAGTTGAGAGCCATTATTCATCACGAAATGTGTGAAGTGTTACTTTTTCTTAGTTTTTCACTCTCCCTAAGGCGATCCAAAACTTTTTCGAAGTGAGGCCAACATTTTTCACCCCCAATTGATTTACTTCCTTCACTTTCTTTTGACACTTTGTTGATCATAAGAAGAGTGACTACCCTTGTGTTGTTAATTAATTGTATTCACCACTTTTGTGTCTATTTATGCTCATCCATGTTTGCAGATGAGTTGTTAAATGTCTAAAGTGTGTGGGAATGTACTTGTATCATTGGTAACCATTTGATCTTGATACCCAAGTCAATATCGTCATCATAGTTAGGCTTGATTCATCACTTGATTCTCCTTTGAGGTGTTATCTTTCTTGTATCATATCACCACAATTTTGATACTTACATCTTGTTTCTTGCAAACTTGACCTAAGTGTCTATATTGTAATGTTAGGCTACATGCATCATAACAATTCCTTGGTATACTCTATCCTTATTTTGCCTTCGAACATTACCTTTATTTTGAAAATTTCTGTTGTTACCTTTTTGGGTGTTGTAATAATATTATTTTGATATTAATACCTTACTTTTTGTAAAGTTTGGTTAACGTATCTTAGTGGTATTGTTGCATCATTCATGTTTGTAACTTCTACTTTTTGAGATTTAGGTCTTGATTGGATCTAAACTCGCTTTTAGTATACCTTGTTTGGAAATCGTATCAACCTTTTGTTATTACTTACATATTTTTGTTTTTGAACTTGGCATAAGTGGTGACATTTTGTTGGTCATATTATGCATCAAACTATTGATTGATCAGACACTTAGGAATTAATCCATTTGATTGATTTGTTTACAAGCAACTTTGTGTGATTGTGTCTCATTTTTCATATTGACTTACCCATTTAGGACAATCACTTTGATCCATTGATTATTTATCATTCATTATTCTTTGGTATTTAATTTGTCTTTGTGTTTTGAATTTGCATAATTTTTCCTTGTGTTTATCCATTTTATAAACTCATTTCTAGGACAATCCTTTGGGTCTTTGATCCTCTTGATCTTCTTGTTTTTTCCTAATTCTATGGTCATTTTTGAACATATCTTTCAAACCTTAGTAAAAACATTTCCTATCAAGCAAATTTTTCACCAATCAAATATTGGAAATCTTTCCTTTGTAATCCTTTATGTTGCTAAAATTTTGATCAATCCTTTGACATTTACACCTCCAAACTTGTTGTCTAAACCTTGTTGGATTATCAATCTTGAGTCATCACGATGTATGTTTTCCTTAGCTCCCCTTTGGAAAATCACACAAGCATCCCCATCTTTACAAAATGTCTAGTTAGTTTTCATTATGCTTCCCAAATCAACATGAAACCTTCTTCACTTTGAAGAAGTTCAATCATGCAATCTAGGTCTAGACCTTTGAACCCAACACATGCCAAAAATGACTGATTATCGCAAGGTCCCTTATACATACAACAATAAGGAATCAAATTTTCAGTGTTCACATCAAAATACACCCATCATGACCAAACCTCAATTGGTTCTTCATGCTAGAGAACCCATCTAGGTAACCCATTCCCCACCTTCATCTCATAGTCGGTGGTATGGTTTGGACACTTCTGATCCAAATTATTATTTAGGTTCCCCCCACTCTTATTTTGATTCTAATCCAAACATTTCCTCTTCTTCTGAGGATTCCAATCCAAATATTTCCTTCGATTCTTCTAATGATTTGGATCCAAACTACTATTCAGATTCATCTAATTCAACTCCTAAGTCGCGGTCCTCCCCTTCTTCGCAAGACCTCTATTATCAGTCACCTAAACAATGTTCTCCTCCTCTAAATATTTGTGTCACCACAAATTCTCTTCATCATTCATCTAATATTACTCCTACGTCATGGTCCTCCCTATCTTCGTAGGACCCTCTTCATCATCCATCTAATATGACTCCTACGTCATGGTCCTCCCTTTCTTCGCAGCACTCTCTTCATCATACATCTAATACGACTCCTAAGTCATAGTCATCCCTTTCTTCACAGACCCTCTTCATCATACATCTAATACGACTCCCACGTCATGTTCCTCCTTTTCTTTACAGACCTCTTTTATCACCATAGTCCTCCCCTTCTTCTTAGGAGCTTCTTCATCAATCACCCCCACAAAGTCTTCCTTCTTTGAAGATTCATGTGACTAAAATTCCTTCTATTCAAACACCCGAATCGAATCCTATGTCACAATTTGCAAACTTTGGAATTAATCCTACTAGTTTACAAACAATATACCATCGTATAGGTAGGTCCACACCACCTTATTTTACTCTCGAGACATCTAGCTCCACATTTTATTCATCCCCCACGTCATCTTTTTCTATCAATCATCATCAAACATCTTCTAAGTCTTCCACACCAATTTAACCTCTTTCTTTCAATCAACCCCTAGTGGTCGATCAACAACTCATACCGATTAACCTCTTTCGTAATGAATAAACAATTAGGGAATTAATAGGGGCACACAAAGATATCCCTCTAATGAATTATTAGTAAGGATTCTCTTTAGAATTCGATGCGTCCGTGTATTGTGAGGAAAAAGCTGATTCCTTTTATCAAGAAACGGAGGAAGATACTCATATCATGTAACTTGGTCCTCCTCTTATTCTTCCATCTTCACATTCTTCATTACGTGATGAAACTCCTAGGTCTTGCATTGATCCATGTCCTATCTTCTCATCACCCAATCACTCTTTTTCTATCAAAATTCCTCAATCACAATCTCTTATGGGGTCAACGCCAAATATCCTTTCATCTTCGTCTACGTGTGGGTCACCTTCTAGTATCCCTCCCTCTGCTATTTGTGGGACATTTTTGAGTAGTCTACTATCTTTTATTCTTAGGGCACCTTTATCGACACTAAAATTTTCCTCCGTAATTTCTATTTCATTAATGTATGTATTAGGAATAGGATGTTGTTAAGTATAATTAGTAGTAGCATCGATAGAAGATAACAGCACTGGCCACAGATGGTGCCGCCAATAATGTGGAGTACGGTAATAGCATGTCAAAGTACAATAGGAATTTTATAAAAAGTAAATATTTGTCGTAAGTGGTCCGGTAATGTTAAAATGTCAAAGTTTGGGTAATTAGAGAAGTAGGGTCTACATGATTAGGAATTAGAAATATTATATTGGTAATAAGGATAAGGAGTGAGGTCATAAATATTTTGTGTATTTTATTTGTAAAAGTCTAAAAATGTGGAACCCATGTAAAATGATAAGGAACTTATCTTATCTTAAAAGATAAGCTTACATGTATGCGAGATAAGAGTTAAGGTATGGAATATGATTCGTCAAAGTGGATTTCTTATCATATCTTAGAGATAAGATGGATAAGCCCTAAGTTCTATAAATAGAGAGGCCACCCCCTCATTTAGCATAGAAGGAAGTAGTGAGAAATATTGTAGGAAGTGTGTGAAGGAAGCCATCAGCCTTTAAAGGTGTGTTGAAGAAGCCATTAAGAGGTGTAATTGTAAAGTTTCTCCCATAGTCTTGGTGAAAGGCAAGTGAAGTCAATAACACTTGAAGTACCTCATGGGTGAGATTGTAACAATTTCATGTTAATATTATAATTTACTTTGATATTTTAGATTTTTCATCATTTCGTCTTATCATAGTCGATGGTATTCTTGTGTTGTTGTTTTGTTTCCAGATTACATCCACCAAACTAAAGGTTGTGCATTAGTAAATAATCATAGCACGAGGAGTTCCCGGTGAAGAATTATCATAGTGCCGGATTGGTGATGACAGAACGTCCAACTAGCCCTTGTCTTCTATGTATGGGTCACCCCTGTAATCCATCATCTTCAAGCTATGGTTCACGCCCTAACAACCCTTCTCCTTCTATTCTAGGGCCTGTTAGCATATGGATTTGCATGCATGCAAATGACATGCAACAATGTGTGAATGAAGTCCCTCCTTAATGAAAGTGAGGCTACCTTATTGAAAACCAAAACTCGTATTTACATCTATACATTCAAAATTGTATGTGGGGGTGTTTTTGAACATCAATGGAAAGAAAATTGAATGAGGGAGATGGAATGGAATGAAGGAAAGGAGTGGAATATAATGAATTGAAAGAACATGCAAGAGTTCAGGTAAAATAGAGCCTAATATCACATGAAGAGGAAAGATGAATGACTAACACAAATAAAACAGAGTTTGAGTTAGCTAAACAAGAATGTGTAAAAGATAACACACGTGAGTAAGTAGATAATCAGATCTTGATCACTGTGAACTAGAATGAAAGATTAATAATGTTGACAATAAGATCAAAGACAATATTTGCATGCAAGATTCAAACACTAACATCTAATGAACATAAGAACATCAAATGCTATAACAGATAATGAATGGGACACAAAGTTCATATTTCATTAACTCTAATATGTCTTCTCAAAATAACACAAAGTTTCTTTCTTTGAAAAAAGCTTGCATACAAAAGTATTTTCTTCTCCTCTCTCAAAGTCACCTTTACAAATGAGCTCCTCACTTTCTTTTATAACCAAAAGTTGGTTACAAAGTAGTTAGGGTTTTACATGATCATTAAATAAGGGACTTAAGTGACCTTTGACTTTTTCTAACCAAATTTATTTAAAACAACTAAAAATAGAAATCACCGAAGTTATCCACAGCTTCCCAAAATCAAATAACAACATCCTTATCTTAAAAATCCACTTTTTGAAATATACAATAATAACCAATGCCTTATCCATTGAAATGGGGTCCGACTATCTCAAGCGTATGAGAAATGGACTCTCCCACTTCATTAGATAACAAAAAAACTATCTCCTTGAACCGTCGAAAGTGAAATTACGATATGCTTGCTTGTGCTAGTTGAAAGGATCTAAACCTTCCCAAAGTTTCAAACATATTTTCTTCTTCTAGAGGTTAATTTGGTTGAAGAATATCCTCACAAAATACCTGCAATTCAAGAATCCTACTTGGCATATCATTTAAATTAATAATCTTTGATTGATCATTCTTAAATAAGTTCTTTAATTTGATGCACCGCCCCATTGAACCGATGAGAAATTATTAGCGGGAGTGTGTACATGTTCTTAAACAATTGTCAAATTTTCTCTTCCACCTATTCTCGATGAACACCTTTTATTATGTTCATTTACAAGGTTACAAGGGATATCAGCTTTGAATTCTTGAATCAAGGCTATTGAAGTGAAGGCTTCATTGCATATGCTCTCATAATGGATCATAGAAATTCTTACTTCTTGTTCATCCAAATACACACCCGTAAATCTTCCATGGTAGGGTTATGTTGATACTTTTCTCCAAGAATCTTCTACATATATCCATTGATATAAAATTGGGCTCTCTTCACATATGGATGAATTGTGATGAGGGCGAACTCTTTTTCCATGATTTGTGCACTGAAAATATTTGGACATTGGTATTCCCTGATTTGGATTGGGAAATGAATTCCTGAACGGTGTTTGTCACTGAGAAGATAGTTAACTTGAAATAGTTGTTGTGCAAGCTCCATTAATGCCCATTTGTCACTGACGTATTTAGGAAGATTCCATGGAGTTCCGAATAGCCACTCACGCAAATGTAGGAAAAGGATGAAAATTGAATAAACCAAGTTCTCCATTGGGAAATGACATTCATGGCTTCTTTATAAAATCTTTCCTTTGTATTCGATTCGTGTTCCGAATCACGCAGAAGGTGAATGCATCATTGAATCTTCTAAAATGGTGAGAGATATTTATGAAACTTAGTCATGCGATAGTAATGGAAGACACTATTTGATGGCCCCATGAATCCTCTTGTTTCGAGTCCAAAATAGCTTTCTTCTTAACTCTTTGCATAAGTCGATATATGATGTCATGTAGAAGCATCCAGTCATCTTAACTTCTATCAATTGTTTGTGAAGGGTATTACTGATAATGGTGGCCCAATCCAAAAACTCTTTCTTGGCAAGGATGATATAGATAAACTGATACATCCATGGGTGGAAAATCCTAGCAGAGGGTAAACCAAAAACTTGACTTAGGAGAGTAATCATGTCCCCGATTTCTTCCATGAACTCAATGCGGTATAGTTCTTTGGGAAGCCGGTCAATTTGAGGCCTCTTGGTCACTAACTAGTTGTTATTAACCATCTTGCTCCACCTAAGGGGTTCTTCATCCCAAAATTCTTGCATACTGATCAAGTCGAGTGATATCTACATTCTTAGGCTATTCGTATGCCAAGAATTCCTCAATGTGCTCTGTGTGATTAAGAGGAAAGGCTCACGATTATCTTTAAAAATTCCTCGTCTCTCAGATCATAATGCTTTACACAAGCGATAACTAGCTTTAGACACTAGCACCAAGACATGAAATGTCACTACTTGGGGTAGACCACTATGGTAAAGCCTATCCAAGAATATGGTTTTGCTTTCGCCACCCGTTTATAGAAATGTTGCACATTGATGTGACCCAGATTCGTATCAGTGATATTGTCATATGCTAACTTAATGGAAATGGGAGGGATGATTCCTTGGGATTTGTACTTGAGTGTGAACTTATTTGATTTCTCCACTGGCTTCCTCGATCTTCCCGCGCAGATTTGTTAGATTTTTCGCCACTATGAATTTCACGTAAAAATGACTCGAGACAAAAAACAACAAGTGGGGTCGGGTCTCGCTCTCCGAAAACCCCTATCAATGCAAGAAAAATATGACTCACTTTAATATTATTATTATTATTTTAAAAATAATAACAATAACAATCAGTCCCAGTTACAATTTTTTTGTTTTTAAAATGTTAATACAAATATATCGAGACTAAGCTCGAGTTCTAAATATGGCGATACAATGATATATATTTTTTAATTAAAATCTCCCGATTTTTATTTAATTTGACAGAGCAATTTCTCCTTGGTATGTGTGAAAATCACCTAATTTTAATGACCACACAATTTGAGATTTACTTCTTCGATGCGATCTTCTGATCGATGCATGACTATACTTGTTGAATCTTCTTGTAAATGCGTTGATACACCTGAGAATGCATGGTTTCTTGTGTTGGAAATAGAAATGATTTAATCTTTGCTCAGCTAGGAAAATGTGTTCTTCTCTACAAAGTTTATTATTTGCTTTATTTCCTAGACAACTCCAGCTATCCTTGGCACGTGGTATCTCTTATGCATGTGTTTAAAATTGTTTT
Organism: Taxus wallichiana var. yunnanensis; assembly: GCA_018340775.1. Classification (NCBI taxonomy): domain Eukaryota; kingdom Viridiplantae; phylum Streptophyta; class Pinopsida; order Cupressales; family Taxaceae; genus Taxus; species Taxus wallichiana. The sequence continues at coordinate 65,260,692 of CM031236.1, forward strand.
CTCCTCCCTGCTGCATGGTGAAATACTTGAATGAATGCATGGAGGGTGCTATAGTTTTGTTATTTCTCTTTTATTCAACTTTTTATGCCAAATCTCATGTGTAGACTATTTTATTCTAATCTCTAGGTTTTGAAAACCTTTTTCTTTTTTTTGTTTGCCTCCTTGGGCTACGTGGAATCTTTCCTTGACTATTTTGCTTTCACCTTGCATGGAGATGCCTGAAGAGTGTGTGAAGAGCTTTGGTGGTGGTTTTGACCTTTCCTTTTATCTCACTTTACACAAAAATATGCGTTGAAAATGATTTTGTTGTCTCACAGTGTTAGAATGGTTTGTTGTTTGGACTATGTGAAGACTCTCTTCCTTCTCCTACGTGGTTTTTGGATTGTTCTCCCTCTATTCTTTTGGCTATGTCAAAACCTATTTTCTTCTCACTACGTGTGGTGATTCTCCTTCTAGCTTTGGACTCCCTAATCAAAATAAAAAACATATTCTTTGGACTATTCTATTTTGAAAAATGTGTGGAAACTTGTTCCTTTTGCTGCCTATGCATGGTGAGAGACCTGGAGAATGCGTGGAGCAGCTTGGAGACTCGTGTTTTGTTTCTTGTTTTGTGTGAAATCCTCCTTTCCCTTGGATTCGTAGAGATTAGCTTGGATGAGTGCGTGGAACTTCCTAGTTGCTTTCAAATACTTCTGCAATATTCTTTTATCTCCCTTGGGTTGTGTGGGAGAAGTTCTTTGGACTGTTCTTGCTTTTGCTAATGTGTGAAAAGCATTACTTTGTATTTTTTATATTTAAAAACCTACGTGGCTTTTTGTTTTATGCTTTCACCTTACTGCCCTCCCTTTGCCAATGCGTGGGGATTTCTATGATTGTCCTCATTCTCCCGCGTAATGTTTTAGGACTAGTTTCATCCTTTGCTATGGCCTTTGCTTGAACTTTCCTCTTGCATGTATTTCTCCTTCACAATGGCGTTCATAGACTAGTATTGTTTGAGGGATGTGATAAAAATATTATAATGTTTCTTAGAAGAAATAAGAAGCAATTTAGAAAGTTTCACATGACTCTTTCCAACAAGTTCGATGGAGGAATTTATGAGGATTAATCCAACTTCCCTTCTTCCCGGGTAGTGGAATTAATTTCCGAGGAAATGGGAAATCAAAGGCCAATTTCCAATGGAAATGGCAAGGTGGGTCAAGTAATCCCCATTTTATTTCCCATGTGGGAAAATGGGAAATTTTTTTCCCATTTTCTAATTTATTAATTTGGCAATCGGGGAAGAAATCCCACAAGCAGGGATTTAAATAAATTTTGCCAGGAAAGGGGAAATCCGGGCTGGGAAGCCAATTTGGCATCCGCGAATGGGAAGCGGAAGCTTATTTTACTCCGACAATTAAAATAAACTTGTCGAATGAATTTTAATTAATATTTATTTAATTAAATACTCCAAAGTTATTAAAAATTAATTTTATCAAACAAAGAGTAATTAATTAATTAAATATTAATAAATTAATGGCTAACGCAATTTAAGACCTAGCGAGAGGAATTCTCACCCGAAATGGATGAAATGAAGACTGGAATGATCACAAAAATGAGATGGTCATGATGAGAGTGATAAACCACACAAAGTAACACTTTTGAAAATTTTCAAAATTTCCATTTTTTTATTAATTTTGTGAAGTCAAAATTGGCTGATAACAACTAGCTCTAATTGGGGACAAGGACTTCATGGATGTAGCAATGGACCTAGACCAAAATATTCATGAACATGATCTCAAAATGATGGGGCACAAAAATGGGGTGATACAAGAGAGGAGACCAAAATATGGGGAAAAGAAACAAACCAAAATCCTAATTACTTATGTACATACGGGGAACAACTCATTTTCAAGTTTGGTATCACTTGAGATATTTTCCACTTTAGGGAAAAATAAAATGAGTTCCATCAGGATACACCAAGTAATAGGTACTATCTCAATAGAAATGTTTGATTTTGAAAGGGCCTAGCCACAATGAATCAAACTTCCCATGCTTTCCTTTCGGTTCACATCTCTTTTCCCAAATAAGAACTAAGTCATTGATTTAGAATTTCCTCTCTTTGGTTTTCCTATCAAACAACCTCTTTACCTTGCATTGATGTTCCTTGATCCTATTTTCCACTTGTCTTCTTTGTTCCTCCACTTGCTTAGGAACATGATCCTTTTATCTAATGCATTGGTGAAGCATTCATCATCAACTGCTTGGGCTAATTTTAATGTTGGTAACTCCAGTGTGATAGGAATTTGAGCATCGCTTCCATATAAAATTTGAAATGGAGACATCCCGATTGCTCTTTTGGGAGTTATGTGGTCATCCCACAATGCATCATATAACTTTTTGTGCCAAGTTCTTTGATTTTCTTCTACTAACTTGCACGATAGTAATGATGTTTTTGTTACTAGATTCTGCTTGACCATTTCCCTTTGAAGGTAGTAATCTGACGAATGAGACAAAGATATCCCATACCCATAACAAAAACCTATCATCTTTGCAGAAGAAAAATTTGAGGCATTTTCCATCACGATCTTGTGTGGAATTCCATAACGAACCAATATATTTTCTTTGATGAAGTCACATATTACCATAGTAGATGTTTGTTTCACTAGTCTTCTACCCACTTTGTAAAGTAGTCAATTTTGGTGAGCACGTGAGTATGACCAGGACTGGAATTAGGATTCAAAACCCAAATGAAATCTAAACCCCATTGTTGAAAGGGTTCTTCAACGAAAACTGGCTTCAAAGGAAAAAATGCCAATTTTGGTCTTCCAACAAATTACTGACAAGATTCACATTTTGTCACCCATTTCTGAGCATTGGAAAACATAGTGGGCTAGTAATAATGTGCTCACAAAATTTTATGAGCTGTCACAAGGCTAGAGAAATGACCACCACAAGCATGATTGTGAAAATCTTCCAATAACCTAGGTTGTTTTTCTTTATCAACACATCTGAGGAACATGTTGTCAATTCCTTTCTTGAACAAAGTGTTGTCCCAAATGATGTACCTGAAAGCTCTTAGTTTGATAGCTCATTTTTCCTTAGTTGTCATATTCTCTGGACACTCACCATATGTGAGAAAGTAGGCTATATCAGAATACCATTCATTTGTGGTACTGACAAAAACTACCAGTGGTAAATTTTCCTCAATTGGTTCTTCTTCAAAGTCATCTCGTGGTTCATTTTCTGTGATGAGTTGGCAGAGTCCTCTTCCTCGAACCAACTTGGTAGGCTTGATATCCAAATCATATTCCTAGATCTTAGAGACCCAATTACCTCTTTTAGATCTTGGTTCTTGTTGCATCAACGCATCGATTTAACTACGGTGTCTGGTACTAAGACTTTAGTGTGAGAATTCAACACATAGTACCTGAAATGTTTCAAGGCTCTCACCACCGCATACACATGTCTCTCAAGGGGAGTGTAATTGAGTTCATGTTTCTTGAATCCGAACTCATGAATGCAATAGGAGATTCAATTTCCTCTTGATTATGTTGAGTTAGGATGGTAGAGATTGTGTGTGGTGAAGCATAGCAATAAATTATGAAATCCTTTTTAAAATTGGGACACACCAATGTAGGAGATTTTGCAATAGAACCCTTGATTTTCTTGAATGCTTCTCTACCTTCCTTCAACCATTTGAAGGATTATTTTCCTTTCATCATTTCAGTGATTTCTTTGGTTAGCTTGGAAAAATCTGGCACAAACCTTCTCAAAAAATTTACCTTCCCAAAGAATGAGTGGACCCCAAGCTTACTTGTAGGCAAGGAAAGATTCTTGATAGCTTGAACACGCTCAGGATTGATCTTAGTTCCTTCCTTAGAAACAATATGACCTAGGAGCTTCCCTTCCATAACTCCGAACACAGACTTTTTTGGATTCAGAGATATCTTATGAAGTCTACACCTTTGCAATATTTTCTCTAAATATCTTTGGTAGTCTTCTCACTTCTTTGAGAACACTCATCAAGTCATCTAGGTATATCACGATGATCTTGTCTTTATAATCTGTGAATGCCATATCCATATCCCTTTGAAAATTTGTGTCAACATTGATCAAACAAAAGGCATTCTTCTATATGCAAATGTACCCCAGGGGGTGGTGAACGTGGTTTTATGTTGATCTTCTCTAGCCACTTCAATCTGATTATAACCAGAGAAACCATCTAGCATAGATAGCATTTCGATCCGATCTTGCTGCGAATATGGTCCATAACTGGAATTGATAATTATCTTTCAAGGAAGCTTGATTAATATTGTGGAAATCCATGCAAATCGTAATTTCTCCATTTTTCTTGCGAATTGATACAATATTAGCTATCTAGGTCGAATGTTGAATAGGAAACACTATCCGTGCATCTAACATCTTTTGAACTTCATGGAATATTGTGCCCGCTATCTTGGGATTATATTGTCTTTGCTTCTTCCTGAATGGAACTGCACCAGGCTTCAAGGGTATGGCATGCTCCATTTCCCTAGGTTGGAAATACTTCAAGTCTTCATATGAGTAAGCCAAGACGTCAGAATATTTGGTAAGGAGGCTTATGAATTTCTTATGCTCCTCAGGTGAGAAACACTTACCGATATTGACTAGGTGAGTGTTAGGACATAAGAGATAAAATATGTAGAATAATCCCTCACGTAGATCGTAATAAAGAGAAACAAATATGCAAAAATATTACAGATCTTAAATAAAAGTGCAAAATAAAATAACACAACACAAAGAGACAGATTTAACGCGGTTCACCCAATTTGGGATACATCCACCAAGAATCACTTCCTCATATTTTATTACAAGCCATCGCTCTCTTAATATAATACCTAGATCTATTTGGAGCTATACTCAACAAACTCTCTGACAATTCACATCCGAATTCAAAACACATCTCGCAATGTTACATGATACCTACCATATGCACAAAACCATATCAATAGACAAATGCTTAAGCAATTTTACAAAACCATGGGTATCAAAACCATGGGCCAAAACTGTCCCATAAACCTATGGGTCAAAAATTTCATCCATATGAGAAAAAAATGTTTCCCGATATATCGAGCACGTTTTGTACAACTATGGAAAGTGTACAATACTCTTAGTGTACATTCTTCAACACTTTCTCACATGAAAATAGGCTCCATAACCTAACAATGAGGTTTATCCTTGGTACTAATGTTAACTTGCTCATAGTTAGCGAGAATTCCAAGGTCCTCGCTTACTCTTTCTCTTTGATAAACCTATTGTGTTTATCAAAAATTTCTTCAAGTGAAACCAATCCTTTGGGAATTTTATTTCCTTTGAGTTAGATGATGCCATCACCAGGATCTTATTTCTCAACTCCTTCCTAAATGGGTGAGGTAGTTGATTCAAAAATGTAGAATCACTTCTCTTAAAGTACAATTGTTCAAAATTATCCCTCTTTTCCAAGAAAGTAATAATTTGTTGATCATCATTGAATACTTGCCAATTTTCTACATTTTCGGGAACACTTGGCTTAAAAACCATTTCAATGGTGTATTTTTCTTGATCAAAATCTGAATGAGGAATCATTAATGAAGCTTCGAGACCTGCTAGAGAATTTGTTTTGTCATTCTTTTCACGAGGGATGTATTTTATGGAAAAATCATCAAATACTTCTATCACATCCCATACTTTATTTCGTAGTGTCTCAAATGATCATTCTTTACTTGGATCATGATTTCTTACTTATTTCACGATCAATTCTACATCTCTAAAGACTTCCAAATTTTTTATCCCTTTCTCCTCTACAACTTGGAGGCCAAGGATTAATGTCTCGTATTTTGTAGTGTTATTAGTATTTGAAAATTCAACTTTGTAGGAAAAAGGAAATACTTTACAATTTGGATATATGAGCACCATTCCCGCACTGTAACCCATCAAGCAACAACTTCCATCAAACTCAAGAGTCCAGATCTCATTGGAATCTTGGCAAGTGATCTCAGGGGTATGAATTTCTATAGTCATCATATAATTACCCATACTTGAGCCTTGGAAAAGGATCTCATAACGCAAGGATCTTTGGTTTTAGTTACCGTGAACTTTTCCTGAGCTTTCGGCATTAGCTTCTTCATTTTTCCATTGAGAGGGATCATACCATGAGACCAATCCATTTGAATCTCTCCACCTAGATCTCTCGTAAAATTTCCCGCTCAACAACATACCATATGAAGCGGGAATGTCAAAGAACTAAAATATTTACCTTAATTCACTTTCGAGTGAATTGGGCTAAAACCATTTGGGTGTCTTTAATTTTCCTGATCCAAGGAACTTGCTTGGTTTCCATGGAGTAACATGATCTGAATGTTCTCGTACAAGTCAAACCAAGAGCATGTGCTACTTTTACCAGCATCACATTATCTCGAGGCTCTAGAGTCTATAATGCAATTGCTTAATTTACATCTGTTGATCAAAAAGGACACAAATAAAGGTTTTATATTTTCATTTGAAGGTGTAGTGGCCACCACAATATTTTGAGTTTTCCCATCATTGGGATTTTATAGAATCCCTTTGGAGGAATGAACAGTAGATTCACCTTTGATAAACTAGACCAATTTCTTGAGTTGATCCTTATTGGACTTCAAGTACTCTGCCTATGACATGGAAAAAAAAATTTATTGATATGATCAATGATATCAAATTTGGGCAAAGTAATTGTACTTGATGTCTCAGATACTAGTTCTTTCAAACTTGATGATGGCACACTTTTGACCTTTGCTTCGGGCTTGGTTGATACTGATGTAGAAGAAGAAACTTTCTTCGTAGCTGATTTATCTATGGATTGACTCGGCAAAGGTTCTCCTTTCTTTAAGATAGTTTTGACCTTAGGAGTCTCAACTATCTTTGATTCTTTGGAAGCTTCTTTAATTTTGGATTCTTTAGGAACTTCCTTAGAAACATGTTTATCTCCCACCTTAGTGATATTCTGCTCCTTTTATGAGAGCGTGTGAGGGACAAATAAAGATTGGCTATTCATATATTCTATGATTTCTTCGTATTTGTCTTCTTCTTCCGAACAAGACTCAAGAAATGATTATTACTTTCTCCCTCAAGATCTTCAACTTCAATTTCATATGTTTCAAAATCCATCTCTTCCTCACCAACCTAGACAACTTCAACTTCATCGTTGCTTTCTTCAATGACATCATATTTTGAGTTAGTTGTGGAGTTTCTTCAATAGCAAGCCTCGCCGACAAACCCGCAACTCGATCTTCTTTGTTGAGAACGTAGCCTTTCCTTGGAATGTCTTTGTAAGGAGAGGGTTTACTACTCTAAGAAACTTGCTTTTTCAAAGCTATCACATCATTAGCTAACTTAGTAAGTATAGCTTATGAAGCATTGGGGTTTTCTTAACCCTTTCCCTTGAGGGAAGTTTTCTTGAAATTTCCTGCCATGATTAAGTCATCCTCAATTTCTATGGCCAAGGATTGAGCAAGTTCCAAAGTAGCCACTCTATCCCTTCTCAACTGATGGCACACTTCTGGTTGTTGTGCATTAATAAAGAAACATTTTTGTCCAGTCGGATTCGGGTGAATCTTGGCAGAACTTTATTCACCATTTTGTTGAATTTAGCCACAAAATTCCTCATGGGTTATGTTGGCTCTTTCTTTGCCTGAGATAGTTGGGCAAGAAGAGCATGTTCATCTTCTGCCGTCTTGAATTGATCTTCAAACTTAGTTTTCATATCATTCCAATTTGTAATGCATCCATTTGGTAGATGATGAAACCAATCTGCAGCAACATCATGCAATGTTTTGACAAAGAGGTGAATAGCAACATCTTCATATTCTACCGAAAAAACTACACATGCAGCAAAGAAAGCAGAAATGTGGTCATCTAGTGATGTCTTCCCATCTCCATCGAACTTGGGAAGAATCTTTCTCGATCCTCGTGGGATTTCATGTCGAGCTAGTAAGGCCAATGGGCCTATGGCATTTCCCATGGTATGTTGACTGCCATTTTGGGAAAGGTGGTATGTGAAGGTAACACAATGTGAGAAAGGACAAGTGCTTGACTTGTAGTTATTCCTTCCTTTTTTTTGCTTTTTTACAAATTGATGCAAGGCTTGCAGATCTACGAGGTGTGTTCTTCTTTGAGGAGATAACTTGAAACCAAACTTTCCTTGAAAGTCAAAAATGGGATCGAGATCGACCTTTAGCTTTTTCTCCCGGCATAAACCTCTTTCCTTTAAGTTTGAAATATTAAACCTCTTTCCTTTAAGTTTGAAATATTTATTGACAAGGGATCACCGCATGTTCTCGATCAGCTCTAAACTTTTCTCTTCACTCTCTTTCTTGAGCTATTTTTTCCTGAATAACTCTAGCAAATCTCACATGATTTCTCTTCTTCGTTATCTAGTAATGATGCAACGAGATGAAAATGATAGTTATTCATGCACTTTTCCCAAATATCTTTTCTCAAATCTAATGATATGTCTTCTTGAGTATCTACAAAAATAAGATTTGGTTGCAAGATAGGTTGGTTACCTATAATAGTCATACAAATTATTACCTTAGTGGAAGAGTACCACATCGGTGAACAATGATCAACACGTGTCCAGGAGGTCTTATGGCCACAAGTGCAAGTTCTCTTCTTCTAAGGTCTTCAATGTATATTTCTCACACAATAGCTCTATCAACGGCCAAAAATTGCTGCAAACGCTTCATGGTTTTCCCAAGCTATTGTTCGAAGGTTTGTAGCAATGTCTCCTTGAAAATCTTCGATGGGCACAAGGTTTGGTTGAATAACTGGAGCTTTTTTAGAGGAGATAGTCATAAATATTTAACTAATCATTGGTTAACAATTCCCCAATCCCCAAAGAGTCACCAAAAACTATTAGAATATGGATTTACATGCATGCAAATGACATGCAACAATGTGGGGCGAATTCCCTCCTCAATGAATGTGAGGCTGCCTTTATTGAAAACCAAAACTGTATTTACATATGTACATTCAAAATTGTATGTGGGGAGTGTTTTGGAACATCAATGGAAAGAAAAGGGAATGAGGGAGATGGAATGGAATGAAGGAAAGGAGTGGAATGGAATGAATTGAAAGAACATGCAAGAGTTATGTAAAAATATAGCCTAATATTGCATGAAGAGGAAAGATGAATAACTAACAAAAATAAAATGGAGTTTGAGTTAGCTAAACAAGAATGTGTAAAAGGGAACACACGTGAGCAAGTAGATAATCAGAGCTTGATCACTGTGAACTAGAACAACAGATTAATAACATTGACAATAAGATCAAAGATAATATTTGTATGCAAGATTAAAACACTAACATCTAATGAACATAAGAACATCAAATGCTATAAGAGACAATGAATGGGACAAAAAGTTCATATTTCATTAACTCCAAAATGTCTTCTCAAAATAACACAAAGTTTCTTTCTTTGAAATAAATCTTGCATACAAAAGTATTTTCTTCTCCTCTCTCAAAGTCACCTTTACAAATGAGCCCCTCACTTTCTTTTATAACCCAAAAGTTGGTTACAAAGTAGTTAGGGTTTTACATGATCATTAAATAAGGCACTTAAGTGACCTTTGACTTTTTCTAACCAACTTTATTAAAAATAACTAAAAATAGAAATCACTTAAGTTATCCACAGTTTCCCAAAAGAAAATAACAACATCCTTTTCTTAAAAATCCACTTTTAAAATATACAATAATAACCAGTGCCTTATCTATTGAAATGGGGTCCACCCATCTCAAGTGTATGAGAAATGGACTCTCCCACTTCGTTAGATACCAAGAAAACTATCTCCCTGAACCATCGGTGAAATTAGGATCTGCCGCTTTTGCTAGTTGAAAGGATCTAAACCTTCCCAAAGTTTCAAACATCTTTTCTTCTTCTGGAGGTTCATTTGGTCAAAGAATAGCCTCACAAAATACCTACAATTCAAGAATCCTACTTGGCATATCATTTAAATTAATAATCTTTGATTGAGCATTCTCAAATAAGTTCTTTAATTTGATGCACCGCTCCATTGAAACTGATGAGAAATTATTGGTGGGAGTGTACATGTCCTTAAACAATTGTGAAAATTTCTCTTCCACTTGTTCCGATGAACACCTTTGATTATGTTCATTTACGAGGTTGCAAGGGATCTCAGCTATGAATTCTTGAATCAAGGTGAGTGAAGTGAAGGATTCATTACATATGCTCTCATAATGGATCATAGAATCCTCAAGAAGCATCTTCCTTTATTTGAGATGCAAAAACCAAAGAAAATGTGTCCCTCAATGTTCAAATTTGAGAATTCCTTCAATGGCTAAAACTGAGGATTCCATACTCATCATCTCATGTAGAATGGGCAATATCTCATCCAAATTTGATATATTAGAAATTAAATTTTCCTTGAAAAAAGATTTGGATCAAGATACGCACCGACATCTTCATGGATCTTAACGACTTTTTTGATCGTCCCTTGGCCTAAAACAAGAATCTCTAAAATCCAAGTTTGAGTGACATGTCCCAATGTGTTTATTTCTTTTGAAAAATTGAGAGTTTCTTCATCAGGGCAGATATGGGATTTATTAGATGTTGAACATATTCTACCAATTAATTCTTTTCGGCCTTGAGCTGAGAGTTATGAGACTTATATTTCTCAATTATCTTTAGCACAATATCAATTGAATCTCGAGCCATCACCATGTCACTTTCTAATGTGGACCTCCCAAGTCCAAGTCTAGAAACTTCATAATCAGCAGGTGTCATGGCATCACACTCCTTATCAACTTGTGGGATGGCAAGATCTGCAAATTTGTTTCTGTCATTATCCACCATTATTCGAGAAATAACCTTAGGATTCTTGGGAATGACATCATTCAAAAGTTTGAAAAGGGCATCAAAATCAATGTCAATTGCCTTGACAACCCTCTTCCTTTTCTTAACCTTGAATCAACCCAGGAAGGAGTATCATTCACTATTTCCACATACAAAATCCTAGAGCTTGAAGCAATATTCTCATTGTTCTCGACATCATGAGATCCTACAAGAATCCTATCCATGACCTCAATTTGAGGAGAAATAACCTCAATATCCACCTCCTAATCATTTGGGAGATTTTGGGAAATTTCTTCATTAACTGCATGCTCAAGTGTTTGATATTTGGACTACCTGCACCTGAGTGGACACTTGTGCAAAGCACGGTGAGGATCATTTGTCACGAGCTTTTGAGCACTATTAACAATGTGGGTAGAAGAATCTCTACTTGAAGTAGAAAATCCTGATACACGCTCTCTTCCTTCGCCGGGCTAGGGTCTTTAGATTTTTCTCCTCGTGGCACATTACTCGGCGAAGTGGATTTTGGCAACCACTCCTTTCTTGCTTGTTGTGTATGATTGGATGGTACAGAGGTTGATCGAGAAGGGGCTTTGGTTGAATGAAGACCTCCTCATGTTGGCAATTTTTTTGATCCTGAAGTATGATCTTGAATTGATTGTAACTTGGCAAGTTCTCTGTTGTACCAAGATATGCTTCTTTCAAGAATCGGTTGATTCTTGCTATCAAGAGAAAATTCATCTCTTTTGGTCCAGTCAATTCAAGGCAATGGGGTAAAAGAAACTACATCATATGAGGGATCAATAACATATTCATCATCATTTATGAATGAATCAGGAGAGTTCTTGACGATAAAGGCCTTGATCTGAGCAAGTGTTAGGCGAGAAAACTCTCATCTTCTTACTTCATGTTCATCCGAATAGGCAGCCCAAAAATCTTCCATGGTAGGGTTATGTTGATACTTTGCTCCAAGAATCTTCTACATATATCCATTGATATCAAACTGGGCTCTCTTCACATATGGATGAATTGTGATGAGGGTGAACTCTTTTTCCATGAGTTGTGCACTGAAAATATTTGGACATTGGTATTCCCCAATTTGGATTGGGAAATGAATTCTTGAACGGTGCTTGTCATTGAGAAGAAAGTGAACTTGGAATAGTTGTCACGCAAGCTCCATTAATGCCCATATATCATTGACGTACTTAGGAAGCTTCCATGGAGTTCGAGCAAATCCACTCACACAAATGTAGGAAAAGGATGGAAATTGAATAAACCAGGTTCCCCATTGGGAAATGACATTCATGGCTTCTTTAGAAAATCTTTCCTCTCTATTCCAATTCAGGTTCAATCACACAAAAGGTGAATGAATCATTGAATCTTCTAAAATGGTGAGAGATATTTTAGTAACTTAGTTGCAGATAGTAATGGAAGACACTATTTGATGGCCCCATGAATCCTCTTGTTTTGAGTCTAGAAAATAGCTTTCTTCTTGCTCTATAAGTCAAATACGATGTCATATAGAAGCATCCAGTCATCTTAACTTTTATCAATTGTTTGTGAAGGGTATTACTAATAATGGTGGATCAATCCACAAACTCTTTCTCGGCAAGGATGATACAAATAAACGATACATCCATGGGTGGAAAATCCTAGTAGAGGGTAAACTGAAAACTTGACTTAGGAGAGTAATCATGTCCCCAATTTCTTCCACGAACTCAACACAATACAGTTCTTTGGGAAGCTGGTCAATTTGAGGCCTCTTGGTCACTAACTAGTTGTTATTAACCATCTTTCTCCACCTAAGGGGTTCTTCATCCCAAAATTCTTGTGTTGACTAGCGAGCAATATCCCTATTCTCGGAAATTCAGGTATGCCAAGAAATTCCTCAATGTTCTTTGGTGTGATTAAGAGGAAAGGCTCACGATTATCTTTAAAAATTCCTTGTCTCTCAGATCATAATGCTCTGCACAAGTGATAACCAGCTCTGGACACTGTCACGAGACAAGAAATGTTGTTTCTCTTGGGTAGACCACTATGGTAAAGCCTATCTAAGAATATGGTTTTGCCTTCAATTTTCACCCGTTCGTAGAATTGTTGCACATTGATGTGACCCAAATTTGTATCAGTGATATTATCATATGCTGACTTAATGGAACTGGGAGGGATGATTCCTTGGAATTCATACTTGAGTGCGGATTTATTTGATTTCTCCACTAGCTTCCTTGATCTTCCTGCAGATTTGTTATATTTTTGGCCATTATGAATTTCACAGAAAAATGACTCAGACGCAAAACAACACAAATGGGGTCGGGTCTTAGTCTCCAAAACCCCCATCAATGCAAGAAAAATATGACTCACTTTAATATTAATATTATTATTATTATTTTTAAAATAATAATAATAACAAGCAATCCGATTACAATTTTTATTTTTATTTTTAAATTTTAATACAAATATATCGAGACTAAGCTCAAGTTCCAAATTTGCGATACAACGATATAGATTTTAAAATGAAAATCTCCCGATTTTTATTTAATTTGATGGAACAAATTCTCCTTGGTATGTGTGAAAATTTCCTGATTTTAATGACCGTGTAATTTGAGATTTACTTCTTTGATGCAATCTTTTGATCGATGTATGACTATAATTGTTGAATATTATTGTAAATGCGTTGATACACTTGAGAATGTGTGGTTTCTTGTGTTGGAAATAGAAATGATTTAATCTTTGCTCAGCTGGGAAAATGTGTTCTTCTCTACAAAGTTTATTATTTGCTTTATTTCCTGGACAACTCCAGCTATCCTTAGCACGTGGTATCTCTTATGCATGCGTTTAAAACTATTTTCTCCTCCTTGCTACGTGGTGAAAGACCTGAATGAATGCGTGGAGGGTGTTGTAGTTTTGTTATTTCTCTTTTATTTAACTTTCTGTGCCAAATCCCATGTGTGGACTGTTTTATTCTAATTTCCAGTGTTGAAAACCTTTTTCTTTTTTGTTTGCCTCCTTAGGTTGCGTGGAATCTTTCCTTTGGACTATTTTGCTTTCACCTTGTGTGGAGATTCCTGAAGAGTGCGTGAAGAGATTTGGTGGAGGTTTTGACCTTTCCTTTTATCTCACTTTGCACAAAAAGATGCGTGGAAAATGATTTTGTTGTCCCACGGTGTTAGAACGGTTTGTTGTTTGGACTGTGTGAAGACTCTCTTCCTGCTCCTGCGTGGTTTTTGGACTATTCCCTCTCTATTATTCTCGCTTTGTTGAAACTTGTTTTCTTCTCACTTCTGTGTGGTGATTCTCCTTCTAGCATTGGCCTCCCTAATCAAAACAAAAATATATTCTTTGGATTGTTCTATTTTGAAAAATGTGTGGAAACTTGTTCCTTTTGCTACCTATGCATGGTGAGAGACTTGGAGAATGCATGGAGCAGCTTGAGACCGAGTTTTTTTCTTGTTTTGTGTGAAATCCTCCTTTCCCTTCCTTGGATATGCAGAGATTAGCTTGGATGAGTGCATGGAAATTCCTAGTTGCTTTCAAATAATTCTACTATATTCTTTTATCTCCATTGGGCTGCGTGGGAGAAGTTCTTTGGACTGTTCTGGCTTTTGCTAATGCGTGAAAAACATTACTTTGTATTTTTTATATTTAAAAACCTGCATGGATTTTTGTTTTATGCTTTCACCTTGTTGCCCTCCCTTTGCCAATGTGTGGAGATTTCTATGACTGTCCTCCTTCTCCTGCGTGGTGTTTTGGGACTGGTTTTATCCTTTTCTATGGCCTTTGCTTGGATTGTCCTCTTGCATGTATTTCTCCTTCACAATGGTGTTCACAGACTAGTATTGTTTGAGGGATGTGATAAAAATATTATTATGTTTCTTAGAATAAATAAGAAGCAATTTAGAAAGCTTCGCATGACTCTTTCCAATGAGTTTGACAGAGGAATTTATGAGGATTAATCCAACTTCCCTTCTTCCCGAGTAGTGGAATTAATTTCTAGGGGAAATGGGAAATCAACGGCTAATTGCCAATGGAAATGGAAAGGTGGGCTAGCAATCCCCATTTTATTTCCCCATGTGGGAAATTGGGAGATTTTTTCCCATTTTCCAATTTATTAATTTGGCAATCGGGGAAGAAATCCCACAAGTGGGGATTTAAAACAATTTTTCCAAGAAAGGGGAAATCCGGGCCTAGGAAGCCAATTTGGCATCCCGACAATGGGAAGTGGAAGCTTATTTTTCCTAGCAATTAAAATAAACTTGTCGAATGAATTTTAATTAATATTTATTTAATTAAATACTCCAAAGTTATTAAAAATTAATTTTATCAAACAAAGAGTAATTAATTAATTAAATATTAATTAATTAATGGTTAACGCAGTTTAAGACTGTCGGAGGAGTTCTCACCCAAAATGGAGGAAACAAAGACCGAATGATTACAAAAATGAGACGGTCATGATGAGAGTGATAAACCATGCAAAGTAACACTTTTGAAAAATTTCAAAATTTCCATTTTTAAAATTATTTTTGTGAAGTCAAAATTGGCTAATAACGGGCCACATCCTAGTAGTGCTTCATCCTCTTTCGTGGCTCACATCCCGATAGCCCATATTTTCAATCCTTGGACCGCATCCTTATCATCCATCACATTATTCTTTTACCGAAGATTGTGGCAATCCCACTGTCATTCCTCATATTCCTTCCATCAATTCTAAACTTCCACATTATTTTCCCACTTTTTGGGATCATGTAAAGTCACACATTAGCTTATAAAAACCTGACAAGTTCTTTCTCAAGCCAAGATCAAAAATCCAAAATCTCCCAACAACTCTAATGATCATAAAATCCAAAATCAAACATGATTCCGAATACACACCAATGCACCCATCAAGTATGGCTCGCAAAGATCGAAACCTATGGATAGAGAACTCAAGCTCCCACATACGAAACCCATGTTTCAAAACAAATCACAAGCATTTGTTGAGTGTGAGCTCAACATGATCATTGAGATCGGGATAATATTACACTTGATAAACAAACGTGCTTAGTATCCCTTATCAAGGAATCCACACATATAGTTTTTGGATCCTATCACGCAGAGTGACATTATTGGTCCTAACTTCCAAAAAATCATAAAATAGTTCAAAAATACAAAAAATTGAGAAAACATTAAAACATTACAAAAACAAAATCAAAGGTACAAAGATCAAACATTGCAATCAAGTATTGTGTACACATGGATGTTCTTTCTTCCCTTTCTTTCATATTCCTCTACAAGTCATCCACCATTTTCATCCCTTTGATGTTATTTTGGTTAGCCTATTCGCATGCATTTTGTGACATTTATCTCTATGGTATCTATTTGACCTTGGTCTTTTATCACCTTGGTAAATTAAAGAATGACTGACCTCTTAGAGATCCTATCACAATTTTCATCTAATAAACTTGTTGTGAAGAAATTTTGGACGTATTTTTTGACACTAGCCAATTTCATCATCGCAATCACTTCCACATCCTTCCATCAACACATCAATGGTTCTTAACCCCTTGTTAAACAAGAGAGCTGAAATAAGTTTTCGTGAAGAAGAAAAGAATCAAAATCAATCAATCAAAATGTTTCACCAGATTCTTAACAAATTAATGAAACAGATAGAGGGTGATAGGCCAAGGAGGAATACATGTTGTGATGTCAATTGAATTTTGTGTGTACATTTTGATTTTCTTATCCAAGTTGACTTCGAGATCTCCCTTTTGGCTAGGAGGAACTACCTAAAATGCAAAACAAGACCACAAAATAGAGTTAATAGCAAAAGGTTAGTGGATTTCCTAATGTAAGCTATATCCAGGAAGTGTGATACTTCCTCGATGGTTGTCAATCCAATGATATATATATATATATATATATAATTCAATACAAAACAAATGAACATGCAGATAAATGAATCTAGTGTTAGTAGTTTGATTTAGGTATCTCAAATTACTTATCAACTTTAATCCACTTAAATACTTCAATATTAAACTATCAAAGGTCACAAGTCGTGTCACAAACCAAGTGGTCCTGGAAGTCATAGAAAATATTTGGGTAAGGCTTGGTATGATTTGGGGCTGATTTGGGTGATTGGGGTGCTTAATGTCCGAGGTAGTTTGTCGACACAACGATTGATGTTGTTCGGGGTGTGACCAAAGACAGCTTTGTTATGACCTATATTGGTTAGGGATAACCGATCTCAATTTCTGTGGGAAGGGTAAAGTATCATAAACATGTGTCCAAGTCCTCTATGTCTCTCGCACAAAGAGACGGAGTCTGTGGAAAGGTTTCGGTAGGTTATCTGGCTTGGTTGAGGATTTTGTGAGGTTTTTGAGGTGTTAAGGTCAATTCAAAAATCCCGGTAGGGAATACAATAAACGACGTTGGTCCTGTAACCAATGTTGGTGAAGGGGAAACCGATCACGGTTAATATAATCATCGTTGGTAGGAGAAATTGGTAAGATTTGATTAATAGGTGGTTTTGGGCTTATCTTTGATTGCACAAAGAATGAAAGGGAACTGGTTGGGTTTGTGATAAGGTGATAAAAACTTAGAAATGTGTAAGAGGTTAGGAATAAGGATCTAGACGGTTGTGGTGGCTAGATAAGGATATGGGCTGGAAAATAGGTGACTGAACATAGGGAATAATAAGTTCAAATAATAGAGAGATAAATAACTTAATGAATAAGTACATGAATGATACAAAATAAAACGCACTTACTTGTTCCTATAAGATTGGTGGGTGAAGGAAGGTGATGATCGATCTGTGATCCTAGTAGTCGAGTGTCACGGAAGTGCTTCCTAAAATGTTACTATGAATTCATATGCCTTCGAGATCAGTCTTGGAACTTACTTGGGTCTCTCGGTTAAATGTATTGTGTCATCTTGATGCTTGAGAAAACTCAATCTCATGCTTGAATGTAGATATCTCTCTCAAAATTGGAAGTGACCAACCTGGGAGAAAGGTTTCCAAATTGTATATATGGTGACCGATGATGGTCAAGGTAACCGATGTCGATTGAGGGTTAACTAGTTTTTGTCAAGGCGTGATATCCTAGGTTTACCAAAAATAGCAGATCTTGGTTATTTTTGGCGAGATCTACCTGTAGGTCCGAGTATAAAGTGGTGGTTAACGCTTAGATAAGCGGGCATGTTTTTGGAGAAACAATAGGAATTTTATATTAGGGTTAGACTAAGTCATAGGTGGTTAGGATAGGTGGAAACTAAGTCTTAGTTAATTAATAGGCTAAGAATAGGTCCATGGTGAGGTGTCTAGGTGATGTGGTTGGGTGATGTGGCTAGGTGAGGTGTAAATTAATTTAATTAAAGTAATTAAATTAATAAATTATGTGAGGATGGGTATTAATTCAATTGTAAGTAACTAAATTAATATGAATATGAGGGAAAGTGTTCATGGTTAGGTTAACACATCGTGGCTCTCTAATCGAAAGATGACACATAGGAGTGTGACCTAAATTTGGTGTCTACATTTGCCCCTTTTTGTCGTGTTGTTTATATTGATAAGTGATGCTAATAAAAATAGGAAGTGGTTGCCCCAAGTAAGGTTAAAGTTGAGGTTTCCCAAGTATGGGTGGAGGTGATCCCCTAAAACTAGGAACCCGATGAGGTGTTATACGAGTTGGTGAGTGATTTGATAAATGTGTAGTTGGTGAAATTTAAGGTAGGCGGGAAGGGTATGGGAACTTTGGGTATAGGGTAATGGTCAAATCATGTAATGATTAATGGGCCAGTCAAATCGTAATAGGTAATGGAAATCAAATGCACGCACATGTATAGACCGTGACATGGTACTAGGTTGAAGAGCTTGTAAATTGTACATCGTCCGAGACTAATAGGTTTATATAGACAATTTTGAAGTGATCCGTATCCGGGTATAGGATATGGTCCGAAACACAACATAGGTTAGGTGCGAGAACGTTTAGGTATGATCAGGTACACCATGGGTTTGGTCAGGATAAATGGCATGGAAAGAGGCAAGGTATGGTTGTTAGGCTAAAACAACATAGGTAACATCAGCACAAGGTATAGCGAGTACACAAGTTCAAAGGTCACACATAGTGGTTCCAATCAGGGTATATAGGTCATGGCATGGGTTAGGTCAAAGTATAGGTAAATAACAAGTCCTTAAATGTAATTAAGGAAATATATGGGTAGTTTTAGGCATGTAGGTAGGGTGCATTGGGTGTTTGTACTGAAAAGGGTATTTGACAGGAATTAATTTTGGTCAAAATGGGAAAAATTGGATTTTAAAGGTAATGGTAGTGAACCGATGTCGCTTAAGTTATGACCGATGTAGGTTTGGTAGGGCATGACATGACCGACATCGCTTAGGACACTTTGGGTTTATAAGGTATAAATTTCGTATCTAATGGAATCATTATTGTATTTTCACTTTGACAAAGTGACAGAGATTTTTGATTTTTTTCACTTTCTGGGAGAAAAGGACAAGCATCATTGACTGGCTAAGGTAGAGATTACCATTTGGTGAGAGGATCTAGGTAGATGGGTCTAGGAGATCATTTGGAGATGCATGATTGATGGAGATATTCTCGAAGATTTTCATCATGGCAGAGGGGGAGAGGGTTCTGTGTGACAACCGGTATAGCGCCCAGATGTGCCACCAGTAGGCAACACCATGATGAGGTAGGGGCATTTCCTAACTTGGTATTTGATCCAATTATGTTTTAAAATGAAGAACAATTTAGATGGGAATGTTAATTTTGAAATGTGGGTGAAAATTGACGAAATATGGGGGAAAGGTTGAGATATAGGCTAAGTAGGGTGAGAAATAAATGTGGGGTAGAGGTGGTTGGGATTGAGTAGGATTGTAGGTTGTGTTTGTCAAATTTTAAGAAATAGGGGAGGGGGTTTTTCAGTTTTAGGTGTCATGACCAGAGAATGACATCGATCTAGGTTTTTCCAATGTTGGTCGGCTTTGCCACCAAGATCGGTCAGACTAGGGTTACCGACATTGGTTAAATGGAACTTATGTCGACCAAGGATAACCGATGATGGTTAAGGAGATTAGTGAAATTTAGGGTTAAGGAGGAATGATGGTAAGAAGGGTTAGGTATGAAAGGAAAATGGGTAAAGAAGGGGAAAGTAAACATTGTGCGGAGAGGATAAGCCTAAAGTATGACCTTTTGGCGATATGGGATAGGTGAATAGGTTAAACAATGTTAATGTGATATGTCATGATTATAAAGGGTAGGAGGTTTTTAGGTGAATTAATTAAATAGGGTAATCATGATTGATGTGGTTGGATATGATTTTGGGGTTAATAGGTAATTGGAGAAATTTGGGTCTTAACAAAGTTGTGGGTTGTTAGATGCGGGCTGGGGACCAGCTATGGATGTGGGAAAGAGTACCACTTACTCTATTAGTAGAGATGCGGTTGAGTGTGACTGTGGAGGAGTGGGGGCACATGACTGATGCTAGATTGATTGGGGTCTAACACTACCAGAGTGTAGCTCGAGATCTGAGTTTGATGGTCACACTCATCGATAGATGGGATTCAGAAACCAATACTTTTCATTTACTGATGGGTGAGATTACTGTCACCCTATAGGATGTATATTGGATCCTATGGCTACCAATAGTTGGGGAGCCATTTTATTCAATTACTTTGGAGGCATCGAGAGAGTCGATAGTGCCTATTTTTGGAGAGCGATGGGCGAGCTGAGGTACCATAGCGCGAGCCTTAGCTATGGAGAGATGTATGTGGCCTATCCTCAAGAGATGAGGTTGGTGGTTTTGATGATGGAGGTGGTATGTTTTATCGCTTTACCGATGCCGAGGGTGGGATATTCCCATGAGCATTGATGGGAGTGCTCCAAGATATGGTGGAGGAGTGGGTCTATTTTGCATGGGCACTAACATTCCTGGTACAACTATATAGGGAGTTTTGGGCCTATGGGAATTTATGGTGGTTTAGTTTTTGATGCACCTTTCTTTTTTTGGGCATATGAGCACATCATATGTGTATGTCCAGTTGTTTTTCCCGACATGATTGGTTTGGGGGTGGCTTGGTCAAGGTTGGATATAGATGATGGGTACCAGTTGGTGGGAAGCACATGGTGGTTAGGGCCACACATGATGTTTTTTATTACAGGGAAGTTGTTGGAGAGGATTATCTGAGTTGATATTGTGTGGAGACCATATGTTGGTTATCCTTCATACATGCATATGGCAGAGGAGTTAGAAGAGTTACAATGCTCCAAAGGGATACAAGGGCATTGTACTCAAAGAGTGACGCAGATGATACCCATAAATAGGGTGAGATGGTAGTTTGGGCTACTACAAGACATTCCCGCACCCTTCCCACAAAGATAGATGACAGATGACGTGGAGAGACCTATGTCTCTACCACGACTATATGTGCCTATAGGGCATGAAGAGTAGGCGGGAAAGGTGAATTGATGATGTTGGGGTCACAAATAGGTATAGCAAAGGGTGGGTGGCACGATACAAGTGATACCACTAAGGAAAAATTAGCCAAACTTAGTCACCATCACAAGACATAGGGATACCTTATAGGGTTAGGTGGCTTTCCTTCAAGCATATATCGCAGCGTTACATAGGTAGCTTATCGAGTCCGAGGCATAGGTTATCATTTTACAAACTCGAGTAATGGCCTTACAGTCTAAGTTGCATAGGGATAGGCTCCTACACAGGATAGAGATGGATATGGGGACAAATAGCCTCCTTATAGGTGTAGGTAGCAGGTTTGTAGGGCCATTTGGCCACTGCCCAAGCTCAAGTTTTGGCCTTACAGCCCAAGTTACAACGCAGAACCTCCACAGTCTCGGGGGAAAGGTTCACATGCTACATGTAGTCATGAAAGGATAGGATCCCATGGTACAAAGAGGAGGAAAGTGTTCACGGTATAGGGTCCGAGGATAGCCCTAGTAGGACAAAGCTCACAAGTTACTATGAGATCTATGACACCACCACAGATGGTGCCGATGGAGAGATTCAGGGATGCCCTAAATTAGGCTCATTATTATCGTGATCATTTGATGAAGGTCAAGATAGATGTCCCTCCTATTCAAATTATAGGGCATAGCAGGCATCAAGTGATAGGGCGAGATCCTACACTCATAGTTCGTAGATTACATGGGGTCGATGAGCCCGGAGACGGTGGTCGGTAAGGCTACTAGTTCATGAAGGTCGCGACCCATCTACGGGCTAGGTGGATTTGAGACCGATACCCATGTGAGGTGGAGAGATGCTAAAGCAGGGTTTCGTGAGGTAAAGAGGAGGAGGAGACATATGAGATAGGCATGGATATCAGATGGGGTGATGATTAGTCACCTAAGATGATCATTGTATTGATTTTTGTCATATACCACCTACGTGTCAATGATGGTGATGATGTATATGATGGTTTTGATATTTTTGGCATTATACCGACTTGTGTGCCAAAGTTAGTGAGGTTGTATCTAAGCAATTTGAGATACATGTATGTATTTGTATCAGTGTATAGTTATATTGATACAAATACTTTCATTGTTATATACATGATGATATTTATGGTTTGGATGGTATACTTGTGTATTTTATTTTAGTTTTATTGTATATGTGATGTAAATGAGGTGAATTAGGCATGATTGATTCGATGCCATGTAGGCATGGTTGAGTTAGGTCAATTAGGCATGGTGGAGTTAGGTATAGGCATGTTTGAGTTAGGTCGGTTAGGCAT
Source organism: Taxus wallichiana var. yunnanensis (assembly GCA_018340775.1). Lineage (NCBI taxonomy): Eukaryota > Viridiplantae > Streptophyta > Pinopsida > Cupressales > Taxaceae > Taxus > Taxus wallichiana. The sequence continues at coordinate 65,283,275 of CM031236.1, forward strand.
GGTCGAGTCACGTCAATTAGGCATGGTGGAGTTTAGGTTTTTGGTTTTGATTTGATTTCCAAGTTATTGCTAGCATGGAAAAATAAATGATGATGAATATTTATGGTATGGTTTAAATTTCTGAAATATTGGATATCATGGAAATGTGAAATGATTAATGTATGATATGATGATGTAATAACTTGGTAAGTATGCATATTGATATGTTTTTATGTTTGTTTAATTTCCAAGTATTGTATAAGATGGAAAATGACTAAGGAAACATGTGAATAGAAAATATGGGGAGAAATTGGTTAGGGGAAAGAGTGGTCAAGATAACCTCCAAGGGCCTCATGCCCTAAGAATGTTGCCTACATAGCCTTGGAAAAAAGGGGCCTCGGGCTGATGTAGTTCTCCCATAAGCTAGGGAAGAATAAGATGAGGTTAAGGAATGGGTTGGTAGGTGTTAGGCATGGATTGGGTCTAGGTCATTTAGGCATGATTGAGTCTAGGTCATGTAGGTATGGTTGAGGCTAAGTCATATAGGTGTGGTTGAGGTTTTAGGTCATATAGGCATGGTTGAGTTTTAGGTCATATAGGTGTGGTGGAATGTAAATGTTGAAGGCTTGGTCATGTATAGGATAATCAACAAATAATGAAAAAGGTGAATGGTAAGAGGTGATAAAAAGAAGTGCCTAATTGATAAGAACCATAACGAGTCGATCATACCAAAGATGGGCTTATGAGCGTAAGACCCTAAAGGTATTACATAATGGACTATTCTAAGGTAGAAGAAAGTCACATGATCACGAAATGTCACATTTGCGGCACATCCCTTGAGCAGACGGGAGATTAGGGTGAAAAGGGAATGAGGTGAAATAGGTTGGTTTAGTGTAGCCTTGGTGTGAGACAAAGATGCCAACTTGACAAGAGGCCCAAGAACAAAATAGGCAAGTCCATGACAAAAAGTATATATATGTATATGTATGTGTGTGTGTGTGTGTGTGTGTGTGTGTGTGTGTGTGTGTATGTGTATATTGTTTTTGTTTCGATAGACTGATCGATGCGGGAAGTCTATTTGGGATGAATAGAATATCTCCTTGAGGTCTTCATGAAGTTGATCGATGCGGAAGCTTATGAATATTTTTATTTTATTTTTACAAGGATAGTCTTCTTTTTGTGATAGACTATGTACAAAATGGCTTGCTTTGTATAGTTGTCCTTCGAGGGAGCATTCTATTTATAGTAGTGAGATAGAAAGAAAATATGTCCTTTTGAGGGAATCATATTTTTTCTAGAAGTTTGACTTAAGGATCTGAATCCCATTTTTATTTTTGACATTGTTGTGTTTTTGGACTTTTAAGTCGTGGACAAGACTATAGAGAAAAATAGGCTCTTTTTTGGAAGACAAACCCATAGCACACAGAGGTTAGCTACTATAGGGAGGTTTTAGGGAATGAATGACATGAGATTCCATCTTGAAAAAGATGAAAAGTATCCATGAGAATCATGCCATGAGTAGATCCGTAGTACTCATATTGAAGACAAGGCCGAAAAGTGACGGGTAATCACATGATTCTTTTTATTAGTTGATCCTTAAAATAGGTAAGGGGAAAGAGAAAGGTGCTCAAGGCACGAGCGTTTTAATAGATAGAAGATGATATAGGACTTGATTCATAAATATAATGGTTGAAGATGTAAGGCATTGAGGGGATCGGGTTCGAGTTTACCTTCGAGTGAAGACAAACGATAAGCACTTGATCCATAGGTATGAGTAACGATATAGGGTCCAAGCCAATTAGGAGAAAAATTTCCCCATTTACTTTTCTCATCTTTTGTTACATGTTGATTTTCCTTCAAGACGAGGTCGCCGACCTGGAAGGTTCATTCGTGGACATGTTTATCGTAGGAATGTTTGATATGTTTTTGATATATTTGGAGGTGATTGAGAGCATTGAGGCATCATTCATCTAATAACTCGAGTTGTGCAAATGGTCCTAGAGAAAATCATCATCGGTGAGCATCTCTTTGAGTGAGATACGAAGAGATGGAATCTAGAATTTAAGAGGCAGGACAACCTCTATACCATAGACTAGAGAGAAAGGTGTAGTAGCAGTTGAGGTACAAATACTAGTACGATAAGCCCATAAGGAAAAAGGAATGTGTGTATGACAATCCCTTCAAGTATCACTAACCACTTTCATAAGAATTTTTTTAAGGTTTTTTTGGTTGATTCAGCTTGTCTATTTGTTTGAGGGTAGTAAGGTGAAGAAAAACTAAGTTGAATTTCAAAGACATGAAAGAGTTTCCGTAGGGTTTTTTTTTCGAACTGTTTTCCGTTATCGGTGATGAGATGATGAGGAAAACCAAAGCAAAAATGATGTGGTGATTGATGAATTCACATATTTTCTTAAATTTTGTAGAAATAAGAGGTATGGCTTAGACCCATTTAGTGTAATATTTGGTAGCAAAGTGACAATCCATTGATGGTGTTGTGAAGAATGAGGATTTATCTTTCCAACAAGATCCAAACCCCATTGAGAGAAAGGCCAAAGGTCTCGTGTGACCTGTAAGGCATGACTAGGTGTGTGATGAAGATTATCATGTTGTTGGCATTTCACACATCATTTGACATAGTCACAATAGTCATAGTTTATGTTTGGCCAATAATATCTCGTGTGAAGGATGCATTTAGTGATAGCTAAACCACTGAAGTGGCCTCCACAAATTTTGTCGTGAACTTCCTTGATGGTGTAGGGAATTTCACAACTTGTAAGGCATCGTAAAAGAATACCATCGAAGCCACATTTATAAAGAAGACCACCCATGATGACATAATGAGAGATTCCTTTTAGAAAGGTGCATTATCTATTACGAGTAAGGAGGGAAGGTAGAATTGAAAGGGAAAGGAAATCTACAAACTGCTTATACTAAAGGTCACGTGGGTTGGGTTAACGGTTCGAGATGAGGTTGACGTCTTGAAATAAATAAGAAGGTGATTGCAACCTTTGTACTATGACAAATATTTTTGAGTCGAAGGGTGAAGTGGGTATCTAAGATGCAAGAAAATCCATGGTATCTATAAATTTTTAGTGGAGTGTGTGGTTGTTTGAAGCTCATAATGGTCAAAGGTAGTCAAAATATATCAACATGATGCTTATAATTTTGAAGTATTTCATTACAACATTGGTATATGCCATTAACTTGATTTACGACCATTTGGGAATCACCAAATATATAAATCAATTTTGCATCTAAGGTGATGGTGGCTTGAGACCTAATACAAGTTCTTCATATTCGGTGATATTATTAGTACAATCAAAATCTGGCTTGAAATATAGTGGCACAGGTTCACTGTCTAGAGGAATGAGGTTAACGCACGCACCACCCCCATGCTAACATTTAGAACCATCGAAGAATAAGGTCATTTGGTAAACAGTATTGTCCAAAGAGAGTGTATTGATGGATTAGTCGAGGAAATCAAAGTTAGAGGATTGATTTCGGAGAGGGGTGCGTCTACAAGTTGGTCAAAAAAATTGACCTTTGATAGATGAATTTGATGTCGAGGTCTACGAGAAGTGAGCAGCATTATCCAACGTGTAGCACGTTGTGTGTGTAGGGATTAGGCGTACATGTAATGTAAGGGGTTAATATTGGTGACGACCAAGGTTTTGTGATTGAGTAGGTAATAACAAATTTTAGTGGCAACAAAAACTAAGGCTAAGTAGAGTTTTTCAAGCGTGGGTGTATCTGATTTCATAGCTCAAAAGGGTACGACTTATGTAATAAACCACATGCTCTCTATGTTGTTCGTCACAATGAGCGAGCATAGCACCCAAGGAATGATCCATAGCAGAAATGTAAAGGTAAAATTGTTGGTTATCCTTAGGAGGAATGAGTACAGTGGTTGGAGAAGGTGCTATTTTAAGGCCTCAAGGGCTTTATAGCATTCATCATCCATTTGAAGGAGACGTCCTTTTTTAGGAGATTATGAAATGGGTGGTAGCGGTCGGAAAGCTACAAAATAAAATGACGAATAGATTACAGCTTACCTTGTAAAATAAGAAGTTGGAGAAGGTTATTAGGTGGAGGTATTTTGAGAATAACCCTTATTTTAGCATGATCTACTTCTATGCCACGTAAAGAAATGATAAAACCAAGGAGCTTTCCGAGAGAAAAGCAAAGACACACTTCTTTGGTTGAAGGCGAACACAATATTTGATGAAACGGTCAAAGATGACCTTCAATACTATAACGTTTTTGGCCCGATGTTTGATTTAGCAAGAAGTTCATTTGCATAATCTTCCAATATACGATGCATGATGTCATGGAATATATAATTCATAGCCCGATGATATGTGGCACTAGCTTTTTTAAGGCCAAAGGGCATAAATCGATAGAAAAATGTCCCCCAAGGAGTGATGAAGATATTTTTGTGTTGATCTTCTGGGTGAGTAATATTTGGTTATAACCCGAGAAACCATCTATGAGTGATAGCATCTCATGGTTAGTGGTAAGATCAACTAGTTGGTCAATACTAGGTAGAGGAAAGTCATCTTTGGGGAAGCTAAGTTAAGGTCATGAAAATCCATGCAAATGTAGAGTCCCCCTATCACTTTTATGACAGAATGATGTTAGAGATCCATTAGGGATAATCAATGGGTAGGATGAAGGAAACTCGAAAGAAGGCATTGAAGTTCTTCTTTGACAAGAAGGGAAATGTGAGGATGCATTTTCTATAGCTTCGTTTTATGGGTTTGGCTTCAAGAATAGTGACGATATTGTGGACCACAATGTTTGGGTCAATACCGGCATATTAGCATAGGACCAAGAAAAAGCGTTGCTATGATCCCGAAGGAAAGAAGTAAAAGCTTCCTGTTCGAAACATCTAAATATTGGCCTATCTTTAAAATGTGTGGGTCATCCTGAGTGTTAATATTGATTTCAATTGTTGATTCATTTAACATGGTTTGTGTCTCAGAAGGCAACGACCGATGAATATAAGAATCTTCCACACCAAGGTAGGTGAGAATAGACTCATCATCTTGACATTGAATGACGTTAATGGATGGTGTATCATCTTCGATCATGTTTGGGTACATCAAGGGAAGAGAAAAGGGAGCCTTGTCATTGCATTGATAAGTCGAGGTCCTAGGAAATGGTGTTTATGAAAAAAGTTAGGAGGGATGGATTCTGGATCCATCGACTCTATGGGTGAAGGTGGTGAAGTTGGTAAATGGGGCGAAGAAGGTTTTTCATCGCCAATAATTTCAACGCGAGCTTTCTTGGAAGATAGTTCAAAGCCCGTACCACTATGGTCATTGTGTTTAAGTGTGGTACACGGAATGATAGTATGAAGGCCTTGTTTGTAGAACCTAAATCCAAATACTTTCCATGCATAATGGTGGAGGAAAGTGTGGGCAAAGTGACGGTTGGCGAGAGATTGGAGGTCAGAGGAAAATGGTCATGTTTGGGAAGGTAGTTCGGGTAAGTAGATAGAAGTATCAAGTCCCTCGTATGTTAAGTTTATAAGAAGGTGGGGAGGACCATAAGGAAACACCTCACCTATGCAATGGTCATAGCGAGGGTTTTGGCATAGGTTACCATACTCTTGTGGAGTAAGGAATGTGTCGATGTTGTACATGAGATACTCCCGTGAGTGAGACATTGGAAAACACCCTCTAAGGGATCAATAGTAGATATGTGGGTGGTGGGAATAGATGAATCAATAGGTGATTGGGAAGAGGAAGCATTGGTTGGTTGGAAGGTAGATGGGTCAGTGTAGAAGCTACGGTGGTAGTGGGCATGGAGGAATTAGGTATGGGAGAAGTAGTGGCAGCATTAGTGGATAAATTTGTAGGTGAAGGGGAAGTGGCGGGAGTGGGTATGGAGGAATTACGTGTGGGAGAAATAGCGGAAGCATTGGTCGATGAATTTTTGGGTGAAGGGGAAGTGGCGGCGAGTGGTAGATGCCTTAACTAAGACGAGGACATCATTTGGTCAAGACATCATGTTGCAAAGTTTTAAATGGTAAAGGGTTAGCTAGGCTAGTATAGTTATGCCCTTCATGTTTAAATTTTACATAGGATGTAAATTTTAAGGAGCATGACACATGACATGGATCCAAGGTCAGCCAAGAAACAGTTATAATGGAATTCTCCTTCTAAAATGTAGAATAATTATGGCATAGTATAGGGGCCCACACAAACATGGAGAATGATGGTACCAATGGTTGAAGTGATGGCGTCATTGAATGAACGCAATATAAATGGGTTATTATAAATGTAATTTGAAGGAATGCACATTTAATTGTACATGTGGGATGAGATGATGTTGATGTTGGCACTAACATCGATCATAACACGTTGAACATGTATATTATCAATATAAACAAAGATGAAAAGAGTGGGATCAGGGTCATCTGATTAGAGAGGTATGATATCCTCATCAAAGAAATTGAGGGTGGCCACTTGATGAGTGGTAGTGGGGGTAGAGGAAGGAGATGATTTAGTAAGAGAGGCCATGTGATGAGGGGTGATAATGGAGGCCACAAGTGTGGGATAGTTGGGTAAAACTTTCATGGATTGTAAAACCTCCATGAGGGCTTATCGAGGTGACTTAGAGGTTTGGACGAGGTCATACAAAGACATTTTTAAAGGGGATTAGTCTAGTTGTTTTATCATTATACGATGGGTGACCCTTTTAGAAATAGGGTATGTGGGTCCCCAAATGGTGATTTTGTGTGTGGGTGCAAATGGTATGTTAGGCATAGGATTGGCAGTTGGGCTAGTAGTTTTCACTTTTCATTTGTCTTTTGGGGCGTGAGTAGTAATGCTAGCCATATTGATATGGGGTGAAGGAGCAAATGATCTATGATAATTGTAGTGACATGACGGGAAATAGAATGTGGGACAATATTTTTTTGAAAGAAGTTAAGCACACTCACATTTAGGTAGAGGTTTAGCTAACTCTTTGATATGGACCATGTTGATCTCAAATGTTGGTGGCGGGTAAAAAAGGTTATGGAGGAGGAGATGCGGGGTGATGAATTGGTAAAGGTGGGATAGAGTCCTCATCTCAAGATCATCATCGTCAAAATTTGTTTCGTAATAACATAGTTGGAGAAAATTAGTTTTTAGAGCCTTACAATTCTCTACATCATGTCCTGACACATGATGGTAGGCACAAATTTTGGTCTCGTCAACTCCTTTTGGTTTGGTTTTGAGTTGGTCGTAAGGTCTAAGTGGCGGAAATGTGATAAAATAGGTTTCTAAAAGGTTGGCTAAAATGTTGGCATACGACCTAGTCAATGGATCATAGTGTGAGGTGAGTGTGGGTTTGGGTTCAATGGTGGGTGATTGTGGTTGGATAGGTGCTACAGGAGGTGGAATTAGAGGTGTGATATGTTTGACCAATAGTTTGGGAGGTGGTACCATCTTAGTCTTAGGTTTTACCTTCGTTGGTAAAGGTGTAGTAGATGAACTAGTAACGAAAGGGGTTGTAGTTCTAACTACCTCTTTAGAGGACAAGTTGGGACTACAAGATCTTCTTCTGAGCTTTCTTCCTTTATGGCTGATTGTGCAACTTGAATTGAATCAACATTCTCTTCAAATAGAGTGTCAACATGGACACTACTTTCTGAGTAAACCGATCGTTGATCTCGCTTCTTCTTTTTCTCTTCTTCACGCTGCCACAAAATCAGTCTTAACCACCATTTTTTCAACCTTCGTTGGTAAAGGTGTAGTAGATGAACTAGTAACAAAAGGGGTTGTAGTTCTAACTACCTCTTTAGAAGGTAGGGGATTTTAAATTTTGATTTCACCTTCCCGGGTAAAGATGAAGGAGGTGTAAGTGATGCGAAGGGAAAGTGTATGGTGGCAGAGGATGGGTTATCCAAGGTGATAACAAAGTTATGGTAAAGGTGGTTGGTGGAGGCCGATGGAAGGTATGGGCTATAGAGAATAAAGTCTCATAGGTAGTGATGAAGTTATGGTAGCTAGTGGGGGTATAGGTGGTAAGAAAGTTGTGGGTGACAGTGAAGGCCATGGACGGTTGATTGGGCATAATAAAGGATCATGATGAAGAGGCAACCTCACGTGCATTTTTAATTTTCTTTGTGTAGGGGGTCGCTTGACCAGGGGTAGACGGTTGAGGTCTGAGGATAGATGAAAGGGGAAAAGGTGAAAAAGGTGTGGTGGGTGAGACTAGTGTGTACGCGGCCTATAAGGTTGTGTATTCCTTTTAGGAGGAGGAATTTATTTTTACGAGATTGGGAAGATGTGGCTAAGTCCAATTGGACAGGTGGATGGACAAGGCTTGATGTCGTCATGACACCTAGGGTAGTGATTGGTCTAGATATGGGAGAAGATGTGGGTGCAAGTAGGTTCTTAGGCATAGGAATGGTTTTGGTTGTGGTAAAGGTTCGAGATGTAGGCAAGGGTGATGAAGAAGTTGTTTCAATAGGCATGGTCATGGTTGATTTGGTCACTTGAAATACCTTTGGATAGATCGTGGAGGTATCAATAAGTGACATTTACATTTGGGTTGAAAAGGGTAACCGAAGGCATCCCCAAAGCATGGAATTATCAACATAATCCAAGTGGTCACCAAGCAAGAAAACGGCACTACTGTGAGAGGATATATAGTTGGTTTAGTGGCAAGACCCATAAAATATGTCTCGTGAGATAGGGAACTCGGTTAGCCTCGACTTTGTGGGTAAAAGAGTCGAGAGCAGATGAACATTATCTTGGAATGCTAATGGGGAATTGTCACCAATAGGCAAAGTGGCATGTCTAAAGGATCCCCCATGGGTAGGAGAGATGGTAGGTGGGGTGAGGTAGATTCTTCTTTTGGTGGAGAAGAAAGTGAGGATGATTCTCCCATGGGTAGGAGAGTTAATATTGTTGATTGTTCATTAGGTTGTGAGGTAGATGGTGAAACAACATCGGCGAAATTATGGACTTTCGTGGGTGGAGGTGGAGATGAAAGGGACTCCTCTGTGGGTGAAGGAGTAGATGAGGTAGGATCCTCCATGGGTAAAGGAGCTCGTGCTAGAATCTCCTTGATAGAGGGGATAGGAGGAAATTGAGGAATGGTTGGTATGACTTCAAAAATAGCATGGACTTCACAGACATTGTTGTCATTGGTTGAAGGTTCACCATTTTGATTAGATGATGGTGTATGGTTAGGGAATGGATTCTTAAAGATATGCAAGTTTTGATTAGTGGTGTGTTTGGGTTGTCCAAGATGAGATCTCCATTATCTAACATTTCTTGGACAATGTTCTTGAAGGTTATACAATTACCATCATTATGGACTTTGACGCAATGATAGTTACAATAGTCATGTTCCTTATACAATGTATGCATAGGAAGAGCGGGGTCAAAACCAAGTATGTGGTTTTATGGTTGGAAGTGCAATGGCTCCACCTTAAGAAGCTTTTCTAAGACTGAAGAATAAGGTTCCCCTATTGGAGTGTACTTTCGTTGCTCAGTCTAAACTGAAAAAATTTTGAATGGGAGAAAGATTGGAGGAAGGTTTTGCTTGGTTAGATGGGTGAGATGGGCCAGCTTTGAGAACTACCGCATTGGCAGATCCCTTGGATTTTGAATAATTGTTTTGGGGATTTGAAGATGAAGAGGTATCATTTGATTTGAATGTGTGTTTTTGTTACGCAATTGAATTTTCTTCTCTTCAATGGCACAAATTTCTAGTTTTCACACCATGGTAAATGCTTTGTCAAAGGTATGAAAGGTTTATACTTGTAGATTTGGTGAGATGTGCCTAGCACAAGCTCTAGTGAACAACTCTATAAGCTCAATTTGAGGTAGCTGGAATGTAAGTTGGTTGATGAGGCTTCACCAACGAGCGATGAAATCTATGATAGATTCATCATCATACTGTTATGTTGAGTATAGGTCAGTCATGGTGACTTTCTTGATGACATTGATTGAGAAATGGTCCAAGAAGGCTTGATCCACTTGGTTAAATGAGTAAATGGAATGTCTAGGTAAACCACTATACCAATCTAACACGGGTCCTGTCAAGGACATCGAGAAAGTTCTTAGGAGTAAATCATCATCATGGATGATTATATAACACCCATGTTTGAATGACCGCAAGTGTTGTTGCAGTCCTCTTTAATGTTAAAATGGTTGAACTTGGGCATTTCCCAAATGCACGGGTGCACAAAGCGAATGGGAATATATGGATGAATATGATAATTACATATTTCATCATAAGTTAAGGAGTTACAAGAGCTAGAAACTGATGCTTCTAAAGTTTGCATATTTTCCATCATCATCTTAATGAGGTCATTGGTGGGTTGTGAGGAATGGGCACCCCTATAGTATAAGGGTTTGATGATGAATATATGATGTGGACGACATTCTAGTATATGGTGGTTCCAAGTAGGAGGACTGTGAAGGGGGAATAGATGTAGGTGAAAAATATCTAGAATAAGCGATAGATGAGATCAAGTGTTGGTGATATGTGTAAGTAGGTGGGGTAGTCGTAACGACTCTAGTAGTGATTGGGGAAAGGACTGTGGGATGGAGAGGACAAGGTTTTGGAATGGGGTATGAGTTTTCAATATCATGGGTGGTTGCAATGCAACATGTACATATGAGCTAGTGGGTGTAGATGGGGCTATGCTCAAGGTGGCTAGTGAAGGAATAGTTGACACCACAGGTGTGATAGATGTCATAGGTGTAGCAGTTATAGCGGATGTGGGGTCCAATCGAGACACCACAGGTGGTAAAGTGGATGAAGGTAACATCAAGATAATGGTAGCTGATGTGGAAGTGGGGGCAAGGGTAGGAGGGATAGATACGGACGTGACATCTACTAATTATCCCGAGGAGTCCTGGTAGATGAGTGGGTAAGATAGTATTGGAGGAAGAAGGATTATTTTCAGGATTCTTGCGAACTCCTCATCACCAATACTAATGGTAATGGGCTGAGTTGGATCCATAGGCGATAGGATGGAAGGGGTGATGGGCTAGGTGGGAGTGGATGAAGGATAGCGTGAAACACAAGGGCATTGGTTTGGTTGTGAGTCAAAACCATGTGAATTAGCGTAGACCTAGTAAAATGTACTCTGTAAATGGCACAAAAAAATAGTAGAAATGGAGAAGGATGGATTCTGGGAGGTGAAACTAGTTGGTGTTTTAATTAGAAATCAAACACAGGAACCAATGACGGTTAAAGGGTGACCAATGATGGTTACAATAACGATACCTAAGTTACTATGGGAAATCAATAGTTTTGAAAATGAGGCAAAAACTAATGAAAATGAAATAAGGAAGTTGTATTTTACTATGATTTTAAAATTTTGGGGGTGTGACGATGTCCTGAGAACTTTAAAAAAGAACAGAAGATGTGATGAATGTTTTTTGGGTATAATGACCAAAAAGAGTTGAAACCGACACCGCTTAGGTAAACTGATGACATTCATATGTAAATTGATGACAGACGCTGACCAACATCGGTTATTGTGAAATTTGAAAAAGTGACTAAAAATCAATTTTTGTGAATTAAGTCGATGGAATATCAACCTAAAAGTCCGAGTGTGATAGAAGTAGACCCCGACATACTCAAAAATAGTCAAAATACTACAACCGTGATGGTGGAGTGTGAAAGGAAGAATAAAATGAAGAACGCAACCTCACAACTCAAAACACAACCCAAGAAAAAGCTAAGAAAAACATGCAATCCTATAAGTGAATTTTATGTTTTTAGTTTATGTTATTTAAGACTGACTTGTGAATTCAAAACAGATTTTTGTTATTGGTAAGGCATCCTATAAAGAGGAAAATTCTAAAGGGTGGTTTTAGGTTATATTTTGGAGGGGGTAGTCCTTTCTCTAAGGTAATGACTGGATAGAAAAACCAGCTGGGAACCCACTGTCAATCCTCTGATCGTATGATCATTGACAACTTCTTCCAGGTAAGATGTTGTTTAAGAAGATGTGTGAATTTATATTTGTGCAGTTTGGCAAAGAGGGAGAGAGAAGAGAAAGTTTTCGATGATTCAATTATGTCAACCATCATCTGGGCATGACTTCTAGTGTACAGTTGCGCTTAGTTTTAATGTGAGATAAAAATGCAGGTATAGAAGTATGAAATGCAAGTATTTTAAAAACCCAAATTGAAATGTGATAATCGATGTAAACAAAGAATGAATAGGAAAGAGAATGACTTTCACTAATGCGAATGCAAGAAGAAAAATAATGATTCTTTTTAGTCCCGAAATACAAATGTCACTTAGACAAATAGAAGAAAGAGAAGATTCCCAGGGAGAGAATTTAATGTTAACTTCATTTTTAAAAAGAAACAAACATACAATAGTTCCCTAAGAATGAATAAATCCAAGGAAACTCGATGGGTCCCACTTAAGCGGCGTGCCAAAATGATTCACCGATTCTTAACAAATTAATGAAACAAATAGAGAGTGATAGGCTAGGGAGGAATACCTTTTGTGATTTCGGTTAAAGGTTGTGCATGGATTTTTATTTTCCAATCCAAGTTTACTACGAGAGCTCCCTTTTGGCTAGGAGGAACTACCTGAAATGTAAAACAAGACCACAAAACATAGTTAATAGCAAAAGGTTAGTGGATTTCCTAGCACAAGCTAGATCCAAGAAGTGTGATACTTCCTTGATGGTTTTCAATCCACTTATATATATAAATCAATACAAAACAAATGAACATGTAGATAAATGAATCTAGTGCTAGTAGTCTAATTTAGGTATCTCAGATTACTTATCAACTTTAATCCACTTAAATGCTTCAATATTAAACTGTCAAAGGTCACAGGTCAAGTCACAAGCTAGGCAGGTGGTCTGGAAGTCACAAACAGGGTCTAGGTAAGGCTTGGTATGATTTGGGGCTGATTTGGGTGATTGGTGTGCTTGTCAACTGAGGCAATTTTTAGACACGAGACCGATGCCGATAAAGGTGTGACCAATGACGGTTTTGCTATGAACAATATCGGTTAAGGATAACCGATCTTGATTTCTATGGGAAGGGTAAAGTATCATAAAAAAATTCCAAGTTCTCTTGGTTTCTATACTGAGAGATGAGGAAGTCCGTGGAGAGGTTTCGGTAGGGTATCCGGCTTGGGTGAGGATTTTGTGAGGTTTTGAGGTGTCAAGGTCAATTCAAGTAAAATCCTCGGGAGGGAATACAATGTAACCGACGTCGATCCCGTGACCGATGCCAATAAAGGGAAAACGATGGTGGTTAAGATAACTACCGTCGGTAGCGGAAATTCGGTAAGATTTGATTAACAGGTGGTTTAGGGCTTCTTTATGATTACATAGAGAATGAAAGGGAACTAGTTGGGTTTGTGATAAGGTGATAAAAAATCATAAATGTGTAAGAGGTTAAGACTAAGGATTTGGATGGTTTTGGTGGTTGGATAACAATACGGACTAGAAAATTGAGGTGATCGAACAAAGGGAATAATAAGTTTAAATAACGAGAGATATAAAGAACTTAATGAAAAAGTATAGGAATGATACAAAATCAAATGCACTTATTTGTTCCTGTAATATTGGTGGGTGAAGTAAGGTGGTGGTTAATCTGTGATCTTGGTGGTCAATGCCGCGAAGTGTTGTTAGTGCAAAATCACAAAGACACCCGGATGTTGATCAAATTTCTAGGTTGATCACTCTAGCATCCAAAGTGTGATTACACAACATGGAATCCTTTCTCCAAGTGTGGGACTCGTGAAAATATGAGAAAGGAATCTCCAGAGAAGGCTGGTTCCTAATCCTAAACTACCTGCCACAAGCTATTCCAGTGCAGGCAAGCTAATCTAATCCTAATCTAACCATGCCAAGGAGATAGAGAGAGAGAAAAAGGGAAAACAGAGCCTACACTAAAATGGTGATACACCAGAGAAGGAAAATGTTGAACATCTATCAAAACTGTCATGGAACAAGAAGAGGTGAGCAATGGGAAGGATGGACAAATGCATCACAGGCCCAAGGATAGATTTCACATGGAAAATGTCCCAAAACTCCATGAACACAGCTCCAAACCTGCAATGAACATTCAAACGTGCACAAATACCTGCAATGAAGAGAGGCAAGAAGAAAACAAGCAAAAACGAGCAAGGATGGACAGATGCATCACGAAACACGTTTTTGTTGCTTCAGAAGTTTGCACAGAACATCATTTTAATGGTAAAAGGCAAAAATGCCATTACAGAGTAGGGGAGGAGGTTCGAACTCCATTTTCAACCCTGGAGAAGAAAAGAAGGGAGGGCAGAGCTGAAAAGATGAACCACCTTTAGAAAGAAGCCTCTCCTTACAATTTATAGGAAGAATGAGAGAGGGAAGAGAGAGGAAATCTAGATCTACCCCAACCACTTCTAGGTTGCATTCAATTCACCTCATCATGGTGGTAGGTGAGAATCCTAGCAAAAGCGGTGGCGAACCGTATCTTACATTTAAGTTGGTTGTTGAAATGTCATTTCGCCATTACACACGCCAGAGATGTTTTTGATTTTCTCTATCCATCCTAAACCAAAATTCAAGATTGACCTAGAATCATGTAGAGAATTTCACCAGCTTTCCATTGATATAAAGAACGTGAAAATCTGAGCTCTGGATCGAAAGTTATGGCGATCTGAAGATTTAGGGCAAAAATAGGCCAAAACGGATCGGCGGGAAAATATTTGAATTTTTTCCGCGCTCTGCCACTTGGATGACATGTGTCAGGCTCTAATTCATCCACGGGCTCATCCTTTAAAAATTTCTTTTGGGCCCTTCCTTAATTTCTTGCCACTTGGACACGTGGCACTATTTTATTGGCTCGGGCCTGAGGGGCGCACTTTGTCCTTCGAAAATTTGGCATTTTTCACTTTGGGAAAATTTTCCCATTTCTCCCCCGCGTGCTCCACCACTCAAGTGCCACATGGCACGATTTCATTAGATGCGGGCCCTTCCTAACCATTTCCTTTTATTTTCCTTTGGAAAAAATTTCAAAATTTTCCCGCCGGGCCGATGAGGTGAAGACACGTGGTGAGATTTGATTCGTTGGCGGCTCTTTCAGCTTTTCGCATCCCACGCGTCCCTCGCGTACCTTTGGCCCGGATGTCCCAAACTACCTGGGACAAATATCTCCGAACCGCCCGATTCGGGCTTCCTTGTCCCTCTTTGCGGTGAAGACACGTGGCAAGATTCCATTGGCTCTCGGCTCTTTCGGCTTTTCGCGTCCTCCGCGTACTTTTGGCCCAAATGTCCTGGATGAAAGTCTCTTGTTTCAGCCGAATCGGCCGGTTCACGTCCTCCACATACTTTTGGCCCGGATGTCCCAAACTGTCCTGGGACAAATATCTCCGAACCGCCTGAAATGGACTGACTTGCGCCAAACCGCCGATCCGCGTCCCACGCGTACTTTTGTCCCAACTGTCCCAAACCGAGTGAAACAAAAGACTTAGACATTTTTCCTTGCTTTCGGCCATTTTGGATTTTCGCGTCCCATGCGTCCCGACGTCCCAACTATCCCCACCAGCGACCTAGACTAGGACTTAGCTGATTTTCTTCATTTTTTTTTTCGGCACCAAGCTTGGCTTTTTTGCAATTTTTTCACATTTTTAAAACTTGTTGGCTTTTCTTCTTGATGGACAAGAGTTAAAAGAAGCCGAGGGGACCCTAAACATGATTTTGGGCCTTGAATCAATCTACTTGCTCGACTCGAATAATCTGATGCATGTTATCAAAATTACCCTGGGGGTGAATTTTGATAACAATTTGGTGACTCAAATGGGGGTCATCTCGCCTCCGATGAAGTGACCAGTTCTCAAGCATCCATTGGGCATGGAGTCATGAGTCTGTAACCTGAAACTGATCTGAACTTTGAAAACCTCCTCTCTGAGCCACTTGGAAACCCACTGAAATGGAGTCGTTCTCACCAAAATGCCACCGAAATGGACTGCAAGAGCAAAACCAGCACCACAAAACTATGTACAGAACTGAAAATCATACATGCTCCAAATGGAACATGCAGAGTGTGCACAAGCACTTGTTCTACTAAAAGAAAACCTACCTACTCTACTCTAACTAGAAGCAAAGGCAAGCTAAACAAACCCTGTAAATTGGTTGTGAGAAATAGCTTCCTTTCTCAAAAGTGGCAGCCATGCAATTGATTTGGCATTGAACATGGCTGATTGGATGGATGGAAAATCAACAAGAAGTCTGGTCTTCCACCCAAATCATCAAGGTATCACCAAGGAAAATTCAATACCTCTTTTAGTTTCTCTCGCATTTGATCAAGAGGTATGACAGCTGATCCTTGGTACTTTGTAGCTCACCCTCATGCTCAGAAGCAAGCATGACTGGTTGTGACTTCTCCTTTGGCTCCAATAAAGCCAAATACCTGATTGGGCAAGGTATGGTCCGTTTGATATGCCCATAGTTCTGATTTTCAACTCCAAAATGGAGTCTTCTTGTAGACCCTCCTGAATGGATGGTGTGGAAGAAATGGTGAAATTCCTCTGTCCTTTCTCTTCCTCCAATGAAGAACATGAAAGATTTAAATCTTCCAATCTTGGTTCCAAAGAGCTGCTATAAGATGCAGGCTGCTACAAATGAATGTTCTCCTTCATGATAGTAGACTCAAGTGTTTGGAATGTGGATGATGAAAGAGAGAATGGTGGAAACTCAACCGGCTCTTCTCCATCAAAATAGTCCTCCAAATCTAAGATAAACTGCCTGGTCATGGCTGTCCTGCTGCAAATGCTCCACTTCCTCCATGGTGTCTTCTTGATCTGTAACTTGACCACCATGGTTTCTTTCACCCTCCAACATTGAGTTTGAGAGATCAAACTCCTCTTCAGTACTAGAACTTGAGAGAGGTGAAGTAGAAAGAAGAACTGAAGGTTCTCCTGTAGCCTGCTTTGTGCTCAAAGCCCTTGGATCTGCAATTTTCTCCTCCACAACTAGAATGTGCTCCTCTTCTTTTGGATCTGGAGCAGCTTCTCCTTTCTCTACTACTTGAAGACAATCTTGCTCTTGATAGAACTCTTCCTCTAGCACGAAGTTTTTCAAGTCAAACTCTTCAATCTGCTGCTCTAGAGGACAAGTTGGGACTGCAAGATCTTCTTCTGAGCTTTCTTCCTTTATGGCTGATTGTGCAACTTGAATTGAATCAACATTCCCTTCAAATAGAGTGTCAACATGGACACTACTTTCTCGAGTAAACCGATCGCTGATCTCGCTTTCTTCTTTTTTCTTCTTCTTCGCTGCTACAAAAATCAGTCTTAACCACCATTTTTTCAACCTTAGCCTCTTCGTAGGTTTAACCATCAAGGGGATCTTTGTCATCCCAAATTTGGCAGCCCAAACCCTCAATTTGTCTGTCATTTCTTTTCATTGGGCTCCTCTTTGTTGTTGTTTTCCTTCATGGCCGATTTTTGAATTTCATCTTCCCACATGGAATTTGGGAATACAAGAGGAGAAGTGGATTGTAACTCAAATGATTTTGGCAATTTTTTGTGGTGGTAGAGGTAGGTGAAACTCTTGTTTCTTTGGGGGAGAGCGTATTTCTTTTAGCTCTTATAGAGGGGATGACTGTTTGGAAGGAAAAAGGAAAGAAGAATTGAGGTGTGGTGGAAGACTGAGAGGTGGAGACATGGGATCAACATTTGGGACAGCAGATGGGGAGTTTAGAATTTGTAATTCCAAATGAGATGATGTTGCTTGAGTAATGGGAAGAGAAAACCAGATGATGGTGTAGAACTTACCCATTGACAAGGTTGTTCAACAACAAGTGTATAGGCCTCTATTTCTACTGTCCATTGTGCAAGTTGGGGCAGCATCTTCATCATGAAGTCCAACTTCTCCTGAGGGCTGAAGTGTCTTGGAAAAGGGCCTCCCCATGGACAAGGAGTCCTGCAACCAATTCTGAAAGCTCTCATTTGAGTTGTTGCTCTCTGATCGCACCATCTTTACCTCCATCTTTTGATTTTCTCCAATAGACCAAATCTTGCATCCGATTGTCTTCATTATATGCATACTCTTGCTCTTGAAAGCTCCATAGCCAAAATGATTTTGGCATTGCTGCTCATATGGGTATGCATGCTGATTTTGAATTTGTTCAAAATGCTGATTTGGAGGATTTAAAAAACATGTTGGAGGTGGGAAACATTGTTGCTGTTGTTGAAAATGTGAATTCCATGATGGAAATGAAGTCATGATTGCACAACTTCATGGAATGGAAAAGAATGAAAGGGATGGAAAGAAGGATGGATGGGAATGGATGAAAAATAGGTCTCGCAACTTCGAAATGGGTCATCGATCGATGGAGTCGCCAGATGTGTTTACAAGTGCCTCCAAAGGCTGAAATCTTCACAGGAACACACCAACCTACAAAAGATGAAATGGAAGACCTCTAAGGTCCCACCGGTGTGCTAAAACTATTGTTAGTGCAAAATCACAAAGACCCCCGGACGTTGATCAGATTTCTAGGTTGATCACTCTAGCATTCAAAGCAGATTGCACAACATGGAATCCTTTCTCCAAGTGTGGGACTCGTGAAAATATGAGAAAGGAATCTCCAGAGAAGGCTGGTTCCTAATCCTAAACTACCTGCCACAAGCTATTCCAGTGCAGCAAGCTAATCTAATCCTAATCTAACCATGCCAAGGAGACAGAGAGAGAGAGAGAAAAGGAAAAACAGAGCCTACACTAAAACGGTGATACACCAGAGAAGGAAAATGTTGAACATCTATCAAAACTACCATGGAACAAGGAGAGGTGAGCAATGGGAAGGATGGACAGATGCATCACAGGCCCAAGGATAGATTTCACACGGAAAATGTCCCAAAACTCCATGAACACAGCTCCAAACCTGCAATGAACATTCAAACGTGCACAAATACCTGCAATGAAGAGAGGCAAGAAGAAAACAAGCGAAAAACGAGCAAGGATGGACAGATGCATCACGAAACATGTTTTTGTTGCTTCAAAAGTTTGTACAGAACATCATTTTAATGGTAAAAGGCAAAAATTCCATTACAGAGTAGGGGAGGAGGTTCAACTCCATTTTCAACCCTGGAGAAGAAAAGAAGGGAGGGCAGAGCTGAAAAGATGAACCACCTTTAGAAAAGAAGCCTCCTTACAATTTATATGAAGAATGAGAGAGGGAAGAGAGAGGAAATCCAGATCTACCCCAACCACTTCTAGGTTTCATTCAATTCACCTCATCATGGCGGTAGGTGAGAATCCTAGCAAAAGCGGCGAACTGTATCTTGCATTTAAGCTGGTTGTTGAAATGTCATTTCTATCCATTACCACGCACCAGAGACATTTTTTGATTTTCTCTCTCCAAACTGAACCAAAATGCAAAATTGACCTTGGAATCATGTAGATAATTTCACCAGCTTTCCATTGATATAAAGAACGTGAAAATCCGAGCTCTGGATCGAAAGTTATGGCGATCTGAAGATTTAGGGCAAAAATAGGCCAAAACGGATCGGCGGGAAAATATTTGAATTTTCCGCGCTCGCCCACTGGATGACATGTGTCGCTCGATTCATCTCATGGGCTCATCCTTTGAAAATTTCTTTCGGGCCCTTAATTTCTTGCCACTTGGACACATGGCACTATTTTATTGGCTCGGGCCTGAGGGGCGCACTTTGTCCTTCGAAAATTTGGCATTTTTTACTTTGGGAAAATTTTCCCATTTCTCCCCCACGCTCCGCCACTCAAGTGCCACATGGCATGATGTCATTTGACGTGGGCCCTTCCTAACCATTTCCCTTTTTTTGCCTTTGGAAAAAATTTTCAAAATTTTCCCGCCGGGCCGATGAGGTGAAGACACGTGGCGAGATTTGATTCGTTGGCGCTCTTTCAGCTTTTCACATCCCACGCGTCCCTCACGTACCTTTGGCCCATGCTGTCCCAAACTGCCTGGGACAAATATCTCCGAACCACCCGATTCGGCTTCCTTGTCCCTCTTTGCGGTGAAGACACGTGGCGAGATTCCATTGCTCTGGCTCTTTCGGCTTTTCACGTCCTCCGCGTACTTTTGGCCCAAATGTCCCAGACGAAAGTCTCTTGTTTCGGCCAAATCAGCCGGTTCATGTCCTCCGCGTACTTTTGGCCCAATGTCCCAAACTGCCTGGGACAAATATCTCCGAACCGCCCGAAATGGACTGACTTGCGCCAAACCGGCCGATCCGCGTCCCGCGCATACTTTTGTCCCAACTGTCCCAAACCGAGCGAAACAAAAGACTTAGACATTTTTCCCTTGCTTTCGGTCATTTCAGCTTTCGCCCCACGCGTCCCCGACGTCCCAATCGTCCCATGCAACCGCCTAGACTAGGACTTAGCTGATTTTCTTCATTTTTTCGGCACCAAGCTTGGCTTTTGCAATTTTTTCACATTTTTAAAACTTGCTGGGTTTTCTTCTTGGACAAAAGAGTTAGAAAGAAGCCGAAGGGACCCCAAAAACATGATTTTAGGCCTTGAATCAATCTACTTGCTCGGGATCGAATAATCGATGCATGTTATCAAAATTACCCTAGGGGTGAATTTTGGATAACAAGTGCTTCCAGAATATTACCATGAATTATTATGCCTTTAGATCAGTCCTGTACTTGCTTCGGTCTCTAGTTGGATATATTGTGTCATCTTGATGCTTGAGAAAACTCTAGTTCATGCTTGAATGCGTTATCTCTCTCTCAAAACTCAAGTGACCAACCCGGGGAAAAATGTTGTCAAATTGTAGATATGGTGACCGACGATGGTCAAGGCAAGATATCCTAGGTTTACTAAAAATAGAAAATTGTGGCTATTTTGGAGAGCTCTACCTATTTTTCCAGGTCTAAAGTGGTGGTTAACGCTTAGATAAGCGAGAATGTTGTTAGTGAAAGAATAAGAATTTAATATTAGGGTATATTAAGTCCCATGTGGTTAGGATAGGTGGAGACTGAGTCTTAGTTAATTAATAGGCTAAGAATAGGTCCATGGTGATGTGTCTAGGTGATGTGGTTGGGTGATGTGGCTAGGTGAGGTGTAAATTAATTTAATGAAAGTAATTAAATTAATAAATTATGTGATTATGGGTATTAATTCAATTGTAAGTAACTAAATTAATATGAATATGAGGGAAAGGGGTCATGGTTAGGTTGACTAATTGAAAGAGGAAACATAGGAGTGTGACCCAAATCGGTGCCTCTACACAAAAAGAAAAAACTAAAATCAAAAGCAAATTGATATACATCTCTCTCTTAGGGTATTTCCAATAATCTCTATAGGGGCTATGGATTCTTGATTGGCGAGAGAGCAATGTTGTGATTAGAATCAAATGAATATTTTTCGGGCTATTGACGCCTAGTTGGCGTGGAGCAATGCACGGCTCTCCTTCCACAATCCATTCACAAATCACCTTTCAAACTAAATCATTCCTACACATTGGCTAGTGTCTTCACTTGTTGTCTATCAACTCTTTCTTTCAAGAGGTAATTCATTTCCACATGTACACATGGGATCTCGATGAGTAAACAAGATTAGTATGTTACCAAGTGTTACTTTTTGGACCTTGTTCAAACTCTTACTTTAGCGCATGTCTTGTCTCATGATTTGTGTCTTAGGATAATCACTTTTTCATCAAATGCCTTCAAAATCTTTTCATAGCATCCTATGTTTTTCGAGAATCATTTAGAACATCCATGTGTATCGGATGTCCTCTTTTCCATGTTTGCAGACACTTTTGTCCCCTTTTAATAAGACAATTTTCTACTTCTTTTCTCTCATGTGTTTATTGGTCAGCTTACGTTGGGGGCATCCTTGCTCCCTCGTGATTGAACTTATTTTATATTGGCCTTGATCCCCTTCTACATGTGAAGAGTTTGTCTTTGAATACTTCGACCTAATCGTTAGGGCATATCACATATTCACTTTCTCGTACGCATGGCATTCTTCCTTTGTACATCCCATATATCGCTAGGGGCATCCATGTTTCTTGGTTTCCTGTACATAGCTTAGGAAAAATGTCGAAAATCCAAAAACATTCAAATATCTTTCTAAAAATCAAAAACAAAAAAATCATCATACAAAACATCACTCTTTGGTTCTCGCATGTTCTTTAATGCGAATCGCGGATCATCTCTATAGACCTCTATCAACAAAGTTGGTTTGTTTACTATGTCTTTACTCCGGGAAAATGAGTTGTTTGGTATCATTTCATAGTGTACGATTGCTTTTCATAGGACCCAAGTGTCCTTCGGTATTCCCCTTTCATGTATCCTTGCTTGTGGCATCATCTTTTAACCCTTTTCATTAATTCGCATAGGTTGGAATCAAATATTGATAACAAAAATATTACATTATGCTTCTCTGCTAGGTTAACTTGTTTAATGTCTCGTATTACATTGCATTATTTATCTTGCATGGAGTTAGGAATCTTTTACTTTCTCGTATTGCATTGCATTTTGTATGTTGCATGGAGTTAGCGATTTCAACAATGGATAATTGTTCATAGTATGGATTTTCATGTCATTCTACTTTTTTCTATGCTTATATTTTTAATAAGGAATGATGACGTAGATCCTTGGCAAAACGATGATAAAAAAGTTTTCTAAAAGAGAGTTCTACACTGCCTATAAGACTAGTTCTTCCCTAGCCCTCTTCCTCTCTTTCTTCTCGATCATTCTCCTATCA
The DNA here is from genome assembly GCA_018340775.1 of Taxus wallichiana var. yunnanensis. Lineage (NCBI taxonomy): Eukaryota > Viridiplantae > Streptophyta > Pinopsida > Cupressales > Taxaceae > Taxus > Taxus wallichiana. Next base: position 65,305,926 of record CM031236.1, read on the forward strand.
ACCTTATTCTTCTGATTCAAATATGGCATCCTGCGCCCCTACCCATTCTTCTATCTATTTCTCTCACCTTTTTTATCATCGATCACCTTCTTTCACCACCCCATCAACACTTGAGGGGGCATCTCTCACTTCTAATTTTTCTTCTGCCCCTTAAAATTTTTATTTGACTACTATCTTTGAAGTGGCATCACTTACACCACCCCAAAGAGGGGAAAATGTAGACACCTATAATTTATCTTGAACAATTTAAATACTTAAATTGTGTTAATTATATCCTTTCTCGCAAATTGATGACATATCATCAATAAATGTTCATTTTCTCTTCTATCACCATTAATTAGTTACATTACATTAATTAATTAACTCTTCTATCCAAAAAATACGTCAATTAATGACCTTTTGTTAATTAATCCCCCTTTCTATCTAGACTAATTAATTATTATTAATTAATTATCTTCCTCTTCCATTAAATCAATAAATCATCATTTATTTAATTAAATTCCTCCCATAGTCTAAATCATGTTAATTATTCCTTTAAAAATCTTCTATAAGCTTGCTCGACCATTAATTAATCACTTGGGTTAGTTAATAAATCCCTCAAACCCCATGAGTCAATAAAAGACAAAATAAACTCTCCTAAGGTTGACTCAACCCCTTTAAACCATCCTTATCCACAACTAACTCAACCTAGCTATTATCCCACATGTAAAGGGATGCAAATATTCTTTTAGCCATTGGGCTATATAAGAGCCCTCCTCCTACCTTTCTATCGACACCTTTATACACCTAAAATTGAGCATAGAGCCTAAGTTATAGCCATTTTATCATCTAAGAGTATTCTTCCATTAGAGAAGTTAGCTATCTTCATTTCTTGCATTCATTCATCCAAGTTTTGAAGTCATATTGAGATATGTCAAATGGTCTTATAGCCATGGATTGACAAGACTCCATTCTTGAAAATCTTGGGATTGAAACATGCAATCAACCCTTTGATTGCTAAGGATCTAAATAGGTTCATTTTAATTGATTAGCATTCAATAGAGATAGAGATTAATGGATTAACATGTTAGTTTGAATATGTATTCGTGTTCTAATGCAAGGATGTTGGTAGATTAGTCTTGTTTAAGCTCTAAGCATGATGGTGCATAGATTTTGATTTAGCTTTTTTAAGACTACTAGGTGTTAGTTCTAATTCTTTTTCATTGTTAACAATTTATTTCATACCCTCTTCACATGTTATATTATTAGGCATGTTGATAACTTATTTCGGCCATAGAGGTAGGCATGTTTCCTTTTTGTCTTTTCCCTAAGTGTGGTAGGCCAATAACTTTATTAGCGTGTCTCTTTATGACTTGTTTGGAATCTTCTAACCATCTATGTTAAATGTTTCCAGCTTTCTAGTTATTCGGTGAAAAGCTACTTTCCTCCTACAAAAAGGAGTAAAGGTTTCATTCACTACATCAGAAGTTGGAGATTTTTAAGTGAGTCTTAGGTTTTGAGTAAGTTAAGGTCTATTTAGTATCCAAATTTGTAAAATTCTCTATCTACTAGGGTAAATATGAAGTTTTAGCTTCAACACGCCTTCTAGATGGATGAATATTAGAGAAATGTAGTTTGTAGTATTTTTCTATTGTGTTATTATATTTCTTTTGTTTGTGTACTCGAGATTGGTATCGATTTGGTTGAAAAGATCTCATCTCATAAAAAAAAATTATATTTCAAAGGTCTTTGTTTCTCATTTCATTTCAACAATACCTCTTCTCCTCATCATACTTGGTAATAGTTATTTTTTTAAAAAAATTATCCTCTGGTTGACTATTATGTGCAAAGAGGCAAGCCATTTGTAAGTCGTGTAGTGTGCAACTTTAGGCCAATACCGTAAGTCACAAATTGGGACCAGATTATCATAATGGAGAAAATAGACTAACTCTTTCTGTGAGAAGATGAAGTCAAGAAAACCCGGTTAGTATATCCGACATGTTTACTATAAATTCTACATCATATTTACAAGAAGAAATAGAGCCACTTCCAGAATGGAGATTTCCCAAGATCTCTTACAATCAAGTCTACGATAAGTTGTCTACTTTTCACTTAGCTATTGCATTTGCATTTAGGACTAGAGAATCTGTCATACAAGTTTCCCAAATAGATAAGCATGAGTATGATATTCCTCTAATTGATCCTAAGGATATTAATTTTCTAAAAACCCAAAAATTATAAGTTTGTGCATATAGGGTGTGTTCAAATTGGTATTACTCCTCTTTTCCGTCGTGGTCTCAATGCATCTGTTTTGTGTTGTTTATTATAATAGAGACATAACCATTTTAAGGAATCATCTAGACCAGATCATAATGATCATGTGTCTTTTGAGTTTTTTCTAAATTACCCTATAGATATCTACAAATATAATTTTTTAAAGAAACTACTGGGTTTGCATCTTGCTACATCTAGGATTGATATGAAGCCTAACTCATGCCCTCTCATTATTCACTATAAAATTATCTATTTCCTTGTTAATACCTTGTATCCTCAAGTCAAAATATTTTATCAAAGGGAAACAACGTGATGAGCCATGTCAGTTTAGAGTCTCATAAAATAGAACCGAACTCATTTCCTAGGCTGATATAAAGGTTCCTAAAGAATGTACACTTTCTAAAAATATCTAAGTCAAGCACAACCTTCATTTCAAAATGCCACTAATGTTTCGAAAGTAGTCATCGAATCTCCTATCTTTCTAAAAAAGGAGAATCCTTCTTCTTTATCTAGAGCCTCTTCCTCTAGATCAAGTTATTATTTTTCTACTAAACCATCCAAAGAGAAACATAAAAAGATAAAGTATTTTTCTCATGCCATGACATCCTAATCCATAATCCCGATTCTCGATTATCTATGGTGTCAAGATTGTGAGAAAATGATAAGACAATAATATATTCCCACAAATGGTCCAATAATTAATATGATTGCAAAATTCAATATGGAAAGATGCATTTAAAATTTTGCCCCTCTTGAAAATATTGAAATTGCTTCAGTAGATGGTAAGAAAAAATTCACTTTTTGGTACAAGAGGATAGTCAACAAATAAATTAAGCCTTCTAAATCTTCAAAGATTCTCAATCGGACAAAAATCCATAAAATATGTCCACACAACTTTGAATAAGCATGAATAAACTCTTGTGGAGATCGAGAAGACCCTCAAGGTAATGGAGCTCTATAAAAAGGTGAGATCAATGCCTAGTATCTCGATACTTAATCATAAAGTAGATGATCTACATACAATTATTCAAAACATGTCTTCCTCTCATTGATTCCATTATTCAACTCGTTCAAAAATCTCCCTCTTCGTTGAGAGTATAGTCCAAATGATCGATGATCTTCCCAACTCACCTTTAGAAATTTCCAAAATTATTGTAGAAAATACAAATCCTATTATAAAAATAACTTAGGATACCATGAAGGAAATTAGATATAAACTCTCCACATTTCATAACCATATTTATCATCGATCTAATTCCTCCATCAACATTCTTCCGAGAAGAACATTAATATTGAAAAGGTTCAAAAATTGGTTGATCTTATCCCATACACATTTGATAAATTTGAAGAAATCCATTCTTTTACCAAGCCACCTCAATCAAAAGTTCTTGATTGGTCTAAAAATTCTCCCAGTCCGATGTAGTTAAAAAGGTAAATGATTCCAAGCCAAGATTTCCATCCTCCTCTAAAAATATTTCTATGGAAAAAATAACACTAGGGATGCTGAAATCATATATACCCTTGGTGAACCCTCTCATTCTCATTGAACCTCTACACAATATTGTATATACCCAAACTCTCCAACCCGATGATACAAATTTGAGTGCAATACTCGACACGTATAAAGGAAATGGTGCATAGGATGATTTCTTGGTTCAATACCCAAATAACTCAATGGTGTATCAATCCACATGATACATTTGAAGCCATTGCAAATGGATTCATCGGCATTATCAAAAAATGATGGGACTTTTTGTCCAATCAACAAGAAATTTTATAACTGGGTACTACAATAGTGACCAAAGTGCCTTGACAAATAAATTTCTTGGTACTCTTGAAAATGATAAGTTCAAGAATACCTCTTTATTCTTGAAACCTAGAATATATGATATGACACAGTCAAACAAGATTAATGCTATATACGTAATATATATTATAATTCGACATGATTAATGGTCCTACTATGAAAATCATATATATTGAGTCGTTTCTATATTTCTTTTCCACTGAACACAAGAAATATCTTAAACACAAGCCTTCTCAAACTCTCATCTTTGGATTCATTAATCGAGTTATTAATGATACTAATGCTTTCTTGTGCCAAGAAAAAGCTAACAAGAAAGAAGTGCTAAATCTCAAAAAGCACTAGGAGTAAAGTTCTACTAGTTACCAAATAATGATCCTTTTGGTTGTAAACCATCAAGGGATTTAGCTAAGCAAAAAAATAATTCATGTTCAAATGTTCTTCATTCGAGAAGGAGAAGGAAGCATGTCGTAAACACAAATCCTTTAGGTATTCTTCACCCCTTAGAAAAAACATTTTTCGAAAATATCAAGGAAACAAGAAAGAAGCTTGTCTTATTTATTTGCAAAGGTGAACATTATTCTAATAAGTGTCCCAAAAAGACACTATTGAAGGAAAAACAAAGGTTAATTTCTCAAATAAAATCATATTGATGAAGACAACTTTTACTTCACTTTTTGATTTGACTATGAAAGTTTAAACATTTTATATAGTTCTAATGAAGAAAAAGAGAATATTAACCTAATCAAGAATTCCAATTCTAATCCATAATTAGACAATATAGATTAGATTCGAGGTGTGACTCTATGTTTTATTTTACTCATGTTAATATGTTATCAAGTTTTCCTCATCTTTTTATTCCTCCAAATTCAAAATTACTAGCTCATCATCTTGATGAAGCCCAACAAGCATATGATACATGTCCTCCATTTGAAGTTGCAATAAATTCATATGTATATCAAAAATGATTGCTCATGGCCTAAATCATTAAGCACATTAAATCTTGAGATTGAACAAAAAAAAAGGAGGAAGAACGATTAAGCCTTCATAAGCAAAAACAATATCAAGAAGAAGAAGAAGAGGATATTAATGCCTTCTTCAATAAATCCATATAAAGAAATCATCCCCGAACAAGACAACCTGCATAGGTGACTCATCAGATTCCAAAGAGGACGTGGTAGGAGAGAGACTTTTCCCTTTCCTTTTGCAAGAAATACCCTCTCAACCAAAGATCCATCCAAAATTATTGAATATTTTCCACCTATTTCCAAAAATTAATGGTGCATAGATAAAATGATTTTTCTTCAAAAGGTCATCTCTAATGCCTCAAAAGAATTCAAACAGTTGGTTGAAGAATATGAACAAGATAAATAAAATCTTGAAGAATCTCAAGAAATGTTGGAACAAGCCTATATGCAGTTCATCCAAACTCCAGATGAAGAAGAACCAACACCAGAGGTAAGCACTCTCAAAAGTGCCCAAAACCATTTTATATCTATCACTTTCTGCATCCCAAATATAATATAATATTGTTAGATGCAATGATAGATACAAGTGCAAACATCAATATGCTAAGAGCTAAAGCCATTGCCCAAGATTGTTGGGAACAAACTTGTCTAAAGATTACTTTTGACAATAAACAAGTAATATCTCACTTCTTGGCATATGTCCCTATAAGCATAGTTGGTTACCAAAGAACTATTAGATTTTACCAAGTATGAGATGCAGTCATATGATTTTTAATAGGAATGGATGCATTATTAGATTTTAGAACATTCAATCTTACAAAAGATAATATATCTTTGTTCAAATCCTTAGTTCAAATTCCAAGTAAATATACTTATTGGATAGTCATTCCTTTGTTTGTTAAACCTGGAAAGAAAGGAAATAATGAATGGACTCATAAGCCGATATCCTATGCCAAAGTAATATCAATGATATTACTCAAAAAATCAGAAAAATTTATGTTATGAAAATCCACATGCTTTCATTCATCGAAAGCAACATTTATGTAAGATTGATTTTGTCTTAAAGGACAAAAAGGGTAAATAAATACTTCCCAAGTTCAAATCTCATCACAAAGGCATGAATCCTAAAGATCATGTTGAATGTGAGGCAAAAATTAGAAAATTATTGCAAGGAGGATTCATACAAGAATCTAATTCTCCATGGGCTTGTGCTGCTTTCTATGTTAACAAAAGAAGTGAACAATAGTGTGGAAAGAAAATATTAGTAGTGGATTACAATCCACTTAAAAATTTATCCAATAAGTTCAACATCCTATCCTCCAAAGATGATTTATTCAATAGATTAAAAGCATCAAAGATTTATAGTAAGTTTGATCTTAAAAGTGGTTTTGGTAGATATTTCTTCATCCGGAGAGTTTACAAAACTACTTTTGTAGTACTGAGGCCATATGAATGGAAATTCCTACCCTTCACTTTAAAAACAACACCTACTTTCTAGAAGGTAATGAAAAAATAGTTGGTTCTTGTTTGTGCGAATTCACAACACCTCCCGACGCGTTGATCGATTTCTCAGAAGGTTGGTTCTTATTCCTCTATTCATATAAACACACAGATTGAAAAAATCCTGCAGAGGGTTTACTCAAAGTCTAATCTAACTTTTACTCAAAGCCAGGAGACAGGGTAAGAAGATGCAAAAAATAAACCTAAACTAACGAAGGTGATGCACCGAGGAATGAAGAACACCTATCTTGCCAATAAACACAAGCCATTAAAATGTGATGCAAGATCATGCACATGATAACAAAATTTGCAAAGTGAAAGATCGGAGGATGCAAATGAACACGAAGAGGGTTGAGAATCATCCATATACATGCATTACTTGCTCCAAAGATTGATACAATACACTACAAAATGCCAAGAGGTAGAGTCACATTACAGCTTTTAAATGGGAGGTTCAACTCCACAAATTCACTCGCCAAAGAGAAGAAGGGAGGGGCAAAACAGAATGTTCGAACCTTAGAAAGAAGCCCCTCTTACAATTTATAGGAAGAATGAGAGAGGGAAGAGAGAGGAAAGTCAGATCTACCCCAACCACTTCTAGGTTGCATTTAATTTATCTCATTATGGTGGTGGGTGAGAACCCCTAGCAAAAGCAAATAACTCGTATTTTGCATTAAAGTTGGTTGTTGAAACGCCGCTTCCGCCATTACCACGCGCCGAGAGATGTTTCTTGATTTTCTCTCTCCAAACTGAACCAAAATGCAAGATTGACCCTGAATCATGTGTAGAGAATTTCACCAGCTTTCCATTGATATAAAGAACGCAAAAATCCGAGCTCGATCGAAAGTTATGGCGATCTGAAGATTTAGGGCAAAAACAGACCAAAACGGATCGACGGAAAATATTTGAATTTTTTCCGCTCGCTCACTTGGATGACACGTGTCGCTCATCTTCATTCATGGGTTCATCCTCTAAAATTCCTTTCGTGCCTTTAAACTTGGACACGTGGCACTATTTTATTGGTTCGGGCCGAGGGGCGCATTTTTACCTTGCAAGCGCCAAACACTTAAAGAACTTTTCAACCTTCCGACACGTGGCACGTTCGATTCATCCGCGGTTCCTTCTCTTTTCGCTTTCACCTTTTCATGTCCCACGCATACTTTTGGCCCAACTGTCCTGGATTTGAAAGTCCCTGCTTCAGCTGGACCGACGGCTGCGCTTCGCATCCTCCTCGCATTTTTGGCCCGGATGTCCCAAACTGTCTGGGACAAATATCTCCGAACCACCCGAAATGGACCGACTTGCACCAAACCGCCGATCCGCATCCCGCACGTACCTTTGTCCCAACTGTCCCAAACCACGTGAAACAAAAGACTTAGGCAATTTTTTCCTCTTTCGGCCGATTCGGCTTTTCACCCCACGCGTCCCCGACGTCCCAACTATCCCCGCAGACGCCTGACTAGGACTTAGCCGATTTTCTTAAAAAAAATTTCGGCCCCAAACTTGGTACAACGAACCTCAAGATTTGACACCCAACCCTTGACCCAAATGCCTTAACACAGTCCTGCAACCTTATTTTTTGCATTTCTTCCATTTTCTCAACCTGTTGGGATTTCTTCTTGGGTGGGGAGTTAGAAAAGGCCGAGGGGACCCCAAAAAACATGATTTTGGGCCTCGAATCAATCTTACTTGCTCGGGACCGAATAATCTGATGCATGTTATCAAAATTACCCTGGGGGGTGAATTTTGGATAACAATTTGGTGACTCAGCGGGGTCATCTGCCTGCTAGATGAAGTTACCAGTTGCCTGAAGCATCCATTGGGCATGGAGTCACTTGATTCTCTGTTTAATACCCCAAATGACTAGAACGTTACAAGGAGGAAGATGGAAAAACACCTGATGGAAGCAAGGGCTGCAAAACATCTCTAGGGACAGCAAGCCCTCCAAAGCACTTAGGGAAAGCAAAACAACCTACAAGAAAACAATGTGCACAAGCACTTGAGGAATGAAAACCTAAGCTAATATTTACAAGAGATGGAGAATTTCCCTTAGTAGAATGCTTTAGATAGATTCCATTGATGAATCTGCAGTTCTTCGCCATCCAATGAAGACAATTGAAGGCATTGTTGTCCTTACACTTTGTGACCATGTATGGGCCACTCCAAATGGCATCAAATTTTGAATGCCTTCCCGGTTTTTCTCTATCTGCATCCCATTTCAATACTAGATCTCCAACTTGGAAAGGTCTATTCTTGGCCTTCCTATCAAAGGTCTTCTTGATCAAAGCTTGATCCTTTTCCATTGCTTGGGATGCCTGATCTCTGGTCTCTTGGAGCTCCATCAACTCTGCATATCTCACCTCCATGGGCCCAAACTCTAGCAACTCTAATTGCTTCATGAGTTCCAATGTTGGCAACTCAAGTGACATGGGCAAGATTGCCTCTCTTCCATAAACAAGCCTGAATGGAGAGTTACCTATGGATCTCTTGGGAGTTATCCTATCAGCCCATAAGGCTGGTTTCAGCTTTGGTATGCCAAGACCTCTGATTCTCATCAAGAGTCCTCCTAATGATCCTCAACAAGTTCTTGTTTGTAGATTCAGCTCCGGCCATTACCCCGAGGGTAGTAGTTTGATGAAGTACTTAGGTAGATCCCATTCTGACAGCCCACTCCACCTTGGATCCAATGAATGCTAATGCATTATCTCGAGATTATTGTAGCAGGTATGCCAAATCTGGTTACTATCCCCTCATAGAAGTCTAAGATGCTAGACTCATTTGCTTCCTCGAGTGCTACTGCTTCACCATTTGGTGAAGTAGTCTCAGTGGTCACAAAATCCACTTATGCCCTTGGCTTGAATTGGGATTAATGACTCCAATGAAGTCTAAACCCCATTGCATGAATGGCTGGTCAACTGAAATTGGATGCAATGGGAGGGCAGCAAGTCTCTCTTTACCTGTGAAGAATGCACAACTTTTGCACCTTTTGATCCATGCGAAGCAATCACTAAAAATCTTGGGCCAATAATAACCAGCCTTCATGATTTTTAGGGCTATCACTCTTGGTGTAAAATGACCACCAGCTGGTCCACCATGGAACTCTTCCAACACCCTATGAATCTGATTTGTGTTAATGCATCTCAGAAGCACTCCATTCACATCTTTCTTGAACAAAACACCGTCTACTATGGCATATGGGACAGCCTGCAATCTGAAGTGTCTTCTTTGGGTTTTGTTCATCTCTGGAGGGCATAGGCCCATGCTTAGGAAGTGCATTATACCTTGGGTCCAGCAAGGAGTGGGGACAACATTATCCTCTTCTTGAGTGCTACCTTGCACATGGCTGTCTTGAACTGTCAAAATAGCCTCTTCTTCATTGCATACTCCCTTTTGCTTGCCTAGAATCAGCTGCTCACACAATCCTTTTCCTCTTACCAGCTTGGTGACCTTGATCTCAATGTCATACTCCATGACACGAGTGATCCAACCTGCTCTTTTCTCATTCAAATCCTTGTTGAGGAGGAAGTCTTTAACTCCCGCATGAGAAACCAACAACTGGACCTTGTTGTTTGAGACTAAATGCTTGAATTTCTTCAAGCTTCTGATTACTGCAAGAACATGCTTCTCAATAAAAGAATACCTCACCTCATAGTCCTCCAGGATTTGGCTGAAGAAAGCAATTGGCTGCTCATCATTGTCTTTATTCTGCTGTACCAAAATTGCAGAGATAGTATCATCACCCCCAAATGCATAGAGGATGAAATCCTTGGAGAAATCCGGGTTGATGAGAGTTGGTGCTTGGGAGATGGCCTCTTTGATTGCTTCAAAACTCTCCTTGCCTTCTACTGTCCACTTGAAAGCCATGCTTTTCTTTAATATTTTGGTGATAGGTTTGACAAGGGCTGCAAAATCTGGGACAAACCTCCGAACAAAGTTTATTCTCCCCAAGAAACTCTGAAGGGCCTTCTTGTGGCTTGCAATGGTAGTGCTCTTATGGCTTCAACCCTTCTCTGGATCAATTGCTAATCCTTCTTTGGAGACAATATATGGCCAAGGAGCTTTCCTTCATGTGCTAGAAGATACACTTCTTAGATTCAAAGACACTCCAAATTTCCCGCACCTTTGGAAGACTTGTCTCAAATGAGAGAGGTGGTCTCACTGCATTCTTTGAAAAAATAGTGATATCATCAAGGTATATCAGCACCACATTGTTAATCAAACCTTTGAATGCCATGTCCATTGCTCTTTGGAAGGTAGCTCCAGCGTTGGACAACCCAAATGGCATTTTCCTATATGCATAAGTTCTCCATTTGGTTGTGAAGGCTGTCTTGAACTGATCTTCTTCCTTCACCATAATCTGATTATAGCCCGAGTAGCCATCAAGTAGTGAAACCTCTCGAGCCAGCCACCACTTGCAAAATTTTCTCCATAGAAGGGAGTGGGTAATGGTCCTTGAGAGATGCTCTATTCAAATCTCTCAAATCAACACACAATCTGATCTCTCCACTCTTCTTTCGATCGAACTAAGTTGGCAACCCAACTAGAATGCTTGATTGGGAATATGATTTTTGACTCAATCAACTTGTTCAATTCCTTCCTCATGAGAGGTTCCATGTGTGGATTGATCGCCTTTGTTTCTACCTGATGGGCTTAGTATTTGATCCAACTCAATGGTGTGTTGAGCTAACTTGGGATCAAACCTTTCAAGTCTTCATAGCTCCAAGAAAACACATCAGTGGAACTCTTGACATAAAATGTATGAACTCATACTTTTCTTGTTCAATTGTCATCTTTCCAATTTGCAATGGTTTGTTCTCTTCCACCAAGATGGATACTGAATCTTCTCTCTCGACCCGAATGTTTGCTTTCTCTTCCTAAACTAATCATTGGGATTGAAAATGGACTCCAAAGTGATAAGTCCCTTGGGCAGCTTGTTAGTTCTCAACTGTACCACTTGGTCACCATACTGTTGTCCCAATTTTTCCTGATTTTTAGCTGAGAACTCAGCTTCTTCTTGCAAGAAATGGATGATTTGTGGTCATTCTCAAACACTTGCCAACTTACATTGTTATCCGCACCAAGGCCTCACAATCACATGGATGTTTGGTCAGTACTTGTCTTTTTGAATGCTTTCCACAATGTCAAAGGCTACCTCCCCAACTCGCCGCAAGCCTGCACAAGAGCTTGGTTCTCTTTCCTAGGGACTGATTTGATGCCAAAGCCCTCAAAATCTTCAATGAGGTCCCATACCCAATTTTTGTAGTTCTTCAATAGATCATTTTGGCAAAGCATTTTTCCCTTGACTTGGTTTACGATCAGCTCACTATCACCAAAACTTACAAGTTCTTTATCCCTTTATTTATTGCCCAATGCATCCCTTTTACCAAGGCTTCATATTCAGCAGTTGTTATTGGAGCATGCAAACTGAAATCTAAAAGTTGAATAGTACTTTACTCCTTGAGGTGAAACCAAAGATGGCTCCCCTCCGACACCTTGTTTACTCCTTGATCCATCAAAAAACAGCTACCATACCTCATTGTCATCCTTGTGGTCTGGCTTGGTGATGCTAGGAATGGGCTGATCTTTTTCATGTATGCAATAGACTCCTATCTCATATTCTTCTACTTCTTGATAAGGATCAAAAGCATGCACCTTGTTTTCCCATTCATCAAGAGTTAGATCCGGATGCTTCCAACCTCGTGTCACCTTCATTAGTGCTTGGGTGATCTTCTTGATCAAATGCCAAACAGCTTGGCATTGATCCGACTTGGGGTGTAGGGCTCAATGTGGAAGTTTGCAATAGGTTCAGACCTGATTGTAGCTTTGGTTCCATACCTCATTCTCGAACAAAGATGTGTGACCAATCAAGAGACAAAATATCCTCCAATCTTGGCTATGAAATCTCTTGACAAACATAGGGCAAAGAGTGGTGGAAGGTCTATAATCGATACATCTTGTAAAACAACAACATTTGACATGCATGCAAGGTAAGACTCAAGTTTCTAATCACCCCAATCATTGTTACTACTCCCATCCAACCGCACTACCCCTTTGATATGGTTTCATATTGAAGTCCTAGCCGATCAGCTATTTGCTTGGGCATCACCGAGCTACTTGCCCCGAATCAATCATGCAATTGTGCACCAATTGGTTTCCAATGATTAATGAGACATAAAAAGGAGGGGGCTTCAACATTTTACCTTGCTTATCCTCCATGATTCCCTTCAGTCGGGCAGCATTTGTGAGCACCTTCTCTTGCATTTGGGCTTGCTTGATTCGAAGTTGGCTACCCTTCATGGCAGCTTGTAGCAAAATCTCTCCGCGACTCGGGATAGATAGGGATTCCCACATCGATATATTTACGTTTGTCTTCTTCATCTCGATCAATGATACTAAATGGTGATGAAGGATCTCTTTGCTGTCCCTTGGCTTCATATATTCATCCTTGCACATGGGCAGCAATGTGGCTGGCATGTGAGTTGGTTTAGGAGCTGGTTTGGGTGCCCTCGCATGTTTGGAACTACATTTTGTTTTCCAAAAGCTTGGGAGTGATAGAAGGTCGTGAATTACTTGGGGCCAATGGTCATTCTTTCACCCAAATTTCTCCTTTTTGACCTTGTGTTGGCTGCAATACTTTGAGAGGGTATTTGATTCATACCACGTAAATCTTCAACCTCACAATTGACAAGAGTAGTTTCGCGGAGATGTTCCTTGCCGAGGTGCTTCTTGCTACGCGATCCTCTTCGTGGTCGGACTCTCATGACCCACCAATGGTTTGCACCATAAGAGCCTCGATTTAATGCACCGTTAAAGCACATTGATTGGTTATGTGGCTGACCACACGGGAAACACCAATCATATTCTTGGGCCATGTTATTTTGCACCGGTACCAAAGCTCTGGATGTGGATGCAACGTTGGGGTTATCGGGCTGAAATGGTCTCATCAAGGCAGAAGCCTTGCTTGATTCTCGATTTGCAGCTAGATTGGGTGGTCTTTGAGGCTGATATGGTTGTCTGATTAGCTAGCTCGAGGTTGATAAGAAGGTTTAAAGCTTTGGGCTTGCTGCCTCTTGAGTGTAACTAGCTCATTGCCTAGATTTTGCAATTGCTTCATGACTTCTTGAAGTTCGTTTGAGGCACTAGAAGATGAAGTAGAAGCTTCATTTGAACTCTGATTTCTAGGAGTGGGAATAGGAGCTAAGACAGGTGCTTGACTAGTGCTTGGGCTCTCTAAACTTGGATATAATGGCATGGGAGGCCTAGGAGCTAGCTTTCCAGCTTGGATCAAACAATTTTCAGCCCTAATGGCAATGCTATAAGCCATAGGGATAGTTATGCCTCCCATGGACTGAATCAAAATAGAAATATCAGAATTTAAGGCTTTGAGATAATAAAGAAAAGCACCTTCTGCTGTTGGCCTGACCGCCACTGGAATTCTCTCCCAAGTCCTTTGAAATCTGAAGTTGAAGTCGGTCAGCTGCTCATTGGGAGCTCTTTTGATAGTTGTCGCTGCTCCAAAAGGGACAAGTTATCTCCTTTTCCCCAAACTACTCATGGAGGGCTATACATGCTGATTCCAATTTGTGATAGAACCCGAGGCAAGGCTCCTCTAACCATTGCAAAGCTTTCCTTTGAATGAGGATGCCAACAATTTGACAAAGAACTCAGCATCTCATTGATTTCATGAATTACACAAAGGTTGGCAATGTCTTTAACATGATCACCAGAGTAGTCCGGTTCTCTCCAAAGAAGTATGGAATGTTCTTCAATGCTGCAACCGGATTGATGTTGTGCATTGAGAGCAAGTGGGTCTGCCAAAGAAATTGACGTACGGATTCGGTGGTTGTCACGCCATTCTCGATTGGCCCGAGAACCCTTGTTGATTGGATGAAAGGCCTACTAGGTGGAGGTGTTGACAAGGTTCTATTAGGTGGAGATGGAGATCTTTGAGCTCTTCTTCCCCTTCTTTCTCTTCCTGGAGATAGGTGTAGATGAACAAACAATCCTTCCTCCCTAGTTCTTGACCTGGTCTGTATTCTTCTCATAAATTTGCTAGGCTTGGACTGCTAAAACCAGCGGATTATGCTTCTTTTGGAGTCGCCAGATGTGTGATTTTAAGCTTCTTCAAAGCTGGAACTTACAACAAGTACACATCGATCTTGTTGCAATAAAAGTGAAGACCTCTAAGGTCCCACCGGGCATGCCAAAACTATTAGTGCAAATTCACAGCACCCCTGGATGTTGATCATATTTCTAGGTTGATCATACTAGCATCCAGTGTGATTGCACAACATTGAATCCTTTCTCCAAGTGTGGGACTTGCAAAAATGAGAAAGGAATCTCTAGAGAAGGTTGGTTCCTATTCCTCTGTTCAGATGCACACGAAAAATGTAGAGGGTTTACTCAAAGTCTAATCTAACTTGCCAGGAGACAGGGTAAGAAGATGCAGAAAAATAAACCTAAACTAACGAAGGTGATGCACCGAGGAATGAAGAACACCTATCTTGCCAATAAACACAAGCCATTAAAATGTGATGCAAGATCATGCACAGATAACAAAATTTGCAGTGAAAGATCAGGAGGATGCAAATGAACACAGAGAGGGTTGAGAATCATCCACAGACATGCATTACTTGCTCCAAAGATTGATACAATACACTACAAAATGCCAAGAGGCAGAGTCGCATTACAGTTTTAAATGGGAGGTTCGAACTCCACAAATTCACCTACCAAAGAGAAGAAGGGAGGGGCAAAACAGGAATGTTTGACCCTTAGAAAGAAGCCCCTCTTTACAATTTATAGGAAGAATGAGAGAGGGAAGAGAGAGGAAAGTCAGATCTACCCCAACCACTTCTAGGTTGCATTTAATTTATCTCATTATGGCGGTGGGTGAGAACCCTAGAAAAAGTGGCGAACTGTATTTTGCATTAAAGCTGGTTGTTGAAACGCCGCAGCTCTAGCCATTACCACGCACCGAGACGTTTCTTGATTTTCTCTCTCCAAACTGAACCAAAATGCAAGATTGACCTCTAATCGTGTAGAGAATTTCACCAGCTTTCCATTGATATAAAGAACGCAAAAAACCGAGCTCTGGATCGAAAGTTATGGCGATCTGAAGATTTAGGGCAAAAACAGACCAAAACGGATCGACAGGAAAATATTTGAATTTTTCCCGCGCTCTGTCCACTTGGATGACACGTGTCAGGCTCTGATTCATCCACGGGTTCATCCTCTGAAAATTCCTTTCAGGCCTTTAAACTTGGACACGTGGCACTATTTTATTGGTTCGGGCCTGAGGGGCACATTTTTACCTTGCGCCAAACACTTAACAACTTTTCAACCTTCTGACACGTGGCACGTTCTCGATTCATCCACGGTTCCTTTTTCGGCCATTTCACTTTTCGCATCCCACGCATACTTTTGACCCAACCGTCCTGACGAAAGTCCCCTGCTTTGGCCGAATCGCCGATTCCATTCGGCCGCATCCTCCGCGTACTTTTGGCCTCGGATGTCCCAAACTATCTGGGACAAATATCTCCGCACCGCCCGAAATGGACCAACTTGTGCCAAACCGCCGATCCACGTCCCCGCGTACCTTTTTCCCAGCTGTCCCAAACCACGTGAAACAAAATACTTAGGCAATTTTTTCCTCTTTCGCCGATTCGGCTTTTCGCGTCCCACGCGTCCCGACGTCCCAACTGTCCCACAGACCGCCTGGACTAGGACTTAGCCAATTTTCTTAATTTTTTTGGCCCCAAACTTGGTACAACGAACCTCAATGACCCGAACCCTTCAGACCCAAAATGCCTTAACACAGTCCTGCAACCTTATTTTTTGCATTTCTTCCATTTTCTCAACCTGTTGGGATTTCTTCTTGGGTGGGGAGTTAGAAAAAGTCCGAGGGGACCCCAGAAAACATGATTTTGGGCCTCGAATCAATCTTATGTTGTTTTCGTAATGGCTTATGTATCTCTATCTCCAAGACGGAAGTCTTTAATGATTCCATAAATTTTATTGGTCTTTTTATCACAAATGGAGATATCCAGATCCAAAAATATATAGTGTCAAACATTCGGACATTTCCAGACTGGATTATAGATCTAACACATTTGCAAATATTTATAGGTTGTGTTAATTATGTTTTGGTTTTTACAAGAACATTGTTGTAGATATAATTCTTGATGAACCCTTGTTTTTCCATGTTTTATCTCATGTAAAACCTTGTGTTACCTTGGTATCATTTTGCATTATGTATAATATTGATGTTTTATAATTAATACTTTACTATGTTTTGGAAGGAAATGTTTTGCATATTCTTGTTATTTTCATCTTGATATTTCTTCTTCAAATATGGCTTGAATGAACCTTTATGAGTATTAATAGTGTATTTGAAAAATCATATGTTGATTTATCATAGGAGTTAACTACATAATAGCGTAGGACTCAACACATGTAGACTCGCCTTATAGCGCGAAACTTTTTGTGAAGCCCAGGACTCATCCAAATCATTAATTCAAACTCACTTGTAATGAGGGACTTGCGCAAAATAAATAAATGTCTCGAGGCTGAATTATTAATGATAGAGCTGGCACACTAGTCAACACAACAAAATTATTATGAAATGTGAACTAGTACCTCAACCTTCATGTGTATTATGAGGTCCATGCAATCCTAACTTAACTTCAGTTGTTTGAAGACGTGATGCAGATGATAACTTATGGACTTATTCTAAGGAATCAATTTAGGATCTACAATATCTTATGGAGCTGATTGACTATCTCAAAAGAGTCAATTACGGGCCTCATTTGTAGTTAACAGATTAATTCAATCCAAACACAACATAGATTAATCCTTCCATGATTGTAACTTCTAAAACAATCAGTATTGTTATATGTATCTTCCAATTAAGTAGCTTTCATTAATTGCAAATAACTAGTTCTCTCCCAGAGAGATTAGGACTACTCTAATATAAAAGAGAAAATGTATTAGGATTCAAGAGTTTAGTTAGTTCATTTCATTAATCACTTTGTAAAAGAAATTTATTTCAATAAAGTGTGGATTCGGGGAAACTTTACTTGTGTAACTTGCAACATTGAACTAGATCGAAGGGAAGGAGCAAGGGCCACTCCTCCCCAACGAGAAGGGATAATTTACTGTTTATTTCCTTTCTGTTATTTCACATTCATTTAAATTTTCAACATTGCATTATTTTCAAGTACCTTTAATTCTATACTCGATAGTCTTTTTCTTCCAATTTACTTCATTTATTAATTATAGTTAGCATAGTATTCAGTTAATTCAGTTATTAAATAAGTATTGAGAACAATTCGATAATGTTCCCTTTGTTGTAAATAGCCATGGACATCGACCTAGACTGACAAACATAAAATAACTAACGTGCAAGTATCAACAATGCTCGCATTTTTTTGGGCATCGTTGATGGGAAAAATCTTAAGGTGTTATCAAAGGTTAAGGTGCTAGCTAGAAGTGCTACCTAGTTTTCTGGTAAGTTTCCATTTAGAAATTTTATTTCCATAACTCTTTCTTTTAAAGTAAAAATACCTTGTAGTGACATTAAGAATATTTTATGTTTTGGAGTATGTGGAACACAAACAATCAAGTTAAGCATTGGTAGTTAGGAACTATCCTTAGTATGATAGGATTTTATGTTTAGACCTAGAGACCGTAGAGGTAGATTCATTAGAGTAAATTTTCAAAACCCCCTCAAAACCAACCTATGAAACAACTTGCTAAGGAGCTGATGAAGTAGATAACCCAATGGTGTAGAGAATAGAAACCTCCACTTGGAAGAACATTTACCTATCCCATACAATTGGATCCTAATGATCAAGATCCTATGAAAAACATATCCCCTTCAATTTTACCAACCTTCTGGGGATTAGTCTCAAAAGATCCTAACCAGTTTCTTTTTGAATTCAAAGTCTTGTGCCAAACTTATTATTATACTTTAGATTCCTAGAAGCTCAAGTTATTTCCCTCCACTTTAAAAGACAAAACTATGAGATGGTTCATGGGATTAACCCCTAACTCCATCCATAGTTGGGCAGGATATGGAAACAATTTTCTTAGATAAATACCAAGACTATTGTAGAGTCTAGGACATGAAGGAAGAAATTTTTAGAATTCAAAAAAGGAGGATGAGAGTGTGGAAGATTATCTTGATCGGTTCCTCTTCCTTCACAGGAGGTGTGGTACTCGGTCTAGATATTAATCTTCTCAAAAATTTATTCCTCAAAGGATTGGATGAAGACACATAGGAAGCCTTCAATCTTATGGGAGGGAGACATGAACAAATTATAATTTACATAAATCATTGACCTCTGTAGGAATTACTCCCAAAATCACCCCAACCTTCATAGACAAAAAGGGAAAAATGGCTAATGGTGATATATCCAAACTAAGGGAAGAAATTACAAATTTGAGAACATACCTCTTAGTTCAACTTAATACAACTATGGATAGGGAGAAAGCTAGGAATACAGATCCTTTGTTCATCTACTGCCCAAGATGTAGGGAAAAACATGGGCTTAAGGACTACCCCTTAGATAAGATAGAAATATTCCTTTTCTATGATCTAAAGCATGCCACAAACTAATGTGGATTGCTTCCCTTGCTGAAGAACCATCTAAAACAAAACACACAAGACGAAGTGAGTTAAACTATATGGCTTAAAGGCAAGGAGGGAATTTTTAATCCAATCAAAATCAGTCCTACACACCAAAAATATAATGGGTCCCAAATCAATGGAATGCACCATGGCCATACCCCCAACCTTAGACTCAAAAGTCCCACAAGAGTGGATTCCTCAGTGGAGTGCACCACCAAGTTACTATCAGCAACCCTAGGCTCCACATCTAAACATTCCATTGTTTCAACAGTTTAATCCTCAATACCAACAACAATGGAATGTACCTCAAGGATCCATCAGCAATATTACAATAAAAGAATACCCCAAGGTTAAAAAAATTTGCTAGACGATACAAATGTTACCCCATCAAAAAAGCTACCTTACCTACCATGATACCAAAGACAAACTGTGTGAAAACTTTGAAAATGTGAGGCAAGGTAACTTGGCATACACTATGGAATTAGATAAAAATTCCATAGTAAACTCTATGGATTGTAGGAATATCTTGTTGTGTTCAGGGAAGGTTACCTCAAAACCTTCATCTCCTATCATAGAAGAAATCCCTAAAGATAAAGAAAATCTAGAAGAAACAACCCAATCCCTATTATTGAAGAAACACCTCAACCAAATGTTGATATTCCTTTTCCATCCAAACTCTTGGAAAAACACAACACTGTAGTTCCTAAACAACCAGAGTTAAAGTTAATTCAGGGACTAAGGAAATTGAGTATTGGGATTCCCTTATTACAAGCTCTTAAGGAAATTCTTGAATTAAACAAAACCATCAAAGAGCTTTGTTTTAAGACTCTAGGAAGAAGAAATAATCAACCTAAAACCATCCATGTTGATGGGAAACTTGCTAGTATATTGGAAGGGAATATGACCCCTCCTAAATATGGAGACCCTAGAAGTCCTATTGTTACAGTTTTCATAGGATATGTTCAGATCCCAAACATCCTAATTGACCTAGGAGATGTTATTAATGTGATGACCATGGATACCTTGTCTACATTGTCACTCCCTAAACCACACTCAACCTCCATAGTTTTACAAATGGTAGATCACTATAAACAAGCCAAAAGGGATTATAGAAGATGTTACCATCACCATAGAATCATGGGATTATTTGGTAGACTTCATGATCATAAAAATGAAGAATAGGAATATTGGATACCCTTTAATCCTAGGACACCCTTGGTTAGCCACTGTTTTCTGCCCTCATTGATTGCAAAATAGGGAATATGGTGATTAAAAATGGACATGATTCCAAAACATTATCAATTCATGTTGTCACAAAACCTTTTGTTATAGAAAATAAACAATGGTGTAAGGACAATTTAGATGAATCAAAGGACATCATCTCTTCTCTAGCCATGGTCATAATTCAAGAACACTCAAATCAAATTCAGATGGTGACCATGATTCCTACACTGGAAAAAGTATAAGTCTTGCCCTGATTTATCTCTAGTCCTACACTATAACTAATGGAAATAAGAGATGATTTTATGGATGAAAACAACCAACCTATCATCTACCCTTTTCACAAAATATAGATTTGACCGAGTCTATCTTTCAAAATATCACTATTGTTCACATATTACTTCCCCACAGTGTTTATTGAATGCATTATTGAGAGAGTACCCTGTTGTAAATTCTCTTCATCCAGATACCAAACAACTACCTATCCTTCTAGGAAAACATTGTCATTCAATAGTTGGTGACTAGTCAGGAAGAGAATACCTGTTTAAACTCTTATGCTCTCATCCTCAAGATTATTCTTGGGAATATAATGACATGAAGGGTATTCATCCCAATATTTGTACACACCATATTTACACAACTGATTCCAAACCAGTCAAAAAACCACAAAGAAGGATAAACCCTACCTTAAGAGACATTGTAAAAAATGAAATTGAAAAACTTTTGAAGGTAGGATTCATTTATCCAATCTCAGATAGCTAGTGGGTTTCTCCATTAGTTATAGTTCCTAAAAATAATGGGAAATGGAGGGTTTGTGTGGATTATAGGGAATTAAATAAGGCAAATCATTGGGATTATTTTCCATTACCTTTTATTGATCAAGTCTTAGACAATTTATCTAGAAAAAGGTATTTTTCATTCCTTGATGGGTTTAGTGGGTACAACCAAATAACAATAGCACTGAGGATCAAGACAAAACTACTTTTACCTTCCCATGGGGAACATTTTCAAAGTGTTACCTTTTGGTTTATGTAATGCTCCTACCACGTTTTCAAAGAGCCATGTTGGCAATATTTTCTGATCTCACCCATGATTGTGTAGAGATTTACATGGATGAATTCACTATTTATGGAGCAACATTCCAAGAGGCAATTGACAATCTAGACAAAGTCCTTTCTAGGTGTGAAAAACATCAATTATCCTTGAACCATGAAAATTGTTTATTTATGATGGAACAAGGGATAGTTTTAGGCCATCATATTTCAGTTGAAGGAATCAAGGTAGACCTAGACAAGGTCAATATCATTGTAAAGCTCCCATCTCCCACAAACCAAACAGAGGTAAGAAGTTTTCTTGGCCATGTTGGCTACTATAGAAGGTTTATTTCAGACTTTAGCAAGATAGCTTCTCCATTATTTGCTCTCCTAACTAAAGACTTTGAATTTGAATGGACAGAGGCATGCCAACAATATTTTGATACTATCAAAGATAAATTGATAAATACACCAATATTGAGAGGCCCAAATTGGAAGCTTCCCTTCCATATACAAATAAATGCTTCCAACGAAGCAATAGGGGTATTGTCCTAGAAAACAAGAAGAAGGAGAATCTATGCATGTTATTTATTATATCAGTAAAAACCTCTCCCCTACTTAAAAGGAATTACACCACCACAGAGAAGGAATTTCTTGCAGTTGTATATGCAATCAACAAGTTTCGCCATTTTTGTCACACCACTCTGTTATTAAGTATCTAATGAATAAAAATTTAGTGGATAGCAAGATTGTAAGGTGGTTTTTGTTACTACAAGAATTTAATATTAAAATCATTGACAAGACAGGGAAATCAAATGTGGTAGATGATTTTATTTCAAGGTTGACCACTTCAAAAGAAGAAGAGCAAGTCAATGATGATTTTCCAGATGAACATTTGTTTGCAATTTCTACTATCTCTCCTTGGTTTGTAGATATGGCTAACTACTTGGCTATAGGAAGTTCCCAACCTTTTTCACATAAAATAAAAGAAAGAAATTGATTAAACAAAGTGTGATGTATACATGGTTAAATGGAATTCTTTTCAAATGTGGACTTGACCATGTTTTACGCAGTGTGTAGCTGAAGATGAAGTATTTGACATACTTAGGGCATGTCATGATGAGCCATCAAGAGGACATTATTCAGTTCAAATAACCATTCACAAAGTCTTAGGATTTGGTTACTATTGGCCTTCCTTGTTTAAGGATGTCAAAAAGTATGTGTGGAGATGTGATCAATGCCAAAGGATGGGGAAGCCAACATTTACATTTGAGATGCCACTCCAACCTCAAGTTGTCTTAGAACCATTTGAGAAGTGGGGGTTGGATTTCATTGGACCAATTGACCCAACCTATCAAGGGAAGGATTACATTATGGTTTGTATATATTATGTCACTAAATGGGTTGAGGTGCAAGCACTACAATATGCAAGAGATGAGAAAGTTGCATATTTTTATATGAACATATCTTTCAGAGATTTGGAGCACCAAGATCCATTGTTTCAGATCAAGGACCATAGTTCATGTCATGTGTAATCAATTCCTTTATGGCAACATACTATCTAAAACACGAGAAGTGATCACTATACCATCCACAATCCAATGGTCAAGTGGAAGTTACTAACAGAGAGTTGGAGAATATCCTAACAAAAAATAATTGATATCTCTAGGAAAAATTGGGTTAAAAATTTGTCCGAAACACTATGGGCCTACAATACTACTATAAAAAACCATAGGATTCACTTCCTTATGAATTGGTTTATGGGAAGAAGCCCATTCTTCCCATAGAATTTGAGATTCAAACCTTGAGAACAACTACTTGAAGTGGGAATTGATTTAACAAAAGCACAAAAGGTGAGGATTCTTCAATTGAATGAATTATATGAGATGAGATGACAAGCATCGTGCATCATAGGTAGATATGGCATTAAAAACACATAGAGCTAAGAAAGTTCCAAAAGTGATATTAGGCTCTATTATTTGATTCAAAATACAAGGATTTCAAAGGAAAGTTGCAGACAAGATGGATGGGCCCATATCAAATTGAAGAAGTATTCAACAATGGGACAATTCAACTGATTCCAATTGATGGTGAGAAGAAAGTGATGTTGGTTAATGGACATAGATTGAGGTTGTACCACAAACCAACATCCAAAGAAGAATTCTAGAGGATGCTTCAAGAAGATTCAATTCTGAATTATTTGGAAAAAGTTTATTTGTCTAACTCAACTCAAAACTGAGTTATTTTTCAACAAGAATAAAGAGGAGATGACTAAAAACTAGAAATGGTGGCCATCATCCTCTGAGGCATTGGATGAAAACCAACAATGGTGGCAATTTGCCTTTAAAAAAACAACAAAAAGAATAAAATTTTGAAATAATAATAATAAAGTAGGTGGCTAAAAACTAGTAATGGCGGTCACCACCCCTGAATCATGTAAGTAATAAATGAAGAACAATACATGGAGGAAGGATCAAATCAACATTGTAAATATGGCCAACAATGTGACAAGTGAAATTAATCAGGTATGCACAATTATTCCCTTCTTAAATGTTGTAAGGTTTAATTCATGAAATGCTCATTATTGTACTCATGCGAATTGACAACCTTCCTCATTCCCAATGCCTTCCCATGCTTTGCATATCCCAAAAAATCTACCATCCATCTCCATATTAATTTCCACACGTACCCAATTACTCCATCCTTTAATCACTATCACCTTGGGATTTGTTAAACCTTTCCCAATTTGTGTTGTTTTATATATAACCATTTTGTCTCCCCTGTCTTTTTCTAATTTAGCCATTACACTCTTGCGCTTTACTACCCACTCCATTATTGTGCTATTATCATTTATGTAACATTATATTTCCATTCTTATGCTTCATTATTTTCAATTTACATGTTCTACGCACCAATCATGGGGTTCAGACTTAGGCATGAACCAACAAATTCAACAGAACTATTAGCTTATGCAAGGTCAATGGAAATCATTATAAAGGCAGGTGGCTTGATTTGTTGCTTTCATATGAATATTTTAACACAAAAATGATAGAGGATTTTTCCAAAAACATGGAGGATGGATATTCTACTATAAAAGGTAAGAAAATTCCATCCAGTCCCACTATGTAATTAGTATTCTTTCAAGGATACCAAGAGGGTCAATTAGTTAATAATAGGACACTCTATTATGAAATTTTTAAAATATTTTCAGTGGGAAAAAGGAAAAATTAGAACTAATTTTGGACAATAAGGGAAAGGCCAAAGGCATAAAAATAAGCACCCTCCCTGAGCCTTGGGCAAGTAGCTAAATGGATAATCAAATATTTTACCTATGAGGGTTAGTACGAAATAGTTTTGGGCCCTGTTTTGAGAATTCTTATCCACCTTCGCCATGGACAAGTTAAACCCTAGAACAAAATAAATTTTCCTCAGTTCTTGTTTGATTATGTCTCCACTGCCACTAAGAAATTACATTGGGGTTCCTCTTACTTGAAATTCTAGGGCCTAATACATTTGATTTGCAAACATCATTTTGTTAAGAAAAGGCATGGCCTTAAGAAGTGGTTGAAATTCTAAAAGAAGTATGCCCTAGAGTCTGAATTGGTTCTAGAGCTAGATCCTTCCACTTCAGAGCAACCTAAGAAATGCCCTAGGACATCTAGGCATGCACATACCCTCAATGAGCCACCAACAAAAATTGTTCCTTCTCAATAAGAACAGGAAGTTGCAACTATTATGCAAACCCTACTCCAGACACCACCTGTGTCTCCACTCCACTCTGTATCACCCTCTATTCTAGTTTATGAAAAACAAGTTGATCAAACCATGACCACTGTGTTTGCTTACCCTCTTATCCTATACAAAGGTAAAGCACCCATGATGGAAGGAGAACCTAGTTCTCCTCCAGATTCTGATAAAATTTTGCCACAAGTATTGTCTCTTTCCAAAATTCAGTTTGAACTCCAACAAGCCCAATACTGAAATTGCACACCTATAGCTCCTCCTTCAAGCCAAATAATCATGTCCCTCTCAAATAGAATCTGAAAATATCAAATAATACAACTCCATCAGACCATAGAACAACATGAAGAGGCCACTCTTCAACTCCAACATGCTTTGGAGGAAAAAGAACAATAAATTCATTCCCTTCAAACCAAGACAGATGAGCTCAATGCATCCCTTGCAATTTTGCAAGAGAATAGAAAGGAAACAAATCCTGTGGCCACTAAAGAACAAATAACTCAGATAGACTTTGTGTTTCCTCAAATTATTGTCTTGAGAGGAATGGTTAAATGGATGCAAGAGTGTTATAGGCTCAAGGGATTTGATGATGAAAATAAGGCTTTAAAGGAAGAGAAAAATGGCTTAAAGAGAATGTGTTTAATGTATGTTGGTGATGCGTAAGAATCATAAAAATCCATCAAAATGTCAATATGCATAGCTATGAGGTCAATGGGAGTATTCTAGAGTATTAGAGTCATGTGTGAGAGTTTGAAATTTAAAAAAACACGAAGTTCCCTCCAAATTGTCATTCAAATTACAAAAGCATGTAATGGGCTAATATGGGGTTGTCAAGGGTGAGTAAGTATTTAGGTGTATGATAATGTGTCCTAGGGGTGATATGAGGTATAAAATGTTGAAAAATAAAGTGTAATGCCAAATTTGGCAAGGTGTGAACATGAGAGTCATGAATGAGTCATGTAGGGAAAGTTGGTTAGGGTTAATGGTGAGAGTAAATGAGATAAAAAGGAGGAAGACTTAGAATGAGAGAGTTAGTTACCCTCCAAGGGAGTAAGGAGGAAGGAGAGAGAGGTATTCCTCATGGTGGAGGATGAGAACGAGTGAAGGGAAGGATTGATTTTTGTAAGAATATATAGTACATGAATATAGAGATGCTCTAGTTTTTGGTATGAATTCTTGCTTTGATCATGATTTCTTTGAGATTTATGGTTCAGATCTGTATGTTTATTCCTTTTATGGTATATAGATAAGTTGCATGAATCATTTACAAGATTTTTAATGGAAGAAGTGATCAAGATTGAATTAAATTTCTTTGTTTTAGTAAGCTTTTGCTAGTTCTGTGCAAGTTATAATATGTCTTAGTACAATCGAACATAAAATTTTCATTTCAACTCTAAATGACTTTAAATTTTGGATTTAGGTGGAAAAGTAATTATCCGATGGGTTTTCAAATTTTTTCTTGATGATTAGTAAATTGTGAGTTATGACACTTTTTCCTAGTAGTCTTGAGAGGTTTCATACCAATTGTTTGAAAAAATGTCTCTCATGGTAAAATGAACATAATTCACATGTTTTGAGGAGTAAGACTCAAATTTTTAGGTTGAAATAATGAGACTATTTTTCAAATGGATTTTTAAGGAAATGGTTATTTGATACTTGTAAATGAGTTTATTCGTGACAATATTTTGGGTCGATTACTTGTTTTTAACGCACAAGAATGGGAGTATGATCCTCACTGCAGAGAGAGGTTGAAGTTGTTATATGAAACCTTATTTATTGATTTATTGTATGGTTATTTTATTTTCTCTCCTGCATCAATCAATTATACGATCATGTCCTCTCATGTAGGCCCCCATCTAATTTCTATGCACTGTTTTTAAAGGAGCAATTTCTAAAGTGCCAAATCTCTAGAGTTCGTTCTATTTAAGATATAGAATTTGATGATAATAAACATTTTGTTGGTGCATACACAATAGGAAATTATGTTGATAAGAATCTCTTGTTTTTCCATGTTTTATCCCATGTAAAACCTTGTGTTACCTTGGTATCATTTTACACTATGTATAATATTGACATTTTATAATTAATACTTTACTATGTTTTGGAAGGAAATGTTGTGCATATTCTTGTTATTTTCATCTTGTTATTGCTTCTTCAAATATGGCTTGAATGAACCTTTATGAGTATTAACAATGTATTTGGAAAAGCATATGTTGAGTCATCACATGAGTTAACTACAAACTAGTGCATGACTCATTTGTGCACTGGCGTAGGACTCACCATGGAGCACATGACTCATCCAGATCACTAATTCAGACTCACTTGAAATGAGGGACTTGCACAAAAGAGATAAATGGCTCGGATGGATGAACTATGAGTGATATAGTTGGCACATTAGTCAACACAACGACATGATCATGAAACGTTAACTACTACCTCAACCTTCATGCATATTATGAGGTCCATGCAATCCTAACTTAACTTCAGTTTTTTGAAGATGTGATGTAGAAGAACACTTATGGACTTATGATCACAATGTTTCTAATGAATCAATGCAGGATCTACAATATCTTCTGGCACTGATTGACTATCTCAAAAAAGTCAATTATGGGCCTCACTTGTAGTTAACAAAAAAAATTCAACCAAACATGGTAGAGATTAATCCTTCCATGATTGTAACCGCCAAAACAATGAGTATTGCTATATGTATCTTCCAGTTAAGTAGCTTTCATCAATTTCCAATAACTAGTCTCTCTCGAAAGATTAGGACTACTCAAATATAAAAGAGAAAATGTATTAGGATTCAAGAGTTTAGTCAGGTTCATTTCAATTAATCACTATAAAAGAAATTTCTTTCAAATAAAATTTGGATTTAAGGGAAACTTTACTTGTGTAACTTGCAAAGTTAAACTAGATCAAAGGGAAGGAGAAAGGGCCACTCCTCCCCAACGAGAAGGGATAATTTACTATTTATTTCCTTTATGGTATTTCCCATTTATTTGAATTTTCAGCATTGCATTATTTTCAGTACCTTTAATTATGTACTCAATAGTCTTTTGCTTCCAATTTACTTCATTTCTTAATCATAGTAAGCATAGTATTCGAGTTAATTTAGTTATTAAATAAGTACTTGAGAAAAATTCCAATTGTTCCCTTTGTGTTGGGAGTTCGGGATCTGCGCAAGATAGTGTTGTGATTCAATAACAAACAAAATCATGCACACAGGATATAAAAATTTCCCAAAAATCTACAGTAGTGGAAGTATAAACTAGAACAATCCAAATCAAAACAAAGTACACACACATAACACAACATGTACCATGGTTCACCCAATGTGGGCTACGTCTACCAAAGATAGAGATCTCATATATATAATAATCAAGAGTACAAACTAACTCTTCCCATAAGAGTACAATGCATCTCTCCAAGAGTATCTCCTCCAAATCTCTAAACAGATCTCCATGAGTGCACTACAACCATGCCTCCAAACCACCAACAGATCTCACATAACCAAGAACTACTCTACATCTAGCCACTATGTGCAACCAAGCTCTCACTGTGATTCTACAAACAAGACCTCTCACAAGGGTCTACCAATGTGCAACCATATATGTGCACCAAGAAGTAAGTCTCTCCTCCATCTCACTACATCAACCTATGCATACAAGAAGACAACCTCCTCTACTATATCTAGATCTACATGGATCAACAATACAACATGATCTCATGGATATATGAATACAATATCTCACAACAACTTGTGGATCTAACAATACAAGATCTCACAACAACTTGTGGATCTAACTAGGAGAATCTACAATATAAGATGTCACCAACATGTGGATATACAAGAAGGAAATCTATGTGTTTTGCATATTATGCAAGCCATTACAATGAGACAATAACAATACAAAGTAAATACAAAGAAGACAATGTCATCTTCTCACCATTAGATGTACCTGTTATTTCCTTTTTCCATCTTCTCTCCATGGAAGCTTTGTCTTCATGTAACATATTATTTCTTTTTCTTCTTCTTCTTCTTCATTCTCTCAATCTAGGAGAATCAAGGATCTAACTCAATCCTTGTCCAATTAACCTTCTAACCCTAGATTTCATGCTTATATAAGCATCTACAAACTTAGGGCACCTTAGCTATGCATTTACAACCTTTAGATTCACTTTATAACTAAAGTTAGATCTAATTCCCATGAGTTAAATATAAACTTTCACGCACAAGTAACCGGTGTTGATTCCCTGACCGATGTAGGTTCCCTGTCCTGACCGGTGTTAGTTCCCTGACCGATGTAGGCTCCCTATCCTGACAGATGTTGGTTCCCTGACTGACACTGGTTCCTCATTGGTGAGCGACGCCGATTCATCGTGTAAACCAATAAACCTCAAATGCATGCCTTTGTGAAGCAATTCAGCTCCACAACCTAACAATATCCCACTTGGAGATAAATTGTTGAACATGTACCTGTACCTATACATCACCATCCTCTACATACCATGAAGACCATCTATTTTTACATCAACAATTCTCTCAAATGAAATTAGGAATATTAAACCATCTTCTAAAACCAAGAAGATAACAAACTCGTGACTTACCATATACCTGCACGAAGCTACTACTGATCCATGATACACGATCTAACCATACCTCAACATCCCACTGAATCATAACTCCAAGCCTCTCATGCAACCAATCCACCATGACTAACACACTTGCAAGAGATCCCACTCAAACTGAAATATTGAGCTTCAACTGCAACCATAGCCATACCTATAAAATCAACCATGTTCTCCAACCATCTATCCATGTCTCCATACTACTACCAATGCAATTGACTAAAGACAAGTCAAATTGGAATAAGCGTAAGCAATAAACAAGATCATGGGTAAGACAACCCAAATTATTTCTACATGCAATAAGTGGGTGATCAATCCATAACACCTGCATAACTCAAAGAATCCAAACACTGCATTATGCAAATCCAACCCTACATAAACAACTTACATTTCCAAGACAACCATATGTAGATAACATATCTATCATGGAGTAACATAGTAACAAGAGGAAATACAAACATCCCCTACTCATGCTCAAGGGCATCTAAACCATGCTCATAGGCATCCATGTGTAAAACAAATATCTACATCATCATAAACTCACAAAACAAAATCTATCCACATGTACAAAACTCACCATGTACATCCATCCATATCTCCAGGCTCTCCAGAAGCTCCAAGTCTTCCACCGACTAACTCCAAAGCCAAATATGAATCATGTGCTCATCAATATCAACAAAAAACAACCATGCTAACCATGTTACTAATAAATAGTGCAAATACCGAAAACATGTCATCAACATACTCTACACAACTATCCAAGATGAAAGAAAACAAGGGCAACATCAATAAACTATAAATACACAACCATCAACTGTCATCCCATAAGGATATCCAGGCACCACAAAATAAAACTAGAAGTGATGTCATCATGCACTAAGTATAAAATACCTACAAAACCATGACTTTCCTCCAAAACAACTTGTGCCTCATGTCACTCTGAATGGTAGCACTCTCTTCTAACTCTGCATGTGCATATGTGTCCAACCTACAATGCCAACAACCATGGCTTGCTCCCACTCAACATGAACTCCTTGCACTACTCTAACCACCAAGCTCAATAGCTAAATATGTCAGTGAGAAATAAAACAGATGAAAGAAATATAAACCTGATTCCCTTCTTAAACAAGAATACCTCTACATCACAGAAGTTTGGACTTCTTGTGAAGTAGGTGAATCACCTTCTTTTCATCCATGTGTACTAACATCTTTCATTACCTACAATTGTGTGTCTAATCATGAATTTTCATTGAGGATCTCATCCTTAGACTAGATACCCTTGTCCTCAAGATTCCAACACATCCCGGAAATAAAATTCAAACCCACCAAATATCCATGGTGCAAATTTTTACTTGTGCACACAATCCAAACATAATACCAGTTGCTTCAAACAAAAGAAATAAAACATGAACCATATAGAGATACCTAACCCAAAGTCTCAAACATTGAAGTGATCTCAACATCGCTGCCATGTACACTCTGTGAAAGAAACTTGATCCTCCAAAACAAGACATAAAAAATCCTCGTGCCACGCCGACCATGGTCTCCTAACAACCGGTTCGCCTCGTGACCGATCCATCCTCTTTTTGATTCAAACATTACTCGACCAAGTGATCTACAACATCATACATGCAATAAAACTGCACCAATATGAAATACATCACCTTACAAAGACTACTCACTGCATCTTCAACAAACTTGATCCTCCAATTATGTTCTACAGGACATCTGAACCATTCATGCCCTCTTACGCTCTAACAAAAATCCTGTGCAAACTCACTTTCACTTGAGATACTTATGATACATTCCATGCATCAGAAAAAACTAGGAACCAACCATGGTCTCCCACCACTACCGGTTCGAGATTTAAATCTCTTCTCGATTTTCACATCAGAAAAAAACCCTAATCGCACACACTGACCCAATAACAATATACATCATGTTGGTTAGTTGTTGGGAATTCCTAATGATTCAATAAAAACAAAAACATGCACACATGATCTAAAAAATTTCCCAAAATCTACAGTCTAGAATAATCCAAATCAAAACAAATTACACACACATAACATAGCATGTACCATGGTTCAATGAACACAACACCACAAATGGAATATTACACCAAACTAGGTGCCTACTTGTTCCTCCACCAAATCCACATAAATAGGTAGTTGTGTTGAGCCATTCATTTTAAGAAGCACCCAAACCTATGCACAAAAACAACCTTTACAAAATCACATGGACATGCATGATCTCATAAAATTGCACCAATATGAAATACATCACCTTGGACCTAACTAGAAGAATCTACAATACAAGATTTCACCAACATGACACTCATCTTTGCATCTTCAAGCCATTACAAGTACTTGCCTCTTCTCACCATTAGATGTACCGAAGCCATCTCCTCTTCATTACATGTAACATGTTCTTTCTTTTTCTTCTTCTTCATTATGTTCTACCTCTCTAATGAAGCCCGTACATCTAACTTTACACTTAAAGGATGCATAACTACTCCTCTATCTCATACTCGATCTAGATCTGAAATCCCAAACATGCATGTGCAACCAAAACATATACAAATACTACAATACCAAGATAAAACCACACCTCTATAACTCGGATCTAAATAATCCTTAAAAGAATTAAGCGGTGGGACCAACATGTTTCCCAAGCCTCCATGCTAGTAATGAATATCGGGGGCTTCTTTTACCTTAATGGTGAGAAAAAATACATTCCATACTCCATGATTGATGTAGAAAATCCTTTGTGCCAAGAAATTCATTGTAGATTTTGAAATACCAACAAAAATTTTCATTCTCTTCAAACAAAACATGGTATTTTGCACCTTAAAATGGAAATGGAGACATTATAATCTATATGTTGAGCCACCTTGTAGATGGTATTCCTATATAAAGCATAACATCTACTCATGTCTCATTCTCCTATTTCTCCATACTCCATGATTGAATTAGTCCTCTTCAAGGTCAAGAATTTTATGGTGGTTTGAATTTTCTCAAATGTGGCAAATGTGGCAAGGACATCCACTACAGAGACATATATTTGGAACAAGCCCAAGAGAGAGTGGGAGATCAAGGATAAAAATCCAAACATTTCAAATATTTTATCTCCAGATATCTCCCTACAAATATTTATGATCATCCTCTCCTTCAAATGCATCCTAACATTACTAGTAATATTTTGATAAATTGAAAATTTTCTTGTATGTAAAAGAGGTATAGTATGTAAAGTCTAACCTTGTGCAGCACATCATCAACATCCAAATGGAAAACTATGGCGAAATATCTACTTCATCATACCATAAACCTTCATCCTCCTACACTAAGTCACTTCCTACGAATCCCATACAAGAACTCTTTCCATCATGCAAACACATAACAAGAAATAATGATACTACCTCCTCTATCTCAAGGTAGTGCTTGCTACATGTCTACATGATGGAAAGAGGTATTGGTCAAGGATCTATAGGAAGTGACCAAAGTGCAGAGGATGAAGGTTCATGGTATGATGAAGATAGATCTTTCTCCAAAATTTTCCATCTGGATGTTGATGATGTGCCTGCACATGGTTAGATTTTACATAATATACCTCTTTTACATACCAAGGAATTTTACAACTTATATAAATTTAATTGGAAATGTTAGGATGTATTTGAAGGAGAGGATGATCATAAATCTTTGTAGGGAGATATCTGGAGAAAAAATATTTGAAATGCTTGGTAATATATCCTTGATCTCACGCTCTACCGGGCCTATTCCAAATATTTGTTTGCAATGGGTTTCCTTCAAGCCACATCCAATAAAATTTAAACCTCCATAAAGTTCTTGGCCTTGGGACAACATGTCTTAGGTGAATTCCTTCCACGAGAATATTATTTGTAGTTTGTCTCAACATATCTATGATGTATCCATTTCCATTTTAATGTGCAGAATACCATTGGTTCTTAAAGAGAATGAAAATTTTCTACTGATATTTCTTTATCTACAAATATGGTTGCTACTTTAGTCATGGAGTATGGAGAAACATAAATAATATCTCGGGACAGAGAAGATGTTGTACTTCATAATACATTTGATTATAATTTTTTCCAAAGACATCTATAGATCTCTGGATATCTGTACATGACCAAATAGTGCTGAAAAATTCATGAATAACTTGAGTAATATTGAATTTTTTTGGCTGATTTAATTCCCTACTTGCAAAATTTGCAAGAGCATTTTGCTTACCTTTAATGTGTTGGACTTCAAACTCATAATTATCAAACCACATTCCCCACTTTCGAAGTATGTTGAAGGCATTATTATTTAGAGATCTCCTTTGTTTAATCTGGCCATAAAAAAATCAGTTAAGAGTGAATTTCTCATATTGGACAAAGAACATGAAAGCTTTAATGGCTTTTTCAGCAAAGAAGGATTTCTCTGTGTACATAATGGTACTTTAGTTTTGAACCACGAAATGCACCGGAAGAATATATGTAACTTTTCTCATTACCAATTTCTTCTTTTTTTTTTAAAACAACCCCCAATAGTCATTACTAGCATCAGATTCAATAATATGTATCACATTGCTTGGGAGAGTCATAGAGGGCAATCTTAATACATGTTGCTTAATTTTTTAACAGTGCGATCATTTCGAGGACCATATAGAAGGTCTTTTTGAAGTCTTTTATTCAATAGAATCCTATCTCATAGCAGAATGTTCTTGTAAAAACCAACAACATAATTAACACATCCTAGAAATCTTTGCAATTGTGTTAAATATGTAACTCCGGTCTAGAAATGTTTGAATTTTTGTACCGAATTTTCTTGGATCAGATATCTCCATTTGTGATAACTAGACCAAGAAAATTTATGGAATCCTTGAAGACTTCCATCTTGGAGATAGAGAGACATAAACCATTACTAAAAACATCATAGAACTTATTGAGATGTTCTATGTGATCTTTGGGTGATTTTGAATAGATGAGAATGTCATCTATATAAACTATGCAAAATTCTGACAGAGAACCAAATATTTTGTTCATTACCTTCTGGAAAATAGAAGGTGTTGTTTTTAAGCCAAAGGGTAGGACTTTCCATTCATATTGGCCTCCGTACTACAAAAGCAATTTTGTATTTGTCTCTTGATGAAGAAATATCTGTTAGAAACCACTTTTAAGATCAAACTTATTATAAACCTTTGATGCTTTTAATCATTAAATAAATCATCTTTGGTAAGGATAGGATGTTGAACTGCTTGGATAAATTTGTTAAGTGGCTTATAATCCACTACTAATATTTTCTTTCCACGTTGTTGTTCACTTCTTTTATTAAAATAGAAAACAAAGACGAATCCATGGAGAATTAGATTCTTGTATGAATCCTCCTTGCAATAATTTTCTGATTTTTGCTTCACATTCAAAGACGATCTTTAGGATTCATGCCTTTGTGATGAGCTTTGAACTTGGGAAGTATTTCTTTACCCTTTTTGTCCTTTAAGACAAAATCTTACGAAATGTTGCTTTCAAGAATGAAAGGATGTGGATTTTTCAAAACATAATTTTGTCCTAATTTTTTGAGTAATATCATTGATATTACTTTGACATAGGGCAATTGACTTATGGATCCATTCAATATTTCCTTTATTTTCAGGTTTAACAGACAAAGGAATGACTATCCTATAAGTATACTTCCTTGGAATTTGAACTAAGGAGTTGAACAAAGATATATTATCTTTTGTGAGACTAAATGTTCCACAATCTAATAATGCATCCATTCCTATTAAACAATCATATGACTGCATCTCATGCTGGTAGAATCTAATAGTCCTTGTATAACCAACTATACTTATAAGGACATATGCCAAGAAGTGATATATTACTTGTTTTTTTGTCAAAAGTAATCTTTAGATAAGTTTGTTCCCAAAGTCTTGTGGAATGGCTTTAACTCTTAGTAGATTGATGTATGCTCATGTATCTATCATTGCATATAAACAATATTATCTTATATTTGGGATGCAGAAAGTGGTAGATATAAAAGGGTTTTGCACACTTTTGAGAGTGCTTACCTCAGTGTTGGTTCCTCTTCATATGGAGTTTGGATGAACTGCATATAGTCTTTTTCTAGCATTTCTTGAGATTCTTTAAGATTTTCTTCATCTTCTTCAACCAACTTTAAATCATTTTGAGGCATTAGAGATGACTTTTTGAAGAAAAGTCATTCTATCTATACGACATTACTTTCTCGGAAACAGTGGAAGAAGCATTCAATCTTTTTGGATGGCTCTCCTGGTTGAGAGGGTGTTTCCTCAGGGAAAAGGAAAGGGAAGTGTCTTTCTCTCCTACCATGTCCTCTTTTGAATCATGATGAGCGAACTCCTTTGGTTTGTATTATTCGAGAGGAGTTATTTGTATGGATTTATTGAAGAAGGCATCAATATCCTCTTCTTATTCTTCTTCTTTTCTTGTTACTTAAGAAGGCTTACACATTCTTCCTCCTTTTATTTTTGTTCAAGCTCAAGATTTAATTTTGTTTGATGCTTGAGGCCAAGAGCAGTCATCTATTGATACAAATATGACTTTCTTGTAGTGTCCCATGGAGGACATGTATCATATTCTTGTTGGGCTTCATCAAGCTGATGAGCTAGTAATTCTTAATTTGGAGGAATAAAAGGATGAGGAAAACTTGATAACATATTAACATGAGTAAAACAAGGCAGAGTTGTACCTTGAATTTGTATTGTTTGATTCTAGACTAGAATCGCATCCTTGATTAGGTTAATCTTCTATTTTTCTCCATCAAAACTATATACAATGTCCGAACTTTCATAGTCGATCCAGAAGTGAAGTAAAAATTATCTTCATCAATATGATTTTCTTTGAGAAAATTAACCTTTGCTTTTCCTTTAGTAGTGTCTTTTTTGGGACACTTGTTAGCATAGTGTTCACCTTTGCAAATAAAGAAGACATGCTTCTTTCTTTTGTTTCCCTGATATTTTTTGAAAAAAAAAAATTCTAGGGGGTGAAGAATACCTAAAGGATTTGTGTTTATGTCATGTTCCCTTCTCCTTTTTGAATAAAGAACATTCGAACACGACTTCTTTTTTAGCTTAGCCAAAGCCCTTGATGGTTTTCAACTGAATGATCATTGTCTTGTAACTGGCAGAACTTGACACCTAGTGCTTTTGAGCTTTAGCGGCTTCTTTCCTATCAGCTTTTTCTTGGCACAAGCAAGCATTAGTATCATTAATAACTTGATTAATGGCTCCAAAGATGAGAAGTTCGACAGCTTGTGTTGAAGAGATTTCTTGTATTCAATAGCAAAGAAAGCTAGAAATGACTCAATATACCTTATTTTCATAGTAGGATCATTAATCCTACTAGAATTATAATATAGATTCTGCATATAGCATTGGTACTTTATTTGACTTGTGTCATATCACAAATTCTAGCTTTCAAGAATAAAGAGGTATTTTTGAACTTGTCATCTTCAAGAGTACCAAGAAATTCATTGATCAAGGCGTGAGTCACTTGTAGTACCTAGTCAGAGAATTTTTTATGCGGATTGGACAAAGAGTCCCACCATTCTTTGATAATGCCAATGAATCCATTTGCAATAGCTTCAACTCTGTATCATGTGGATTCTTATGCCATTGAGTTATTTGAGTATTGGACCAAGCAATCATCCCATGTACCATTTCCTTTATCTATGTCGGATTATTGCACTCAACTTTGTACTAATTGGGTTGGAGAGTTTGGGTGCATGCATTGTGTGTGAGGTTCAACGAATGAGAGGATTCACCAGGGGGTATATATGCTTTCAAAGATCCGTTGGTGCAAGTTTTTCCATGGAAATATTTTTAGAGGAGGAAGGCAAGCTTGGCTTGGACTCAAATGTTACCTTTTTAACTACATTAGACCAGGAGATTTGTGTAGACCAATCAAGAACTTTTGGTTCAAGTGGCTTGGTAAAAGAATGGATTCCTTGAAGTTTATCAAAAATATCTGGGATAAGATCAACAAATTGTTGAACCTTTTCAATATTATTATTCTACTTAGAATATTGTTGGTGGAGGACTTAGATCTAGTTAGCAAGATGGTTATGGCATGGAGAGTTTGGATATTGATTTCCTTCCTGGTATCCTCAGTGATTTTTACTATAGGATTAGTATTTTCTACAATACTTTTGGAAATTTCTAAAGGTAAGTTGGGAATATTAGCAATTGGGTGGATTATATTCTCAACAGAAGAGTATTTTTTTGAACATGTTGAATAATGGACTCAACAGAGGCTAATACTTTTTGAACAGTAGTATGTAAATCTACTACTTTTGATTAAGTATTGAGATACAGGGTTTGAGCTCGCCTTTGTTATAGAGCTCCATTGCCTTTAGGGTCTTCTCTATCTCCAAGAGAGTGTCTTCATGCTTCTTCGAAGTTGCGTGGTCAACTTTTACAACGTTTTTCGTCCAATTGAGCATCTTAAAAGATTCGTGAGGGCTCAATTTTAAAAATCCAAATGAAATCAACTCTCAATTTAAAAATAAAAGCCATTAATATCCC
Organism: Taxus wallichiana var. yunnanensis; assembly: GCA_018340775.1. Lineage (NCBI taxonomy): Eukaryota > Viridiplantae > Streptophyta > Pinopsida > Cupressales > Taxaceae > Taxus > Taxus wallichiana. The sequence continues at coordinate 65,344,260 of CM031236.1, forward strand.
TAAAAAGACTTGTCTATATTAAAAGTTACTTCAAATTAAGGGCTAAACCTTGGTGTAATGGTAAATGTTCTAACTTTTATTTTAATTAGGATGTTAAACCTTGTGTAATGGGAAATATATTAATTTCCTAGGAGTAGTTCCTAGTTCAAACCTTACCAACACCTTTTTTTGTAGGTATGCGGATTAGGATCTAAGAATATCATTATTTAAAAGTTAAAATTTAAAAAGTTAATTTAATCTTATCGAGTTTAATGAAGGTTTTTCGTCCTCCAAGGGTGAAAATGAGAGCTCAATGCTCCAATTTCCAAAATAGAAGTTTATAAATCACAAGATGATGATTACAATGAGCCTCAACATTAGCTTTTGTGAAGTGCTCCATGTAGACCTCTTTATTTCTCTTTTTAACATCTCGCTTTTCTCTCTTAAAGAGGGACAACCTCTCCCTTTTAGCCGACTATAAATAATGAAAATAAGCTAAGGGTCTTTTTTTCTACTCTAATATTTAAAAATTCATTTTATTTTAATAAAATATTATTAAGTTGTTCCAAATTTAAGAATTGGTCGGACCCAACTTAAAATATTATTAATTATTTTTAATTTAGAAAAGGTAACATTACAAAGTTATATTGTTGTATGTAACAACAATACATCGCATATAGAAGATTGTGTATTCATTGGGATTTGGAGAGATTTTGGAGAATATTATATCTCCATAAATATAGGAATTCATTTCGTATAAATTTGTAAGTTACTAAATGAATTAATACGAATAATATTGTAGTATTATTGTTGTGAATCTCGTACAAAGCTTCATTTGGAATCATAGTTGTTTTTGTAAATCATGGAAGTATAATAATTTGATAGGGCGGCTAGATAATTTATTGCCCCTATTGATGTATTTTTGTAAGAGGCGAGGAGTTTGTAAATATCAAACTTCAAGTTATAGTAGTGTGAGAATAGTAGTAGTGTGCAACTATTTGTGCATTCTTTATCCATGTCATTTAGGTTAACATCAAATATCATTGCATTAAAAGTTTCAATAGTGCTTTCTGTGTATTGGTGGTACTCGCTCCATCCATATCTCATTATATTTCAAATATCCATATTATTTGGCTTCATTCATGTAAGTCTCGCATGTGTTCACGGTTCTATTCAAAGTTTTCATCAATATCCTAGTGCTAGTCTATCCTCGCCACGTCATGCCAAAAGCGGTGTATTGAGTGTACAACTTGGACACATTTATTCTCTATGCATATACCTGCAAATGCATTCCATTCATTGGTTGTGTATTCTATGCAATTTTTTCATCTATTCAAGTTTGAGTATTCATGATATTGGGAATATGAAACAATATTCCATTTTTGCATCAAATCGGCTAAAGTCAATGGTAACTTCCAAAGGCAATGGCGGTTTCCTATGTTGTTCAAGAATGAGTGGCGGTGTTGGACAACAATGGTTACAATTAAAAACATTTTGTTCTTATGGATGTAATGTGAATACTTTTCCTATTTTTGTGTGAGTAGATTTCTATGTAACCTCTTGATGTAAAAATGTTGTAGAGAACAAAAGCACTAGTGTAAGACAATTCATGGATCTTGAAAAGGTTTGTGGGAGATCCAAGAAAACCACATGAGGTGGACAATTGATGGGTACCTGTTCACGTCAAGGTTTGTGGTAAACCTATTTGAAACCATGGAAGGAAAGAGTCTTTCCATTTGTATCAAGGTCGTGAATCACATAGTTGGACATGCCACGGGGGTGAGAATACTACAGTTGAAAGTGTGAATATTTTTCTACCATGTACTATGATTGATTTCATTTGGATTCTTCATACAAATATATAGGTATTCCTTTCCCAATTATCTAGGAAACCTCCTATAACCACTCTAGATGTTGTTGCTGAGTTGTTAAAACCACTCACAACATACTCCTAGATTAGTGTAATTGTTACTCCCGTAACAATCTCGACACATATAATATTAACCCATACAAATATATTCTATATAATCACATAGTAAACTATGTTTGTGTGAAGACCCTGCAACACTATTTCACCAATCACAATAATGCAACTAGAAATGGAAACAACTTGCAACGAGTCGCTAAGCAAAAGAACTCGAAATGATATTGAATCGCAGGCCTCTTCGAGGGGGCAACCTCCTTTGAGCAAGCGCAACACAATATATTCGTGGATGCTTCACTGAGCCTCAACACCTTCTTATATACTGATTCCTACTGAAGAAACTACTGCTTCCCGCACGTGGGATTGTTAAAATATGCCGAAGGGGCGACTCACAAAGCACATGCGTCCAAAGTAACTAATCTGCTATGAAGCAAACAGAAGGGTAGGAACACGGGTTCCTAACATCCCCTCCCTCTTGGAAAAAGATTTGTCCTCAAAGCTTCAAATGTGGAAATTGTTGTTGAATCTAGAGAAGTGGTTCCCATGTTGCGTCTTCTAGTTGCATGTCGTGCCACTGGATTAGGACTTTTGTGATGGAGCGGGAGCGGAGTTGGCGGGTCCACTTGTCTAGAATGGCTTCTAGTTCGAGAAGGATGGAGCCTTCATTATCGAGCTGTGGTAAAGTGGTTTGTGTTTGGACATTGGTTCCCAGAACTTTCTTTAAACAAGAGACATGGAAAATTGGGTGAATTCTGGATATTGAAACATGTTAAACTTGATGCATGGTGCATTGAGTGACCATATAAACAGGAAACACAAATCATATTAAATTTATTTCATTAAAAACTTCAATCATCTAAAATCTAGCAATCTCCAAATTGGGGTGTGACAAGTAGCTTGTGCATTAAGTTAGATGGATCAATCGACATTGTATTTAGTAAAGATAACTTGAAGTGGCTCCTTAATGAATGCTATTAGATACCAATGTTTATTGCTATGTAGCCACCATACATCTTTAGGTGTTGTATTCTCAACATTCACATGCTTCTTTATATTCGATAAATCTGGAATTAAAAAAACAAATGTTTAAGTGATATTTTGTCATATTATATTGTGCCTATTCGCTCGTATTGTTCAAGTTCTGCAATTGTTAGAAGTAAAGCTCGTATAATGGTTTGAACAATCTCTCTTCAACACATTGATTATTCATATAGCAATGATCAATGCTTCTTCATACCCCAAATAAATTGCTCCTATCTTGAAAAAGAACAATTAATAAAATATACAAATTGATCATAAATCTCCTCCTCCCATAAGAAAACTCGGCATATGCCACTTACCAGAATTAAATTAAGATTCTCTTGCATCATTTTCAATCTCATTTCCCTGCACACATCTTATAAACTTGTGCTCATCATGCCCCTTAATTTGACACTATCAATGCATCTCACCACTGAGTACAAACTCTTTTAAGAAATCTAATAAAATAGGCTCACTAATTAAACCATAAACAATATTAATTTTGTTCCGGTGCATCCTGACCAAACTGACAGCATGAAAAATTTAGTAACATGAATACCCCCTCCTGAAATATTGCAGCAGCATTTTCACATTATTCTAAATATTTATGCCAACTTAGTGCTTCAAGAATAGAGTATCAACTGCCAGTCAATTCTGGATAGAATATGAATCTACCTTTAATTTAGAACTTCAATATACAAGGGTCATCAGGTCGCTTCATGGTGAACATTATGAAAACAATTCCACTTAGTTGACAGTCCGAGACATGGACAATGACTTGAGCTTATTTCCCGGGAGGACTAAGAAATGATTGGCTTAAGCACTTGAAAAGTGAAGCCCACAAATGAGACACGGAGTCAAATTACATTTGAATATCTGGTTAGAAATAATGGAGCGAGCCCCTTCATTTTTTCCCATCATGGCTGCAAAGGCGGCTATTCATAGTAGATTACAATAAAAATGGGTGCATAAAGCACATGAGAATAAATGATAATGGAGGAAACGATATCGCAACAATATCTACAGCTGGTAACCGAAAAGTGATTTTGGCTTTGATGATCCTGCCTGATACAAGAAAAGAGACTTAAGAGGCTTTGCAATTGGTTCACTACTAGCATCTTTTGGACTTGGAGAAGCCTCTTTGCCTCCCTTGGAATCATCTTCCATGTGTTTAGAGTTCTCATTTCTTTCATCGATTTTTGAAATATCTTGACTGCCAACAGAAAATGTAGAATCCTTCTCTCTCACTGGACTTTGTTCATATTGATCAGTCTCTTGCGCTTCAGAAATATCAAGTGTAGACTGATTTTGAGTACCAGTTACCCTTTCTTCATGAGCTTCGTCTGAGTTCTGTTTTTTTAAAAGTATCAAAAATAGTTAATTTCACATAATTAAAAAATAATATCTTGACAATGAAAATTCTGATATAAACCACTTGACAAGACATTATGAGGGTTAGAATCAGGTGGCCTTTAGACTATAGTAATAAGGTATGGAAGGTGCCAGAGGCATGCAAGCAAACGATTAAACATAGTATTGTTAATTTGTTTAGGTATTAGGACATATACCAAAACAAACATTAAATAAATAAGAAAAATCAGAGACCGAAATTTCTGAACATTCCCAAATTATTTCAATTCAGTATAAGGTTAATATTAATTCAGTAAATCTTATAAAACCATATATCTCAAATATCCTAGTTTCCACACTTAATTGATGCACATCATTTACATATTTTCTATGATGGTAGAAACCATCCTCAATCGATGCATTTACCTAATGCTTCCTGTAGTGTGACTTTGCAACAATGAATTTATTCAGCAAAGAAACATTGTCATACGTGATATTCACTGCTCATGTACAATGATGGACACTAAGTACCGTGTTTCCTTCACAATCATAGATAAGTAAGAAACCAGAAATCTGCACTACCACCAATTCATATTTTTATATTTCTTGCTCATTTATTAGCAATTTTTAGAGTTTTTGAATTCAGTGGAAAATAGATTTATAGACACTCAAAAGGGTGTCTTTACATTTTTCTAGTTACATTTGTTTGTGATATATTCAACCTACAACAGGAATGAATCCATTTTTGGGCAGCTTTGCAATTAAGAAAAATGTACAGGCCATATCTTCGCTTCTCAGCTCTTTTGGATTAGGTAGTAGGGTACACCCGGAGAGGGCTTAAAAACAGGTATGGCATGCACCTGAAACGGGTACATACAATAATATACCGGGGTTCCACCCCAGGTATGCAGAACAGTACTCTGACATGTTTGGGCACGTTAAATCCAGGCATTGTTATGTGTACCCTAGGTGTATTTGGGATGAAACCTCAAGGAAAAAAATAGAAACATCTTTTTTTCTGGTAAAAAAACAGTAAAACAATTTTTAAAAAGAACAAAAGAGAAACCCTAACTCGAAGCTAGAGGGTAATTCACATGATTGAGCTAGCAAGAGGGGCCCTTCTACTCCCTGTGGTTCTAATAATCCACGTGATGGTTCTACTTCTAATGAACCACATGATGGATCTAGTTATGCTCTTTGAATACAATGGGGAGCATTATGATCATGAATATGCTGATTTGTCTTGATTTTTGTGTATTATCATTTGCACAATGTACTTGTTCTAAGTTAGAAAATGAATATCATGACATTTGACATTAAATTATCAATATGTTTTGTGGTTATTTAGCTTATTTTGTTACTCTATGCATATTATAAGGTTAATTTTTCTTATTTAGCTATATATTTTTCAAATTCTATATATTTTTTACGGCCATACCCCAAGCTCTAAAAAAATATTGTTGTATTGGCTTCCCGGGTCCCCATCCCGGTATCAATACCCATCCAGCTACCTAGGTTTTGGATCATTTTTTTAAGTGCATTTTTTTGGTAAGATAAAAATAATCTCCTAGTTATTGTAAAGGAGTTGATTTATAAAGCACCATCTTTTCATGGACAATATTGTAATTGTGTAGAAGAATAGGAAATTTGGGGGTTTATAATGCACTATTTGGTGCCGTACACATTTTATGGGTTGTACAATACCATTTTTTTAATTTCAAAGCAATATTTTCTTGGTGTGCATTTCTATAAGCATAATTGAGACGACACAACAATTTCCCAACACTAAATTGGTTGGATCAAATTACCACTCATGCCAAGAATATGTGAACTTTCTTGCTCGAAAAGGCCTTTGGCCCCGTAATTGTGAGTCACCATTTGATTATGCAAGAGCTAGTTACAAAATGGGAAATCCTTCTCTATACAAGTTATCGTACGAGGTGAAAGAACATCACTTCGATAGGCGTTTCCGTGTAAGCACCGCGAGGTGTTCAGCGAGATCGTACTAAACCAAAACCCATAGATATGGCTAGTTTAGTTTAGAGTTAGTGATTCCCGTTCCCATATCTATATAGAGGGCCCCATATAGAGAGATATGGCTCCCATGGTTGAGGTGGTTACAACCATACATTAGTTAATATAACTAATAATGACTTAATTATAAAAGATAAGCCTTATATTGTGATACCCCGTCTTAAGGCTTACACTATAGAAAGCAAAAACAAACATACTGATAAGAAATTAAAACAACAAAACCAAACAGAGCCACGCATTCTTCGAAGCATTTTCTTTGAAAACAATTCTTTGACTAGGAGAACTCCAAGCTGCCTCGTAACCCTCATAAAAGTGTACTTCCCGAGTTAAATTCCTGAATTCCACCTCCCGAAACTCCAAAATTACAAACCTCTCAAATTATCGACAATCATCCATATTGAGTGACATCCACAATGCTCCATCAAGTTGTCGCATGACCCTTATAAGAGTATAATTCCTAAGATCCACAAGCTCCAAAACTAACTAGGTAGCTATCCATGTTGAGCTTCATCTACATTCAAGCCCTTCTTGCCTTCAAAGTGTGGGGCTACTTTGAAACATGTATTTTCCATCAACGAATTTTTTTGCCTATTTGGTTAGTCTTTGAGCATTCCCTTGAGAACATCATTGCCTCAAATGTCGTAGTTCCACGCCGTTGTAGGTGGCTACTCAATCCCGTTTACTATTCCTCGTAAATTTTTGTTCATCGATTGCATTTGGATTTTTACTTTCTAGGTGTGAAAATTGTGGCTAGAATATTTGTCCAATGGAATTTTCATTCTCAAAACAAATAAAAACCAAAAAATAACACCTTTCAAATAACCCAGTTTACAACACAAAATCTATGTAGCAATAGATAGACAACAAGCTTCGAGTTTCAAACACCTACAATAATGTTCAAACGTTTGAAAATTTAAAATAAAATTTAATATTTCCCAAAAAAATACCAGACAACAGTTCTGCCCTAATGTCTGGATCTTGTGTTTTTATGCTTAAATCGTCTCATGATTTGATACAAATCGTGCCCAAGAAATCTGAAATTCACAAATATATAAAATGTGCCCTTAAATTTGCGGCTGTGTAAAACATGCATTGAAATTCCAGATTGTATAAAACATGACCTGAAATTCGTGACTCCTTGCTTCCTCCCTTGCCCTTCAATGTGATTGTGCTTATCTTCAGATCGCTGGTATACCATGTTATTTGCAACTGCTGGTAAAAATTGAATGAAACATGTCTTGTGCCCAAAATGTGAATAAAATGTCTTGTGCCCTTATGCGAACTTAAACTCTGCATGCCCTAAACAAGTGCTTAAAATAAATTTGTGATTTACAGTCTTCATCTTTTCTCTTCGCAAAATACCTCACGTCTTCCTCCTTGCTTGTGGTACTCAGATACCAATGTTAGAAGATGTGAACAAAGAAGGAATGAAGAGAAACCAGAATGCACTCATTGTAGATTGTGTCCACCATTTTATTATGCAAGAGATAGTTACAAAATGGTTGAGGTGGTTACAACCGAACATTAGTTAATACATAACTAATAGTGACTTAGTTATAAAAGGTAAGCCTTATATTCTAATAATTACCACTCATGCCAAGTGTATATGAGAACTTTCTCACTTGAAAAGGCCTTAGGCCCTATAATTTCAAGAAGTATTTGAACCAATGGACCATGACAAGCACATAAGATGGCTCAATAAATATGACATGGCATATGGCCACATTTGTTGTCACTTTACATGGAATTGTAGCATCATATTGCTCACAAGGTAAGTGCCATTTTATTGCTTCAATGACAATTCAATAGTTGTTTCAAGACACTTTGCATGTGACTGCCTTCTTTGTTATTTCCATAGATAGTTAATTTTGGATGATGCAGCTTTGATTCTATGGATGATGATATATGGCTAATGATGCATTGCATGATCGTCCACCTACTCCCAATGAATCAATAGAGACTTCATCTGATCTTCTTCGCTTTCTACAAATATTCTTCCACCTAGTGATGTAGCTTATGATGACTCTTTTTGCAAGATCTTGTACTCTTCAAAAGCCACCTCTTTGGGATGTCTATCGGAAGACATTGGTAGTCTATTTGCAAAGTCATCCAATCTTGATGCTTGTAATGATTCCTCAAAGAATATTGTCTTCTTTTTTTGTGATGGGAGTTCCCATAAAGATTTTCTTGGAACTTCTCCATCAACATATTTCATTGATGATACCCCGCCTCTTGTGGATCCTCGATGCAGAGCATCAAGAGTCAAAAGAGCAATTTTGGTTTTCTTTGCAAGGCAAGGGGCGGGGGCGTTGGTGGGTGGGTTAGGATGTTTAGTATGGGTTCCAACCCATTCTTACCTTTCATTGTATGTAGAATGGTCATTTTGGATTTTCCCTTCAAAATGGACAATTTGAATTTTTTAATTTCCTAGGTTGGGTTTAGGTGTCTAAATGTTAGAAAAGGAGTCATGAGACCTTGTTAAAGGCTATAAGAGGCCTAATGTGATATAACTCAGTGTTTTATAACCCTTCCAAGTGGTTCATCATATGCTAATGAGTTATTACCCTGGTTAGGTGTAAAGTTGGTTATAACCACCTAATTAGGAGCAAATAAGGAAGACATAATCAAATGGTAGAAGGGGAGGAAACTGACATGGCATTAAAAGGAAAAGGATATGGAAGGAGAAGCGAGGAGAAGCAGATTAAAAGGAAGCGTACGGGTTCAACGCCAAGAAAAGAAGTACTAGCATAGGCATTCAAAGGTTGTAAAGTCTGTTTTTGTGTGTTTACAATGTAAGAGCTGATAATAAAATGATGTTTTATGTGCAAATATCCTTCTATACCTCCTGTGGTGAATGAATGCCATGTTGAGCATGAGTAGAATCTTAGGTTATTGTTTCAAGCTATATGTTAGAGAGAAGTGTGAATGCAAGTTTGTGAAAACTCAGAAATTGTGATGATGGTAACATGTTGTTGTTTCTATGTTATTTGTATTGTACTTTGTATGGAAGCATATGATCTTGCATGAAAGAATCATTTGCAGGGTGTTACAAGAGCCATCAGGGTGGAAGAGAGGTATAAGAAACATGAAAGTGTGAAGTTATGCTAACAAAATCAGAAAATTGTGGATAAACCTTGTTTATGATAGTTTGAGAAATTAAGAAGGTTTTGGGCTAGAAAGAATGATGGGAGATGTTAGAGAATGTTGTGAGGCATGTTCAGAAGGTGTATGAGGCTTTGGGAAGATTTTTGAGTCAAGGAAACAAAAATAAAGTAAAACAGGGAGCTTGCTGTCCTGTCAAGACCTAGTCTAAAGTTTGAATACTAAAAAGGTGATATTTGGAGTTTCCACCATCCAAACTTAATGAGAGAGTTAAAACAGAAGTTTGTGCAAAATTTTAGGCCTTTTGGAGGTCTATAGAGAGATATATTGCCGAAATACAGTCAGCAGGCCTGTAGGTGAGGGTTTTAGAAGGGTTTAGAAAGACTAAAAATTCATAACTTTGAAATGAATGATTCAAATGAGATGAAACTTTGTAGGCATGTTGAATAGGATGTTTATGACCTGTAAAAGTTGATTTCAAGGTTTGGAGGCACCTGGAGAGAGAGTTATCAAAACTCAGTCAAACTGTCTTGTTTTGACCCCTTGCGGACTGTCATGAATAACTTGAGTTAGGAGCCATGTTTAAGGGTGTTATTTGTTGGAAAATGATCTAGACTAGCCCTAGATAAATAGTTGAAAGTTTGGTGAAGAGAAATGTTGGGGAAGGCCTTCAACCATACAAGCAAAGTCAGATGAAATTCTAAATCAGGAAACCTCTTTGTTCAGAATTAGGTGTTGGACGGACTGTCATAAACCCGGCCTTATAGGACTTGTAGAGGCTCATATTTGGTTGAAAGGGGTCTAGAAATACCCTAGATCATTAGTTGAGAAGGGTGAAGTTCAAAAATTAGCAAAAGACTAGTTATTGGGGTCAAGAAAGCAGATCAGATTAGCACTCCATTGTTAGTTGGTAGAGGTTGGCATCAAATCCTCCTCCTTATATGGATGTTATGAGAATAAATGTTATAAACATCATTTGATGGACATTCCTCTCATAATTGATCCATGTCCCCCATTTTTAGGTTCCCCTTCTTCAATTACGATACTTCAAACACTTGTGTATGATGTCACTCATTTATCTTTGCCATCCTTTAAGACGTAAGTGGACCAAATTGAACCTTTTATGGAGGTTTTTGTTGCTTCTCTCTTATCCAGTCTTGGAAGGGGAAGGCTTCCAACATACAACTCGGTATCTATTTCTTCATTAAGGGAAGAAACATTGTTCAATGTAAGGACCTTCTTTAGCATCCATGACAAGGCCATTTTCATTGGCCTATTTCAGCTTTTGGATTACATTCTTTTATTATTTCCTAAGTGTTTTCACTAAAGGAAGTTGTTCTTCAAAAGGGATGATAGTAAATTCCACCGTCCTCCCCAATTCCCAAGTTAATCTTAAGGGAGGATTAGTAAGACCCTTACATATAATAACTAAATAATCCCAATAGCCACAACAATATGTAGAAAATAATAGAGATATCACAACACGGGATGTTTCTAGGCCAAGATACCCTAAAACAACAATATGTAGAATATAATACAGATATCACAACATAGGATGTCTCTAGGCCAAGATACCCTAATATGCAATATACTCAAAAATATAATAGTTTCCCTTAAGGTAGGGCACCACAATACAATACTCCTTAAGGAATAATTCCACAAGATCTCCCAATATGGGAATGCCACTTTGAGGGGACAACCTCCAATATGCTTCTACTCTAAGTCGCAAGGTTCGAGTTCGACGAGGATAAAATTCAGTTCAAGTTCGCTCAATAGATAAAGTTCGAAAAAAATTCACCACTAAATTCGATTAATATATATATTTAAAATTAATAAATAAAATATTCAATTTAAATAAATTAATATTCATATTAAAAAATTAAGAAGTTAGATATTAAATAAAAATTCCTAAAATAAATTCAATTAAAAAATAACATAAAGAATTATAAAAAGATAAAACAAAAATAAAAAATAAAATAGAAGAATTATAATTAAAAAGGAAACAACATTTAACGGAATAATAAAAAGAATAAAAAACAAAATAAACTAAAAAAGCAAAAGAATATAAAACAAAATAAACTTAAAAAAACAAAAGAATCTAAAACAAAATAAACTAAAAAACGTTTAACGAATAATAAAAAAGAACAAAAAACAAAATAACCTAAAAACAAAAGAATATAATACAAAATAAAACAAAAAAACAAAATAAACTCAAAAACAAAAGGAAACACATTAATAGAAAGACTTCAACCTAACCTTAAAAATACACAGAAAGAAAATGTAAATATTATACGCTTTGCTTCCGAACAGTGCGAGACCTGTGACAAGCCACACTTCTTCTTTATTCACAGCACGACGATGTAGGAATGAATCGCGAGAAGGCAAATACGAGAACACTCAACTCGTCCCTCGGACCAAAACCCAACTATGACTCGGCTTTTATTTTCCCTAACAACTCGGGTTTCGCAAATATTGTACCGAATCAAGTTTTGAAGTTCAACAAATTTTCAGTTCTTGCATAAAATTCTCCGATTTTCAATTTTTTTCATAAAATGTGGCGAACATGTGACTTAGCTTCTACCTAATAAAATACTCTCGACTTATTTGACATTGTTCACAAAGTGATATTCATTTCTTTTATATAGACCTCTATTACTATAATGCATAGTTTCCCTATTTAGCAAGTACTCACCACCAAACACGCAAATATTCGCCAATACTAGTCGCGAATATTCACTTGAACTTGGCGAATTTAGCCCAAAATGCGCCATACATGACAAGGACACGGAAAATAAGAAAATGCGGATTTCATGGTGAAAAATAATTTGTCTTATAAATGTGTCACTCCCTCAGTTGTAATCACACAACTATTGAGCATCCTTTGCATGAGTTGAAGGAATTTTATAGCAAATTCGAAGAGAATTTGAAGAATTTCATTTGGAGGTAAGTTCTTTTTTTTTCCTTCTTTTCAAGAATGTAAATTCTTTCTATATTATTTATATATTGTATCCAAATATGATTTGCAAGTTTGAATGCATTCCATTCGATTCGAATGATTTTAATTGTTATTTATGCTTGTTTATCATCATTAATGAACAAAATTGCCAAAATGTATTGCATTAAATGTAATTTTTATTTTTTCTACTTTATTCTCATTTGTAGGGTTACATTACAAATTTGCAATTACAGTTACATAGGGTTATAAAGCCATTTTTTAATTTTTAAATGGTTTTATAATGTTATTTTTAAATTAAATTTACAATTTTTTAATTTTTAAAGATTTTATAAACTCTGTTTTTAATTAAGTTTACGGTTTTTAAATTTTTTAAACGTACATTGTGTTGCAGATTAGAACTTAACATACAATGGCATCTCGGTCAACATCAGGTTTGACATTAGGCTCAAATCACTAGCAAGAACCATTCCCGCTAATGCGCTGCACTGTTACTTGAAAGTATGATGTACGTGGAGTAATTTAGGGGAGTGTAGTTCGCAATTTTGCGAAATACATTTTATGGAAGCATCAATCACCTAAAGTATCATCTTGCAAGCATTTTTGTCACGACTTTGTGGTATGTTCCGATGTTACGAAGAAGGCAAAACCAGAGATGATGAAGGCAGAGCTAGAGAGGGCAAGGGTGCAAGCAGCAATAACAACCACCATTAGACCTAGAATGGTAGAGGAATCAAAAGACGATGCAGCAATGATTGTGAGCCCTACTAGTGGTCCACAAATACAAAGCGAAAGAGATGCTTCTACTTCATCAAGTTCAAAAGGGATACATAGATTTTTTACCAAGAAACACACCTAAGCACAACCTTCAATTGAAAGGTACGAGCTGCAACAAAGATGCACACGTCGAAGTGAATAAGGCATGTGCAAAGTTTTGCTACTACAACTACCATCCCTTCAATGTGGCGTTTGTCAGACTGGGAGTACTTGGTGAAAACATAAACAATCGCGGGAAAAGGGTACAAGGCACCCTCTCCAAAAGATTTGAGTGGGAAATTGCTCAAGGGTGCGATTGCGAATGCAATGTCAATCTGGAAGATAAAAATAAGCAATGGCGTAGAAATACGGATGCACCATTTTTTTAGATGGGTGGACAAATGGAAGGAACAACACCCTCATCCATTTTTGAGCAGCTTCAAATGGTGAGATGGTATTTTGAAGTCAATTGATGTCTTTAACATAATATAAAATGCAGAAAATTTGAGCCTTATGTTGGAGGAGGTTGTCTTAGAGGTGGTATCCGAATGTTGTGCAAGTTGTCACACGCATAATGCAACAACATATATTGGCAACTGGGAGATTACTACATGAGAGGCATCCATCACTCTTTTGGACCCCTTGTGCAGCCCATTGCCTTGACCTTCTTTTGGAAGACATGGGCAAAATTGATTGGGTGAGACCGGTTATAGAAGATGCAAGAAATATAACCAAGTACATATATAATCACCTTTGGGTTCTCAGTTTGATGAGAGAACACACCAAGGGGAAAGAACTTGTGCAAGCCAATGTCATGAGGTTTGCAACTAACTTCTTGATGTTGTAAAGTATTTCTAGTTTGTTGTCATCGTTGAAACAAATGTTTGTGAGTCAAGCATGGCTAGACTCACAATATTCAAAGAAAGTTGATGGAGAGGACTGCAAAGATAGTTTTTGATGATGTCTTTGCAAAGAGAGTTGTAGAGATCATCAAGGTAACTTCAAACTTCAATTTAAATTTCAATTCAATTCCTTTATTTTAATTTTTAAATGTATTATTATTTACTTTATTTGTAAGTTTGTAACTTTAAAGTTTAATTTGAATGTAGGTTTCAGAGTCGTTGATGAGGGTTTTGTGCTTGGTTGATGGGGAGCAAAACCCGATAGGATACATTTATGAGGCCATGGATAGGGCCAAAGAGACCATCCAAAACTATTATAAAGAGGATATAGCCAGATTTGGTCCCTTCTGGGAGATAATTGATCGGAGGTGAAACAATCAACTCCACCAACTTATTCATGCAGCAGAGTACTACCTCAAACCCAATTTATTTTCTCCAATGGCTTCATAAATTTTAATGGAGAGGTTATGGAGGGCCTCTCAACATGCATTGAGAGGATGATACCAGAGGTTGAGGTGAGGGACCTCATTATTTTAGAGTTGCAGAATTACAAGCATGCTAGGGAGGCTCTTTTCTTCGGTGTTAGCTATCCGAGGGAGAACCACCTAGCCACTAGGTAACAAAAATTAGAATGTTTACTTATATGTTATAAGTTACAAATTTAAAATTATTAATTACTTATAAACTTTTGATTATCTTGTTTGTAGGTTCTTGGTGGGAGGATTGGGAAGAAATATCCCGCATCTTCAAAAGCTAGCCCTCTGAATTTTATCTCAACCTTGTAGCGCTTTTGGATGTGAGCGCAACTAGAGTTTGCTTGAAGTCATTCACGCGAAGCATGCGCAAAGTTGACTCAAAAATGCCTCAATGACTTGGTTTTGTGCGGTATAATCTTCGGCTTTACACAAGAAAGTTGGAGACCACATCGCAGGAATTTATTGATTTGGATGAGATTGATCCATACAACAACCGAATTGGGCAAGAAGTGCAAATCCTTACAATCGCAGAGGGACGAGATTGTTGCTTCCGAGAGGAAGTTATGGAGGGAGACGCACAAACAGGAGATATTAGATTTTCATTAGATGACATCTTTGGAAGTGATGTTGAACATGCGGCGAGAGGAGCCACCGCCATCTACTACCAGGGATGGAGTCGCGATTGCAGCCTTTTAGGAGGAGCGAGCGGTCCGCAACAGAGTGTGGGGACTAGTAGAAGCAATAGACCCTCTCCCCATATTTTTCTAGAACGGGAAGAAGAAAATGTAAATTATTGTAATTGTAACTTGCGTAGATATACAATTTATGGTGATAATTTTCGATGACAATGATCATAAATCCATAACACTTATCGCTTAGTTGTTGTATTCACATGATGATGTGATTTTGTACTCTATTTGTATTCAAATCTAATAGAAAACACTTCCCCAACATTTTATAGACTCATTTGATACATTTTGAAGCTATATTTTGCATAAAATTTATGTTTTTAAATAAATTTGTGTATTTTTAAGTTCTTGAATATTTGCGAGTCAATTTTTTTGGGTCTGCTACATATGAGTATGCGAACTATGCTATAATGAATGGGAAAAACCTAATCTCAACGTATCTCAAATCTTAACCCAATATATCTATTTCTATACATTATCATCCATTAGATCCAATATGAATAACTAAGGGGTTGTGTGCCACACGTCGACATCTACATTGACCCACATACATTATAATATCATATCCCTACGTACATTACAAGGATATTGGTATATAGGTCATTTTGGGACCCATGCACTTCGTAACTTAGGCTTATAATATTATAATTATGAATAATTCTATGAATATCCACAAACCCGAGTTAGACTAGAGTTGACTTAGGTGTCCCCTAGTCATCTTTTCACATGTATGTTTTCTAGTTGCTTTTTCTAAGTTTAACCGGGAATTATTTTTTCCTCTCATCTATCCACTCATTGTTATGCATATAGAGATAAGATAAGATAAGATAAATTTATTAATGTCCAACGAATGACCACAAAAATAGGTCAATGGGACAAAGAACCCAAACAATATACAAAGTGCAAGCGGGGACAACTCAAAACGAGTTCCCAAGAATAGGAAAAATGAGAAAAGACAGCAAAAAAGACCCGAAGCCAATACCCCCATAGGCGGGGCAATGGAGCAAGCAGGGGAGAAAGACGAGAGAAGCAAAGAAGGGAATGAAGGGGGGCAAACAAGGACCAATGGTCTACTCACGAATGGTAGCCACACCCCTCCTAACATTAGAGGCCGATGAAAAGAAGCTCTTGATGGACTGGCAACCCGAAAAGGGGGTCGAAAACCTCCTCCCCTGCTAAGATCTAAGACTGACGCGACGACCAGGGGGATGAATGGAGCTAGACTACCCTCTGGTACGTGTGTGCATCCGATTCTACTGGCGGTGATCGAGAGAAGTGTGAAGGTCCAACCGGGACGAATGAGATCTATGCACTGTATCTGGGTCAGAAAGGCTCTGTCGTTTAGTACCTCCACCAGTGGGTAGAACCGAAAAGAAGGTCAGTAATCCATCTCGTGGGGACGACTCTCGAAGGGGGATGAAGAATCTAGTCTCGTAATAGCAAAGACTCACGGATGTAGAGGGCAAGACACCGTTGATCAATATATCTGAAGAAGACTGGGAGAGTCTGAATCCCTCTGAAGAGACAGTGAAATTGTCCTCTGATCTCATAGTATATGGGGCAGCAGAAGATGAAATGAGTCTCGGTCTCCACCTCTTGAAGGCTACAAAGCCTACAAAGTTTGTCCTCCCGAACAATGTGGTGATCAGTCTCGCATCGAAGTCTGTGGGAGCCGACTCAAAACTGACCCAGAGGTATACGGAGGGCATGCACCCAATGACAAGAGGTGTACTAAGGGCGGATGATGAGTCCATCTCTGATTTCAAGAAAGTGCTCTACATAAAAGGACATCTTAGGGCGCAAACCCCCAGGAGGGTTCACCCAAGTAGTCTAAATGAAACTCCTGTAGATATCCTCCCGGATGGACCTGTTCAACACTTGCTTGGTGGGCAAGAGATGACTATAGATCCAAGGAATACTGGAAAGGGGGGAGATGATCAATCTGGATACCAACAGAGTCCAACAAGGCAGAAGTCTCGGCAAACCAACAACGGCCCTAGCCAGGGCAATACTCACAGAGAGAACAAGAATGGTCGAGATACGGATACACTGTCCTACTCACGGGAGAGGTCACCAAACCTCCCGATACGGTGAAGAAAGGTTGATGTCAAATATAGTCTCCGACGGAAAGGTCGGGCTCCGAGTTGTGTACATAATTTAAGGTTGATTAATGAGGAATAGAGTAATTTTGCAGCTTTGTAAGCATGTCTTTGTTTAAGAATCCATATTGTTATGCTTTGTTGAAACATTTATGTGTGAGATTTTGTGAGCACATCTATAATCCTAGAATATACACCATTTTCGTAGGATGCACTTGCTCCTTCTAAAATATCCTACGCTTGTCCCAAAGAAGAGATCCAAATTCAAGGGTTGAACTTGAGGAAAACCCAAAAATTGTGTGAGTTTTAGTTTATGGTAGAAAGAATCATTGCATGTATGTGCACATTGTCCCACTATCTACCGGCATCATTATGCAAAGATAACTAGAGCTGAAGTATAATGCAAAAGGATTCAATTAAATCAATGAACTTCTAAAAAATTGTTAAAGGTTGGAGTTAAAAGTTAGTACACATTGGTAAATTTTAGCAAATAATATTCGTAGATTATTTTTATGCTGGGAAACACAAGTTAGTGTGTATTGACAGATCCTTGGCAGATAAGGTCAATTGTGTAATACTATTCCACAACATTGACGTGGAAATATACAATATGAGAGTATGCCAAGTTGTGTGCTTAGATTACCTGGACTCTCAAAGTGTTGTTAAGTCATATATAATGGCACAGAGGCCTTCAAACAATTGTTCTGTATTCAAATAGTTGCAAATTGGCATAATGGTTATGTTGTTTCACTTCTTTGTCCCTTTGAATCATGCTCGCTTCTGAGCTCATTAATGGTTGACCACCAAAGAACTGTTGATAGTGAAATCATTTCCGAATGCATGACAATGTTCTAATAGGAATGATTAATCTGCTTGTGTGTTGGATGGTGTCATTATGTTTCAAAACTGTATTGTGAATGTTCAGAGGTCTTTTGCGAACCATAGGCATCCACAATGTTGGAGTGTGGCACAGGGAAGTGGTAGTTTTTCTCCTAAACTCAGATGAAACTTCCAAAGAGTGAAGAGTAGGATTTCAAATTAACAAATCTCTCGAGTATATCTAGTAGATGAAGAAATATGGTGCTCCTAGTAAATTGGGGGCCATGGTGATAGTTTCAATGGTAGAATACAAGAAAATCATCCAACACTAGTGTTTGGAGCAGGAACGTCTAAAAGGAGTATTATTGTGAAGTGTGATACTAGATACACTGCACCCTTTCCAAATCAAGCATTTGCATATCCAACATGGATATGGATATGATGCATTTGGAATATAGAATAGATATGGTTGTAAAAGGCATATGGATTCAAATAAGGCCCGGGTGTAGACCAAACTAACCTCTAATAGATAAGGGTAAAACATCTTGTTCCTCAGAATCACATTTATTTTTGTTAGGCTCAGAATTTTCTTTTGAATTTTCTGTGTTATATGGCGTTTTTGGACACGCATGCGCGCGCACACACACACCAGTTGTATCGTATCATAGGATTTATCTGTTACAGCCCTATCAGGTGCTGTTCCCATATAGCACTCATCCATTTCTATACAACTAAGGCATATTCCATGTCCCCACAATCACCACCTTTAGAGCTGGTGCTGAAAAAAAAATTAAATTATGCCTAATATTGCATAGACATCAAAAGCCCAATCCACTCTATCGTGTGTGTGTGTGTGTGTGCGTGCGTGCGTGCGCATGCATGCACATGTGTGAGCATGTACAATAAAGCCATATAACACAGAAAATTCAAAAAAGAAAATTCTTAGCCTAACAAAAATAAATGTGAGTGTGAGGAACAACACGCACGCAGCAAGCACACACACACACTCCAGCTGTATCGTATCATAGGATTTATCTGTTACACCCCTATCAGGTGCTGTTCGCATATAGCACTCATCCATTTCTATACAACTAAGGCATATTCCATGTCCCCACAATCACTACCTTTAGAGTTAGTCCTGGTGCTGAAAAAAAAATTAAATTATGCCTGATAGTGTATAGACATCAAAAAGCCCAATCCACTGTATCGCCCTTTGTTTGACTTCCTATTATGTTGTGTTGACTCAAAAGGTCTGTTTGTTGCCTATTCCGATGTGTTGACACAGAAGTATTGTTGGTTGACTGCATTGATCAAAGAAGATTGCCCAGATGCATTGCCATTTCGAGTGTGGATTCTGCTCCATTGACAGGAATATTCTGTTGTTTGACTAAAATAGTTTGATGTTGAGCAAGAATTTATGTAGGAATATTGTCTATTTCGATTAGTGTTGAATTTTATGGCTTGAATTGATGAGAATATTGTTGCACTTGCAAATTGATGATGAATTAGAGTCTTCTAAATGAGTTATGATGTCATTCTAAGTCACAGGGTTCGGCGATTTTCAAGTAGAAAGTTTGAAAATCGCCGAACCTTATTCACCCAAATAAAAATCGCGAATATTCGTACATATTCGGCATTAAAAAAACCTTATAAAACGTTGCGACCTGAGCTTTGAGTTGAAGCGACCTGTGTTCTGCTCCAACACTGCCTCTCCAGCATCAAGGGACAGATCTACGACCAGCTGCTCAGGGCCACGAGCTTCATTGACCTCCACGCAGGGAGATTCCATCGTCAGAGCACTCGGCTTCAGTCCAGTTAGATGTGTTTCCATTTGCATTCATTTTTCTTTGCATTTAAATGAATCATGGCCTGCTCTCCTGCATTTTCTGCAGAATACCAGAGAGTTGATACACCTGCGACTTGGAGCCATCCCTAGTGCCGCCGACAACCACGAGAGAATGTTAAAAATCCTTGCCCGTGAAATATATTTTTCAATGTGTCGATTAGGTTAGAGTAAGTTTTAAAGCTTATAATTTATAACTGATTTATATTTTATAATTTATAATTTATAATTTTGGTCAATTAGGTTGAGTAAGATTTAAAATTTATAATTTACAATTGGTTTATATTTTATAATTTATAATGTTATTCATATTTTATATTTTATAATTATAAATTTACAATTGTTTTTAGTTTATTAATGTTTTAATTTTAATAAAATAATTAAGCATAGAATTGGTAATTCAAATTGTATAGTAATGTTTTAGCTATTTTGAAAATTTTGTGCATTTATATCTATTTTTTTAAATGAAAATTATAACAGCCGAATTTAATCACGAATTTTTTTTCCGAATTTTATCATTGCCGAACTTAATCCGAATTTAATCCTCGCGAACACGAACACGAACCTGGTGACTTAGATGTCATTAATGTTGTTACCTAGGTCAGCAATGAATTATTATGGTTCCCTATCCAAAGAGGGGACCAAGAATGCAAAACATCATATACATTGTTGCTGTACTTAAAACTATTTATGCAATGCAGCATTTTCCATACAAAGTTTTCAAAAGAATAAAATCATGAAAGAAATTCAACACTCTAGTATGTTCTGAAAATTGCTAGGTGAAATTAAGTTTAGAAGCCCTAGTGCAAATCTGATCATTAAGAATGCTGTTTTAGCATTCAAAACCAATTTGAATGAAATTCATGTTTTTTTCTAGGTTACCTCTAATGTTTTATCTTCCAAGCCGGTTAATGGGGAGTTTTTTCGATCTGCATAACCATTCTCTGCAGGTACAGTGGAGATCTTTAATCGATCAATCAGCATCTCAAAGTGAGAGTGATCTGCCAAAGCAACAAATGCATATATTAAATATTCAAGTTGATAGAAAATATTTTATGAACTTGATGTTTCACACTTTCTGATTGGAATTTGAATCAAAACAATATCCACAAGTTTACAAATTCAAAGGGAAGCTACAAGCAGTAAGAAAAAACTGCTTTTCATCCCTGTCAAATGCAGATGACATGGATACGGAAAACATATATCCACTAATAAAATGAGCAAAAACCAAATCCAAATTCCGAACATAAAATTTGCATCTTTTCCTTTCATGATTAAAATCTGTTGACTTAAAGGTAAAACAAGAGTGATTATAGGAATAATGAAACCTGCAATGAACTTGCTTGGGCTGAAAGCTAATTTTTAACATTTTTCATAACTAAAAATGGCCAGTTATCTTTTTTTATTACTCGATGCATATATTGAAATTATGCTACTGCCCATATTGCACCCATCTAACATTAAAAAGGAAATAAATTAATGCTAAATGGTAACCGACAATATTACTGATGATTCAGCATACAATAAAGACATACGCCAATTAATCTTAATTGAACAAAAGGTAATGAAAATGAAGCCAAGTTGCGATAAATTAAGGTTGAATTAGTTCGTGGTGCTGCACTCAAATAAAGTGGATCAATTAAGGATTATCCAGCAAGTTTACTAGGTTGAACACATTTTTAAATTGTAAAGAGGGAAAAGGAACTAAAGTGAACACAAAGGAGGATCACAAAGGCACAGCTGTTAAGGATAGTCTACCAGTTTATGCTCTTGTTATCACCATCGGGTTATTAATACAACACAGGCACCCCAAATCACGTGCTATAACTTCTAAGGTTGTGACTAATTTACCAATTTAGGGCCTTAGGCTACACCATGAAACCTAACCCTGACCTCTACTCTAGTCCAACCATTCAATTACAATTGTCACAGATCGTTACAACTGCAACTATGATGAGTCGTCCACGGAATTACGGCATTACCTTATTACGGATTTCACGTAGAAATGCTCCAAGAAAATTACAAAATCATTATTACATCTTTGTTTGATCCAAGTGGCAGGTGAGGATCTGTGACTGCCAATACCATCAAACCCAATTCTGTGGTCTCTGGTACCACCAAGACCAATATTCTACTCAGTCAAGGCCTGCTCAGTGATCCACCATATACTCACACCAATTCAAGTGGCACAAGTTAGCATCAGTAGTAGCATGCTTTGGTGGTATCTTTATTCCACTCCTTTGTGGGGTGGAGCCCTGTATGACTCAGGGTTTTCCCTTCCAAGCTCAACGGGTAGTACCCTGTGGGGTGTGGTTCAATGCCCCATGTGCCAAGTTCAACAGTTTAATCCTGACACAAAGCAACCCTAACCAACGGAAGGTGATGACTCACATGTGGAAGAGCAACTGTTTCATCTTCCATAACAGTTTTGTTTTTATTCTTCGGTGGCATTGTATATTGATATGTACACACATAGATAGCAAGATAGGAAGAAGAGAGAGGAAGATAGACAGCCATTCATCTATTTCGAGAAACACACAATCAGATTAATAAAAACTAAGTCACAGTTCTACATCTTGCCTATGTCTCATTTCTAAATGTTATTTCCATCCTAAATTATTAATTAATATTTGCTTCTGCATATAGTACAAGTTTTGTGGGCATTGCAAGTAATCCCTAATGAATTCAAGCTTCGATTTGTGAATTTTCCATTTCTCCTTGCACAGTTTTTCAAGTAATTTTCTGTTTTCTCAAGTTGTGAATTTTCCATTTTTCCTTGCATAGTTTTTTCCAGTAGTTTTTGTTCTCTTCAATGCAATTGTATTGCTTTTTCCTGCCTAAATTTGTAGTTATGATAAAGTAAACAAGCATCTATACCATAGTTAGTTCAAAGTTCAAACAGTGCCCTACCAAATAATCTCTTTTACATATTTAGAACACAAGAAAAGAATAATGAATACCAATAAAAATATTTCATCTGGCACCAGTGACATAGCTTGTTTCTATTAAAACATAACACTACAAAGCACCATATTTGAGGATACAAGCCTGTTTTTCTTATAGGTTACACCTTTTTTTTCAATTCAAAAATGCATCTTTTATCTTATAGGTTACATCTTTACATACACTGAGTCTTATCCATGCTATGTACAACTAACTCCTTGCCTTAGGCCAACAAGCAAAGAACCCATTTGGAGATCATTCATTGCTTTTAAATTCGTGTTCGTGTTTTGTAACCCATTTACCTGCAATTATTGTTCTTTGCTGGTTAAATAGTCATTTCTTTGCATTTGGATTACGTAAAGGTGAAAAAGACTGCTGGTCAGCTAGATTCAATGTTTTTAGATTGCATGCCCTAGCCACGGGATTGTTATAGACTGCAAATGGGGAATTGAAATTAATTCATCTCATACCAAGAATTCTAGAAGAAGCATGCCAAGTCAAAAGGCCACAAAGCACCTAGTGTGGTGCCAGTCTGAGTTTGTTGATCTTTACTACCGAGTGAATATATGACAACCTCCAAGTACACAGAATCCTGGAGTTCTCAACTACGCCCGGATCTGTATCAACCTTGATCTAGACCAGCCTCTTCCGGAATGAATAACTCTGGATTTGGAAGGAATTGAATGGAACAGCCGGTTGATTATGAAAATATCTCTTTCTGATGTCAGTTTTTCCATGAACAAGTACACCTAGCCAAAGTGTGTCCCAACTGTTTTGATTCCATTGAAATCCCAGATACCGACTCCCCCAACCAGTGTTTTAAAAACCGGTCAAACCGGAACCGGAACCGGCCGGTTTGACCGGTTTGACATTTGAAATCACGAACCGGCCTGCAACTCGGATCGGCCGGCCGGTTTGGGCTAAAACCGGTCAAACCGGTCCGGTTTTATCCTGAACCGGCCGAGTCAGCATTTCTTTCCTTTTTTGGCATTTCTTTCCTTTTTTGGATTTTTGGTGAAAAAAACACAAGCATAGAATAAAATTTGCCATTTTTGGAAAGGGTCCGGGAAGATGTAGCAACAAAAACTTGCATGTGCCATAACTTTCATTTTGTGGCTCCGTTTCAGGTGTCGTTTTCTCTAAAAGTGCATATTTTCTCGAGCTCTACGCATTGATGGCAATATTTTTCTTATTTTCATAAAATCTATTTTTGCACCTTTTTGGACCAAGCAACTTCTTGCAATCTTCTGAAAGAATCATGAGCTTTGATTGCTTGTACTGTAGACAGATTAGTAATTAAAATTACTGGATAGCTTTCCAAAACTCGGCGAGTATTCTCCTGTGCTCGGACTAATCGTCCCACCTACCAACTTGGTCGCGACCTGCTTATTCAAATGTTGACTTCACATATCAAGTTATCAACAGATGCATAGGTTTTTTTTTTGCTATTTTAAGAGTCTTTTTTGTGTTTAAACTCCAATTTGCGCATCCTCAGACACAAGACTGAAGACTATCGTAAAGGTCCCAACAAAAAGAAAGCATTAATAGCAATGAAAGAAAATGCTGCAAATACATGGTTTTGGCTGCAAATTTATGTTTTTTTAAAGAAATTTGAGTATTTTTTAAGTTGCTGAGTATTCCCGAGTATTGGCCGAATATTGCCGAGTTTTGTTTTTTTGGGGTCTGCCGAGTATTTGCCGAGTGCGAGTATTCCAACTATCACTATATACATGAGCAAACTTTGCGTATTTTGTGTGTAATTGTTGGCATCATGGTTTCTAATTTTTCAAATATATTTCTTTCTTTAAAAATGTAATTTTTATGTGTTTTTTAGTAAACCGGTTCATAGAGTTTGAACCGGTCCGGTTCCGGTTCCGGTCCGGTCCAACCCTCGACCGGTTCCGAGTCCGGTTCCGATTTTTAAAACATTGCCCCCAACAAAGATAACCCAAAATCCATCCTATTCATCTCGCCCAAGGCAAGATCTGCAGCCCAATCAAGCTCACCCCAATCCAAATTTCAGATTGCTTACATGCAGAAAGTAAAATCCCCAACCCCCTCACATTCTCTGAGCCCTCTGCCCAATCCTTTTGATGATCTAACAGACTCTGCTTCTCCAGACAACCCCCACTACCTACTGCATCCTCCTCTACGAATTCTATCATTCCCAAATCTAAAGATACTCATAAAGTATTTTTGCAGCAGTCCCTTCACAAATTATCACTTGTAATCGAGAAAAAAAAAAACAGCAACCACCAGCAATCTCATCCCCGTATACCAACCCCCAAGGGGAAGCCAAGCAATCACTGGGTTAGTTACAAAGAAAAGGAAAACATCTAGGGACACCCCGGTAGGTACAGCAGGTCCTAACTTCCCAATCCCTCATGTAATCCCTACCCATCTGAATATGCCTAATGATCTAACACCAGCCTTACCTTCTTCAACCCAATCCTTCCAAGAACAGCCTGTGGATGGACCCACCCCATGACTGATACTTAATGAGGAATCTCATATGGAAGATCAGAGGCTTGGGCTCCCAATAAACACAGATTTCTGAAAGATCAGGTTTAGAAGGAACATGTAGACATGGTACTTCCCAAGATTACACCACATGTCATGGTAACAATCGAATCACTATGTTGGAAATGATGACCACTTGGGTCTCTAATCTAAACATCTCCTTCTTAACCTTGATGGGAGACTTCAATACCATCCGAGGTACTAGTGACAAAAGAACAAGACATTGAGTTCAATCCCAAAACAGCCTTGGCTCTAGACAAGTTAGAACATGACACGAATCTTCAAGAAGACCAATACGCTCAAGGAACTTCACATGGTCTATCAGAAGGCAAGGCAGAGCATATATTGTGGAATATTTGGATTGAATCTTTCTATATACAAGCTAAGAATGGTCTAATAGAATATTCTCTCTCTCTCTCTTCTAGATTAGGGTAAGAAGGGGACCATTCTAAGGCCACACACAAGAGGGTTGTAAGGTGTTAATGTCATGGATCTAGAAGACAGTAGTCCACACTCTATCAAAGATGTAGGGTTCCAAAGCCTAAGTCTAGGATAGGGGTGGCGTCTTACTAGTATTCTGATTGTAGATTGATGGTATGAGGTTGTAACAAGATAGAGATACTTATGTTAGGGTTGTAAACATGGATTATAAGGATTTTTTATAAAGCCCCATAGGGCAAATTAAGGTAAGGACCGATATAATAATGTAATAGATTAAGAATATGCTACTCTATTCTAACCTATGCATGACCAATCAAACAATTAATCAAATCTGAAATAACATAAAAGGAAATGAAGGTTTGAGATACTTACCTTCATGTAGACATCATTGATGCATTTACTCCCCCTAGGGTTAACAACACCTTATAAGAGATTTGATGTGGGGACCACAAGCGGATAGAAAAAGACCTAGAAATGCCACTGATTAGAGACCCCAAAGGTTGGGCAAATCACAGTAATTGCAGCTCCTATTCTTGAGAATCCTAAGGACCTAATGCTCCAGAGTAGACTCCATTAGTTAAGCAAGACTAATTTTGAGACCTTTAAGAGCAGCTTGGCAAGTGCAAGCAGATCGAATAACCAATGATAAAATGACGAGAAATGCACTCAAACGTCACCTATAAATAGGGAACATGATTAGTTATTACAGTTTCCTCTAACTGACAGCATCGACCAGTCGGCTATCAAGAATAAAAGCCAAATGGCATCGACCATGGTCAATGCCATCAGTTCTAGGTAATGATTCGTCATAGGGTCCTAGTGGAAGGCTCAAAAGTATGGAGAAAGACTCTAGAGCTGATAAAAAGTGATTTGACAGAGGAATAAGCACGTTGTAAGTAGATATGGAGGTGACAATAAAAGGATAACAAGGTGATATTGAAGGGAAGATGTGAAAGGATGACTAAGAGTCTAAAGGAAAGAGTAACTAAGGTATCATGGACTACACAACAAAGCTCTCTCACAAGTACCGACACTAACCAGTACATATAATCATTTCTGATTATCCTCGCTCCCGACAATATCGCTGAGGACATTGCTCTCGATAAGTCAATGTGCAAATAGTGCCTACAAAGAGCAAAATTCAATAAGAACGAAAAATAAGGCATATACATATGGCCCCACCGAAAATCACCGCATGTCACAAAAAGTGTACATGAGATGGTCTTCGGGAAAATAAAATGCAACACTGAAATCAAAATGACTAATATGAAGCAGTATAATTGATAATAATATGAACTCAACCCATATGAAATATACTTACATCAAACTTCCATTTCCACAACCAATGGGCGTATGCTACCTCTCATCTTGACTGTGGCGGGTGCAAATCTGTCAAGGCACCTTGAAGATACAAGACCAACAAGGAGAGGATAAAAATGCAAACATACATAGGTAGAGAGAGATCTAGCAGATAGAGAGGCGGCTATATGGATATATCTCTAGTCGTATAGTTGTATAGTTGGATCAGCCTACCGGGGTGGCTGTACTATATACAGTTGGATCAACCTACCGCTTCGGTCATTTATGCCCGGGCCGCTCGACATTCGCCCTATATAGAAATGGCTATTCTACGCGTAGGACTGATTAGAAAACAAACTAGACAGAGTTGGACAAGCCCATATACCATATAGGGCGACAGCGAACCACTCGGGAGATCAAGGCTGTAGGTCGGGTTGGCCCACCCGCCTTTCTCTCTACTTGCCGGGGGACCATAGGAAGCATGCTCCATATTTCTATATCTAGGGCCACACAACCAGCCCGCTACCCGAACCCCTATATGTATAGATATAGGCCTATGCCCATACCCGGCTATCCAGTCCACATAGATAGGGGCAGCCCCACTCTATATAGTCAGCTCAGCTTGGGTTGGAATAGAGAATAGGCTAGGCCTGACAACTATTAATTTATGCTTATGCAGCCGATTGGTGACTGAACTCGATGTGATGATACGATCAATCATCAGTCATATCACGTATAGAATAGTTCGGGGCGGGGGCTCTCTATATATGGGTAGATAGGGCCAGTGATACCTATGTATACAAAAAATAGGAGAAGAAAGTTCGTAGAAGGATGGTAAGGTGCTTGTAGGGAAACTAATCAACTAATCTAGTAGGCCTAGATGTAAAAGGGTAGCCGAAAAATTCATACTAACCGGCCTGTAAATAAATAGGATGTACGGTGTTAGCTCGAAAAATAATTCAACCAAACTAACGAGGCTTGAGGATCGAAAATAGATGTATGTAAATGAGTAATCGACAACGTCGACTAACCAGCCTCGTAAATATATAGGATGTAAGGTGTTAGCCGAGAAATGAATCGATTGAACTAACAAGCCTCGTAACAAAGTAGCCACCAAGATGCCACACTTAGAATCCCTAAGGTAACTAGGAGAAATCTAAGAGAGAAGATAACAATGATCAAGAGATAACATTGTGAAAGCCAAGAGATGCAAAAGATACTCAAGTAGGGATGGTATAAGGGAATGTCCTTAAACCCTAATGCCTGTCACAATACTAACATGTTTAAAAAGAGATGGAGAAAAGGATGCAGAGAAGAGGGAGAGACTTAGAATCTAGCCTATCTGACAATGGGATATAATGATGTAAAAGGAGGAAAGATGGGTGCCACCAAGGTGAAAACAAGTTCTTTCCCAAAATCAAGACACACTAATCGATTAGCACGACTAGGAGTTTTCAACATCGGGGAGTGAAGAAGCTCGAATATGTAAGTATCGATGAGGGCAAACTAATGAAGTATAAAGATATCCCATGTCAACTATGAGATGATATGATAGTAAATGATGTATCCTACCTTCCCACAACATTATCCCCATTCCCAGACCTCGTTAAAGGAGTTATAATAATAAGCCTATTATGAGGATTAGGTATTGACATGAAAAGGTCAGGGGCAATTAATGATAAATATGAGACCTCCTACCCTAGTCGAAAAAAACTATCGCAACCCAAAGGACCTCGAACTCGTAATAAGGCCAATTGTGGAGTTTGAGCTTTCAACTAGGCCAAGGGGTGTGCCAAAAATGATTATATCCGTTGCGCAGTGATTTCAAGATATTCATTGAAGACTGCTTGCAGATTTGGACCTAGGGCAATCAAGAAAATATCTACTGACAACGCTTTGCATGCATTCGGAACTCTCCCTAGAAGAAGCAACTTGGATTAAGTGGTTGTTGGGTGCCTTCTAGGGAACATAATTCAGATTTTATGTGATATTCTGATTCAGCATAATTTATAAGGTCGGAATCTATGTTTTGATGATTTTGGAGTATATCTATCATTTTCAGCCTTGGTTTGTGGTTGTCC
Organism: Taxus wallichiana var. yunnanensis; assembly: GCA_018340775.1. Lineage (NCBI taxonomy): Eukaryota > Viridiplantae > Streptophyta > Pinopsida > Cupressales > Taxaceae > Taxus > Taxus wallichiana. The sequence goes on from CM031236.1 coordinate 65,373,490, forward strand.
TACTGTTGTTCCAAATTTAATTACAGCAGTGTGTTATCTTGGGTTTTCTCCATTTGTTTATTGCAAATTGAATGGATAAGTGTTTCCGTACATGAAATAATTATTTAGAAGTGTTTTCAGCTATTGTGCATGGTTTTATGGTGCATTTAAGCCCCTTTACAGTTCGCTGCTAGGGTTTATATTATTGTTGGAACTGCTGTCATAAAATCAAATTATTTTCTTTTTGGTGTTGGTATATTTTCATATTTGATTCTCGGGTTTGTGGCCAAACCCTTATTTTTGGCTTTTGTCCTTGAAAGGGACATTGTGGTGGTATCAGAGCTCCGATCTTCCCAAATTAGGGTTTTCATGGAAGAGGGAAACAAGGGTTTTCTATACTATCAAAGAAGAAGGAAAGTGGACCAGCCAAGAGAGGAGGATAATATGGCCAACCAAGATCCTCAGAAAGCCAAGTTTGATAAGCTTATTGCGGTGCAAGAAAGATTGGCCAACACAACGGCTCGATTCATCCATACCATTCATATTTCCAATAGTGGAAGAGTCTTTTCAAAGGAAGTCATTAATTCTCAGCCATCCAAAGTGAGCAACATCGGTACATGGTATGAAGAGTATAAAGATTAGTGTTACGCGGAGATGCGTCCCGGCCATTTTCGTCACATCCCGGACGTCCTGGGACTTGGGGACAAAGGGCGGATGTTTCCTCTGTCGTCCCCTAATTTCCAAAAAAAGGGGGACGTCCCCCACAAACCAGGAACGCACCCGGGACGTCCCGGGTGCAAAGGGACTTTGGGGACTTCATTGGGGACTTTGTGACATCCCCGGACGTCCCAAGAATTCACGACGTCCCAATGAAATCTGCACTTTTCCAACATTAAAATATGTCGAATTTCAGTTTTATAATACTTTTTTTTAATATTTTTTAAAATTTTAATACATTCTAATAAAAAACAACATGCAAAGTTCTCATAATTGCCATAAACTGCAGTTTATTATTTTGGTTTGCCTGAAAGCAAAGTAACTGATTATCTGTCAATAATGACGAACTAAATGGAAAATGGTCAGAGAAAGATTAAGGCCTGTAGTAAGTACCATCCTTGTGAATGATGAAAATTACCAATATATCTCATTGTTCTACTCAAGTAAGCACTCACTGTACTGAAATAATATTCTGAAGTGACCATTTTCGACATGTCACTTGCATAGATATTCAAACTTCATTAGGGAAAGACAAGCAGACCACATTTATTCTGCCTTGCCTGTACCACTTTATGTTTTAGGTCTCTCCATATGTCTAAGCAATACTCTCAATAATTGCCATTCTTGTTTTCACTTTGAATTGCCATATGCAAACTGCAAACCATAACACCTATAAAACAAAGGTTACCTTTTGAATTAAAAATCCTAGCAGCCCGTGAAAGAAAGAAAAAATGGATATATATACATACATACATACATACATATATAATATATATATTTTCAAAACATATAGATCTACTTAAATGGGAAACAGAAAAAAGTAAAATGAAAAACTTCAAATAAAGACTCTTACCTCTTAAATCCCAGTCGAAATCTTTTGAAGCTGATGCAAATGAATAATTGGATTAATCATTATGGTTTCAATCTTCAAACTTTCAATTTTAAGTCTTAGTTTATTGAATTATTCATGTTATATTTGTAAAATTAATAAATTATATATATTTTTTATTAGCCGTCCCCCCGCCATCCCCAAATTTTCAAAAAAATTCCGTCTCTAAACCCCATCCCTATGTCCCGACGTCCAACCATCGCGGAGTCTTAGGTAACTATGATAAAGATCTTCCGAGAAGATCGGAGATGCCCTACCTTTTGCAAAGTTCGTGAAGTTGGAAACAAAAAGAGTTGGAATTGGCACGGGGTCAAAACCCCAAGCATCAAGGAAGGGGTCAACCCTCCATAAGGACCCCACACTCAAGAGTATGGACATTGTGCATAAAGAAGGGCTTGAAGGTAGAGGGTTCTCAAGTCCACATGACAAATTTTTGAGCTTCAATAGTCACACATGCTGGAAAAAATCAGATCTGCACTTTGAAAGAGATGGAGCCATGAAGGATGAAGATTCAACCCTTAATCCCATTATTGTTCCGAGATAGTCATCATTATGAGGTAATTATTGATCATTGTTTGGTTAATACTGATAAAATCTCAGCATGTGATGAATCCAGGGTTGAAAAAGAAGCAAAAGGAATGGTTGGAACCCATTTCTCAAAGAGACATGATAACAGTCAGCTTGCTGGTCTGTTTATGACAGCAGCTCCTAAGAGTCAAGTTGAGGGTATTCATGGCTTGGGTAAGAACCACAAAGAGGCTCCATGCATATGCCAACAAAGTATGGATGAAGTCAAGGTGGAAAAAGAAGATGGACAAGCTGAGGACAGCCGAAGGTATGATATTGGAAATCACATTTCAGTTTTTTGGTCTCCTCCTATGTCGCTGCCATATTTGTGTCATCATGGACAACATAGTGGAAATAATGATAAAGTGAAGAGCACCCAAAGTGGCAAAGAGTTCATAGATCCTTTGAGTTACAAAGAAGGGGAAGTCTTCAATGGGTTCCATGTTACTATGGCTAGTGAGTGTTTCATTCCGTGTAGATGGTTGGAAAGAAATTCTATGAGAAATCTTATGGAGTTGGTTGTGCATTCGAACTTCCTTGTGAAGGGTGAGATGCTACAAGATGGCCTCATCATCCCTTGCACCACGAGGTTCCCACCACTCAAGCTCACCTTGGAAAAGCACATGGTAAGTCATGATTTCTATGTTGTTGGTATGGAAGTACGGATTTGACACTTGAGATTCAATGGTTGCATCCTTTGGGTGAATTTACCCAAAACTATCAAGCTAGGGAATTGAGATTCGAGCTTGGTGATCAAAAGGTTGTGCTTCAAGGCATGACAAGTGGAGATCCTCAAGTTGCTACAGCGAAGAGGATGGAAAGAATTACCAGAAGAAGGCAAGATCTATGGGCTGCACATGGTAAGATAATCACCACACTTTCAGTGTTAAAACAGCAGTGGTATCATAGAGATTTTCAGCTCTTAATTCATGTACATACTCTTAGAAGAAGTCTTCCAAGGGAAGTGGATGTTGATTTCATAAATATTACATTTGGAAGTGAACAAGATAGATGTTATCTTGCTGCCCTATGCATTATAACTCAGCTGGAAATCGGTGGAACCAATGTAAGTAGTATAAATCATATTTTATGGGATTCAAGGCACGCTGTCATAAAAATTCATACTGCTGTTATCAACATTTTCAGTTTGCTCAACATTGCATTTGTAGCCATACAAGCAGCCTCAGCCATACACAGGAGTAATTTTCAGTTCTTTGATGTTGTTAAAGCATTTTCAGTCCCCATATTGTTGATTTTTATGAAGAGTTTGAGGTATGACAGTTGTTATCTCATTCTTTTTGCTGCTGTCCACATCAGAACCAGCTGGTTAACCCCTTTTAAGACAATCACCAAAGTGTTTTCGATCACAAGGGGGAAAACTTTTTCACCTACCATCAAAGAGGGATTGTTTGTCGCTATTTTAGAAGAGTTTCCAGCCACTATAATGTTGATTTGGAGCAAGAAATTGCATTGGTACAGCTACAACCATATTTGGGATAGCGTGAATGGAACTTTAGAAGTTCATCATGTAAAGAGTTGCGTAGATTGCTCACATCCTTGGAATCCGGGTGAACCCTTGAAACTCAAAAAGATGAAGGTAAGGATTTCAGTTTTGATTTTTCCTCTCTTTGCTTATGGAAGGAATTTGATGAGTTTGTACGAAGCGGGGGAGAATTCTAGCATGGCATGTTTGAGGAATCATAAGCTTGGTAAGAATTCTAATTTTCTTTTCTATGTATTGCTAACCCATGGTTCCATGAATGAACCAAAGGAAAAATGGGAAAGGGGGAGCAATTATGATGAATTTGCAGCTGATTCTACTTTTTAGTTTCATATATGGTTAGCCCATGGCCCCATGAAGAGGTATGAATTTTGTTTTGACTTCCTTCTTTTAAGTTCAGCTGAGGCACACATTGTTTTTGGGGGTCAAGAGGTCCAAATTTTAGAGGAAATTACCCTCAAAGTTCACAAGGAGTTGGGATTTCACTTGCCAATTGATGAAATCAAAATTCATGGGAGTGTTAAGCAAGGGAAGGCTGATTCTCTCGAGTTAAAGGCCAAGATGCCTGCTGATTTCAATCGTAGACCTGTTGTTCTTAAATTTTCAGCCTATGTAAGACAACTTTCAGTCCCTACATTACTCATGAAATTGCCTTTCTTCATAAGATTTCCATTTGGTAGTTATTATGCCATGGTTATAGGGCTGAATTTGCAAAAATCAGATTTGGGACTGCCATTAGCAGCCATGAATAGCAGTGAATTTTCATTTTTGAAGAGCATTCCATCACAGGTTGATATTGGAAGAAAGTTTCAGCTGAAAGGAGGGAACAAATCAGATTTGTTAGCCTCAAATTGGATAAGATTCCATGGAAATTATGACGGCATTTGCAGGGATTTTAGTACAGCTGAGCATGCAAAGAAAGGTAATATCATTGTTGTTTTTGAAGTGGAAGATGATGAAGACTTCCATGAAGAAAGGGGCAGTAGAGGTATGAGTTTGTTTGGGATGAAGCTCCTTCATCTAACAGGCACATGATCCAGATTATGGGAACACTACAACATGTTCCTTTACTTTGATATGATGATACTTGGGCATATGAGTTTGCAATTGCTTGGGGACAAACAATTTTGGGAAGGGAGGATTGTAATGTCCCCTTTTTCGACTTAAGAGCCTAACAATGGACTTCTTGCCATTCCCTTTCCATGGCAATGAAACTTGATTGAGCAAGGGAAGGAATTGCATTACATTTCATCTTTCTTTTATTAATTTTAATGTTTCTTTTAGTATTTTCCTCTATTTTAGCAGGTCGGCTATGTTGGAGAATCATAAAGGCAAATTAAAAGATTAAAAGAAGCTTAAAGAGGTCAATCCATTTCTAATTGGTTGTTGGTGCCAAGGGAAGGATATAAAAGGAACATAAGGACTTCATTTGCACCCCATCTTGGCGCATTTTATCTATACTTGGTTTTTGGGCATAGTGCTCATTAACTTTCCACTTGAGGACGAAACCCCTCTTGTGTGGCATTCCAAGGAAGACGAAAACCTTCCTTGTGGTTTGGTGGAGGACGGAAACCCTCCATTGTGGGTGATTTGAAGATATTCATTGAAGACTTCTTGCAGATTTGGACCTAGGGCAATCAAGGAAATATCTACAAAGGCTTTGCATGCATTTTGGAGCTCTCCCTAGAGGGAGCAACTTGGGTTAAGTGGTTGTTGGGTGCCTTCTAGGGCACATAATTCAGATTTTATGTGATATTCTAATTCGGCATAAATTATAAGGACGGTATCTATGTTTTGGTGATTCTTGGTGGAGTATATCTATCATTTTTAGCCTTGATTTGTGGTTGTCCTATTGCTGTTCCAAATTTAATTACAGCAGTGTGTTATCTTGGGTTTTTTTAATGTCCCATAAAGGACACTTTGCAACCCCAAAGGGATTTGAGGCAAATCCCATACAACAAATGCAGCTAATAAAAGATATAGGAAATATTTAGGATGCAAATCTGATTTATATAGGGAAAATGCGAATAGGGATGAGTATGAAATTCATTGAAATCAAAAGTTAAATCATGACATTTTCACCATAAACTGATCCAAAGAATTTATAAAGCCAAAACACACAAGAAATTCCAGATTTGAGACCCAAAAAACGCTGAAATAATTTATTAAATATGCAAAACTTGTCTTCGAACACAACCGGAAATCTGATAATTTAGAGCCAAACGAAAGCTGATTCAAATCACTAAATTTCAGCAGTCAAATCTGATTCGTAGCAGCCCCAAAACACTTCCAAACAGTCCACTATGCAATTTGCACCAGTTGGAAACAAGGAGAAAACTCAGCCACCACTTTCCTCTTCAAACCCTGGAACAATTCTGCACTTTTACAACCTTCTATACTGCTGGAAAATACTGAAAATATATTGCTAACCAAGTGATTTGCAATGGAAACCCTAAGGTGGAGAATCCTCTCAACTAGGAGAAGGATTTTCATCTTTCTACTAGACTCTTAGAGGATTTTCGTCCTCAAGAGTGAATCTGTAAGGGTTTTCGTCCTTAGAAGATTGAAGATGCAAGCTCAAAGCTTAACATACAAATCATATTTCATAAAATAGACAAGTGATGCCCCTTCAAGCAAGTCGACTTGCTTTTATAGATTTTATGGGCCAAATAGCCACCCTTGACATCCAATCAGATTTTAGTCCCTCATTTAATGTTTTTCCCCTTAGATCCATCCCTAGAAAAGTCACATTTTCTAGGGGAAAAATATAATTTATAAGGTGACTTTAGCTTTTCAACTTTTATTTTAATATTAAGTCTATAATATTTTATTATAAGTGCTTTTATAATATTTTCCTTTTTTTTATTTGCACTTTATAATAAATTATTATAACTTAAGTTCCCCTTGTGCACATCCCTTAGCCGTCGGGAGACAAAATGGGCTAAGGGTCTTCAATTGAGAAAGGGATATTACAGTTTTCTCCATTTGTTTATTGCAAATTGAATGGATAAGTGTTGTCGTACATGAAATAATTATTTAGAAGTATTCTCAGCTAGTGTGCATGGTTTTATGGTGCATTTAAGACCCTTTACAGTTCGCTGCTAGGGTTTATATTATTGTTGGAACTTCTGTCATAAAATCAGATTATTTTCTTTTTTTGGTGTTGGTATATTTTCATATTTGATTCTCGGGGTTTGTGGCCAAATCCTTGTTTATGGTTTTTGTCATTGAAAGGGACATTCCACCGAATATAAAATGTAAAGAGGTAGGCGAGGATGTCGACTAACCGACTTCTAATGAAAATGTCAAATCAAATAAGATGTGAGGTGCAAGCTAGGATACTAGGGCTCAACCAAATTAGTAGACCCATAATTATAGGATGTAAAGGGGTAGTTGAGTACATCAAACTAACCAGCTTGTAAAGGTGCTAGAAGGGATACAAGGGCTCAACCAAACTTGCACCCCTGTAAATATAAGGTGAAGCTGAAAAGCATAAGGATAAAGCATAGGAGCATGGGATAAAAATGTGATACAATAAGAGGAACATCCGATTGTCAGGCCAAGTAAAATAAATCATGCGATAAATGAATAGAATGTGCAAACCAAAACTTAGTATTCTCATTAGTTGAAATGAATGAAGAAGATTACAAATAAATAAGCCAAGAATGGTTGTTCACTTCACATTCCAAGATGGCTCTTCAACTATCTATGGTAACTTGAAAAGTTCCAACTACAAGACAAAATCTCTCCTAATAAACACCTACGATTATCTAAATATTATTTACAATAATATTACATCCCCCCTTAATCCACAGGGGTTATGTTGAGACCAAGCATGGCTCAAATTTTCAAATTTCTCATGTCTAAGAGCTTTTGTCAAGATTTTTATTGGTTGCTTTCTTGTAGGGCAATGTTGTAACTTTATATTGCCATCTTTCACATAGTGTCGATGATATGCTTGGTTTGGTCATAAATGACTAGATTCTTTGCCATGGAAATTACAGAGGTGTTGTCAACCATCAATGGTGTTGACGAAACATGTTATACCCGAAGTTTGAAAGAATCCTTATGAGCCACAAAATCTCTCTGGTTGCCTTTGAATATGTCGTATACTCTACTTCTACTAAAGAAATTGCACAAAGACCGATTGCTTCTTGGACTTCCAATTGATCACTATTGTTCCTAGATTCATTAGAAAACCCAAAGTGGATTTCCCATCTTCAAAATCACCAACATAGTCAAAATCTGAATATCCAACCAATTTGAAGTTTGTTGCCCTGGAGTATTTTAGCCCAAAATGTTGTGTTCCTTTGAGATATCGGAGGACTCTCTTTGCTACTACCCAATGCCTTTCTCTAGGTTGTTCAATCGAGAAAGAGCACCAACAACAAAAGAAATATCTCGTCTAGTTGTTGTCACGCATCAAACTTCCAATAAGGTGTCTGTATATAGTAGCATCTACAAAATTTGTGGTATCTTTTGTGGTCAATTTCAAATTTTGTTCCATGGGCATACTTGAGAGGCTTGAATTCTTCCATTCCAAATTTTCTTAGAATTTCACCAATGTACTTTTGTTGTTTGATGAAGATGTACTTCGATTTTGAAGCACTTCAATACCCCAATAGTAATGAAGATAGACACGGTTTATCATTTCAAACCCTTTCATCAACTCTGCTTTGATTTTTTTAGTATATTTCTCATTATTCCTGTTATGAGCAGATCATCCACATACACCACCAAAAACACAACTGTTTTGCCAACTGTTATGACAAAAGGGGTTGCATCTTCAAACTCAAATTGCTTGAAATTCATGTTCAAGAGATGCTCAATAAGCTTTTCATACCATGCACGTGGGGCTTGTTTCAACCCATACAACGATTTTTCTAGTTTGCACACATTGTGCTCCTAGCCGTCAACTACAAAAGCTTCAAGTTGAGTTATGTACACTATTTCTTGAAGATCGTCATTCAAAAAAGAAGTTTTCATGTCCATTTGATAAAATTCCCACCCGTTTTGTGTTGTCAAAACCAACAAAGTCCAAATGGTAGTCCACTTTGTTGTTGGTGCAAAGGTTTCATTGTAGTCTATGCCTTCCTTTTGAGCATAACCCTTTGCGACAAGCCTTGCTTTATGTTTGTCAAGCGAGCCATCAGCCTTGTATTTGTTGCGGAAGACCCACTTGCATCTAATTAGTTTACAACCGAGTGGAGGATCAAGCAACATCCAAGACCCATTTTTCACTAGTGCATCATACTTATCTCTCATGGCTTTTCTCCAGGACTCATTCTTTTCAGCTTGTTTGAAAGAGGTTGGTTCTTAATCGAATGCAACATTGAGTTCTTTTGGAGAATCATTCAAGGTGAATTGTTCAATCTTGTTTTGAATTTCTTCTAGGACATTTTCTATTGGTTGTCAATCGCATGTGTGAGTTTTTCCAACTTCATCGGAAAAACATCTTTCAATGTTTGTGTTGATCGTTTAGGCATCTTATTTTGCAGTTTTGTTGCCTCAATCTCGTAACCTGAAGCTCCTTCACTTTCTATTCTCTATTCTTGTGCCACTTGTCCATTTCCTAACAAAGTTTCATTTTCTTCATCGAGTTTGAATCTTTGTTATAGGAGATAAGATGGAATCAAATGACACCAAACTGCACTCACAAGAAAATCTCAGAAACAATCGGATTCATGGGCAAAAATAGTGAAAGGAAAGGACCATAACACATCTCCTATTACAGTAGTGGAGGAAGTTGTACAAGCAAAACTTGTGGAAGAAAGAAACAAATGGGCAAGAGAGTTAAATCTCAAGGTGAGAGGGCTGCCCACACCTCCTCCCTCTTCTGATCCTTTAGCCATCAACAGATTTCATCACAGACAAGTTGGGGCTGTCGGAGGTGCAAATTGATAGAGCATGGCATGGTCTGGATTCAACCCTCTTCCTTCGCTTCAAATCAGCAGAAGACAGGCTTCGGGCCCTTAGGGCTAAACGGAAACTATTCTCACTCCCAAATAAGATCTTCCTTGATGAAGATCTCACTAGAGCTCAGGTGGCAGAACTCAAACAATCTCGTGAGATAGTCATGACAACAAGGAAGGTAGGCAAATGGGCGGTGATTCGGAATCTCAGGCCAGTGGTTCGTGACACCTTCCCTCCCGGTTGGGTTCATGGGTCCAAATGACGGTCTCGCTAGGAGAGGCAACATAACAAGGGTATTTCCATTTCTTGTTGGAATGGAAACAGTTCATACTGGTCTTCACCTGGCCTTCTTCATGATGCATTGGGTCATTCGAACCTCCTATTTGTCACAAAAACTCATGCGAGTCATGTTCGTCCTCTCCTGGATATTAGAGGGTACTATTGGCTCTCGGTTTGTAGGCCGGATACTAGGAGCTCTAGTGGGGTTAGAGGCTCTAGCGGGGTCGCTTGCTTAGTCAAGGACACTCTTCGAAGCAGGATTTTTGTAGTTGTTGAGGACGAGTTTGCCCGTTTCCTTTGGATCAAGGTCAAACAGACCCCACACCTCTTCCGGGACATTTATATTGCAGTTTGTTACTTCCCTCTTGCTTCTTCTTTTGCTATTGAGAATGGACCGGACGGGGACCCCTTTTCTGACCTTTCTACGGGCATCTCTCGGTTCTCTGCAGTTGGAGAGGTCATCCTATTAGGTGACTTCAATGCACGAACCAAAACCTCCCAGGTTCCCCTGCATGACAGGACAGATGATGCTCTTTGTACCTCAGAGGTGGACCCGGGTTCAGTTGGTCTTCAAGAGAATCAAACGATGTGACAGGGCCCTTGACGGCTTATGGACGACACCTTTTACAGATGGGGGAATCCCATGACTTGTTGATCCTTAATGGCATATCTTGCTTCCCGGATTCCCAATTCTTTACATGCAGACCTCACGGTGGTGGCGCGAGTGTGGTTGATTACGTCATGACTACCCCCAACTTACTTCCTTATGTTCACCACTTTTTGTCTCCCCCATCCCCTTGCTGACCATGCGGTCCTCTCCTTTTCCTTGGAAACTACCCCCAAACCCCTAGCCTCCCCCATTGCCCTTCACGTACCACCCTGAGATTCGACGATGGTGATCCCATTGCCTTCTCCTTTCATCTCCGTCAGCTTCTTCCCCCTTGCCCCATTTTACCCTGCTCCCTACTGACAGGATGTACGACCTTCTTGCCTCTGCCATACATGAGGCAGCCTTGCTCTCATACCCCCACTCCACCTCCGACCCCATAGCACGAGGACCTGCCCCATGAACCAATGGTATGATGATGACTGCAAAAACCTTCACCGCCAGCTCCACCTTGCCTTTTCCCAAGGCCTCCCATCTTTCCCTTCCCTCAAAAATGCCTATCGTCATCTCCTTCGTCACAAAAAACATACCTTCATTGCCCGAAGGAGGAGGGAGCTCCGCACCTCACTTATGCACTCCCCCAAACGCTTTTGGCGTACCATCATTCCTCGGCGCTCCCCTCTACCTCTGGATCTTGATCCCCACACTATGTTTACCCATACTTCCATCCTCACCTACACCAACATCACCTACACTTCACCTACACCAACGCCAAGAAGGTAATCCCGATTCGAATTGCAGCAAAGCGGCGGATGAGGGCTTCCAGGCAGAGTTTTTCAAGCATGGGATCAGCACTATCATCAGCTATCTGGTAGAACTTCTCAATCAGGTGGTGTGTACTGGTTTTCCGCAGTCTTGGTCCCACCATATTATCCACCCTATTCATAAATTTGGTCCTACTTCTGATCCAAATAACTACAGGACGATTATGGTGGGTCACACCTTCTCGAAGCTGTATGCCACAGTTCTCCACATGCAGCTTTCCGAGTTTCTAGAGCAGCACCAGTGCAGGGCCAGGGGACAGGCAAGGTTCCTGGACAGCTCACCAAACTATTGATCACATTCTCACCCTTCGTGCTATCATTGAGGAAGCACGTCATCATTCATCTAGAGTCTTCTGTTGCTTTGTGGACTTTCGGAAAGCCTTTGACTCTATTCCACGGGAAGCTCTTTTCCGCAGACTTAGAGACATTGGCATTTCCGAAACCCTTCTTGCCGCCATCACTCGGTTATATGAGGAGGTCTTGGGCCGCCTGCGTACTATTGTTGGGCTTTCCGACTTCATCAGGAGCACCATTGGGGTCAGCAAGAGGGTTGCCCCCTCTCTCCTACTCTGTTCGGTATTTACATTGATGAGCTAGAGGAGTTTCTCAAGGACCATATTCAGGACGGGATGGTTGTCTTCTTCACCAGGTTTTGATCTACATCCTTCTATTCGCAGACGATGTGGTTCTTTTGGCTTCTTCTGCGGAGGGGTTACAGAGACAACTGGATGCCTTAGCCCTCTTCTGTGATCATAGACAGCTGACAGTTAACCTTGGTAAAACCAAGGTTATGATTTTCAATGGCCTGAAGACCTCGGACTTCCATTTCTTCTACAAGGGGAGGAGCTGGAGATCACCAGCTCCTACACTTATCTAGGAGTTCTCTTCTCTGGACCTCATTTCAGTTTACGTCCGGCTATTCAACCCCGCATCAACAAGGGGTATGGCTCCCTAGCGATCCTTGAGAGACAGTGCTTCCGCCATCACTTCCAGGACACATTGTCCAAGATGTCCCTCTCTGATTCTCTTGTGAGGCCCACGGTTCTCTATGGTTCTGAGGTTTGGGGTCCCTCCCTTCTCGAGTTGGATTGGGTTGCTATTGAGCGAGTTCAGATCCTTATGCTCAGACGGATCATCAGGTGTAAGGAAACTGTTCCCCACAATATCATCCTTGCCGAGTTTGGGGCTCACCCTTTCAGACTGGAGGTCATCTTTGGTCTCGTCTCACTCTTGCACCACATTCAAAGACTGTCAAATTCTTCCACAGGCAGAGACAAGTACATCTATCTTGCCTACCGTTCTTCGGAGGCCATTGCTCTATCTGACCATAGCGACTGTGCTCGGTGTTGGTATGCCGGGTTTCCGTCTCTTGGGATCCCTCGGGATCAACATGGACCGTCTCCCCCCATTTAGCTACTCCATGGATGCTCCCACACACCTTCTGCCGAGTAAGCAAGACCTGCACAGAATCATCAGGGACGACATCTACAGACAGTTTATCCAGATCACTTGGACCAACCCCGGGGAGCTACGTCCGAAAATGGCCTTCTACGCCAATCACTTCCTTGAGATCAACAATGGACTGATCACTCGTCCCACCTATATCTCCTGCCATTGGATGCATGCTCTTCGCATATCTCTGGGTCAGTTCAGAGTTGGCTCCCACAGGCTTCGAGTTGAGAGCGATCACCAGTTGGACCGGTCCGAGAGGATTTGCCAGCTTTGCTCCCTCCAGGAGATTGAGACAGAGGAACACTTCATTTTCAGGTGCCCCATCTACTATGAGATCAGAGGGAGGTTTCACTGTCTTTTCCGTGAACGCCCAACTTTCACAAGGTTCTTCAGATATTATGATCAGAGGTGTCTCGCCCTCTATTTACAGGAAGCTTTTAAGCTTCGCGACGGATCCTCCATCCCCTTCCAGGGAGACTACTATTCGGCAGATCACCTCCTACTTTGTTGTGCTCCCGGTGAGAGGGGCATCGCGGGGGTTCCCCATAGAGAACCCCACCGATCTATCGGGACCGGGGGCTACTTTCCGGACAAGGCATCCGAACTTAGACTCGGCCAAGAGCCCCCATAGGCGGCAATTTACCAGGCCTAATCAGAGAGCTAGACTTTCTACGGGCGTGTGTGTACTGTGCTTCTTCCACTCCCGACACTGACATCAAAGCATATCACCGATTTTTCCAGCCCGGCTTGAATGACAGGTTGAGAGGGTTGGTGTTGAGGATCCTCCCTCCACCCCCTCTCCTTCTTTGTACACTCTTTCTTCTTCTGCATTCTCCCATCCCTTCAGCTCGGGCTTCTTCTCTTTTTTTCTTGTTGTTTTCTGGGACCTTTTTGGGTTCCCTTGTTGCTTCTTCATTGCATTGTATGGTACAATCCCATTGACCTACTTTGTGGTCATTTGTTGGACATTTAATATACTTATCTTATCTTATCATTGTTTGGAATTTCCAAATCACTCTCCTTGTAGACATCAAACTTGGCATACTTTTCCACCCGACTCATTTGATGATTGATGTTGGCCTCGTCCTTTCAATTTCACAAAAGACGACATCCCTTGCCGATGAGGAATTCCTTGCTTTTTTCATCATAGATTTGGTTCACCTTGAAGGATTTAGAATATCTCAAATGAATGCAATTATGACTTTTGTGGTCCGCCTTATTCCTTTCTTCCTTTGGGATCAATGCATAACATGTGGATCCAAAAACCCAAAGATGACACACTAAAGGAAGATGACCGCACCACACTTCATATGGAGTCTTCGATTGCGCACGGCTATAGATGGCAATCTATTTTAGAGGTTGTCTATGTTGCTTCTATCCAAAAGTGTAGATTCACCCCCTTGAAATAAAACATAGCACAAACCATATTCATCGTGGTTCTATTCATCCTCTCAACTACATTTTGTTGAGGAGTGTGAGTAACTATGAGATGGTGCTTGATCCCGTTTTGCTTGAGATAGGATTCAAATGCCTTTGAAGTGTACTCACCACTATTATCAGTCCTAAGTGTCCCAATGCAGTTTTGAGCTTCATTTTTCACCATGATTTTTGTTGGACGAAATAGATCCATGTCATTCTATTCTAAAGGGACATTGCAATCCTCCCTTCCCAAATTTGCTTTCCCTCAAAGCAAATGAAAACTCATATGGCCATGTATCATCATATCAAGGTGGAGGGACATGTTGTAGTGCTCCCATAATTTGGATCTTGTGCTTGTTAAATGAAGGAGCTTCAACCCAAACAAACTCATACCTCTGCTGCCCCTTTCTTCATTGAAGTCTTCTTCATCTTCCACTTCAAAAACAGTAGTGACATCTCCTTCCTTTGCATACCAAAATCCCTGCAAATTGTTGTAGTTTCCATCATAAAGCAAGAAATGGATGAATAATCAGTTTGACCAGCTATCTCTCTTATTACAAGATGCAAATCAGATTGTGGAGGGGCTGGAAACAATTCACCACAGCCATAAATCACATGGAATCTTATCCAAATTGGGGCTATCAAATCTAATTTGTTTGTTTCTTTCAGTTATAACCTTCTTCCCACATCAACTTGTTAGAGCTCAAAATTGCACCCTGCTCTAAATCATGGAGATTCATAATTTTGAGGCAACATGGGATTGTCTCCAAGTGTGGGACTTGCGGCTTGAGACAGACCTTCGAAGAAGGCCGGCTTCCTTGTTGCGTGGATTTGGGAAAACCCGCACAACACAACCTACTTCTAATGCTAAACTACTCCTATAGATAATCCTACACTAAAATTTTAAAAGAACTAGGGAGAGAGAGATGCAGAAAGGGGAAACCTAAGTTAAAATGGGCGGTGATAACACCAAAAGGTGGGACTTTCCCAACTCCAAATGACACAGATGCAAGTTCGTAGAGCTGGGATTATGAAGATGCACGCGATTCCAAAGCAAACAAGTGAAAGAATACAAAACACACAAGAGGGAAGGGTATTCACACCAAACACAGAGTATTTGAAGGAAAGAGAGAAGCCACACTTGCATTAGTTAATCCTTTATGGTTTACATACATAGTCGAGGCAAGAAAATCTCCATTCGCGAGTTACACAGTAGTATGCATAAAATTCCGAGTTTCACAGAGAAGAGCTCAAAAATTGCTAAGGAAGAAAGGGGGAAAAACCCCTACAAGGTGTGACGGCATTCACAATTATACAATTCGTGAAAAGGAGAAAGACAAAGAAGAGAGAAAGAGAAGACCACCGAGCCGGAATCATCCCTTGAACACGTGTTGAAGAAGCATGGGCGCCATGATTTCTTGCAGAGTTTGCTTGTAGTACAAACATCGGCGCCATTAGATGAAAGCCAACAACCACAAAACGGTCCTTGATTCTATCGCACACCATCGGACATCATAAAACGGTGCCATACTTCATTAAATTCTGGTGGTTGGGGTGGTTGGTCATTTGGTTCAACCGTGTCTTTGAGATCTTCCGCGGAAGTATGATATTCTAATGGTTTCCCACGGATACCATGTCTTGTGAGTAATGAATGGCACTTCAACTTGCTTGGTGGTGCTCGGGTGTTTCTTCATTGCACCTTGGATAATATCCTTATGCCGCAGAGGTCTTTCTTTTTGTTTCCATGCACGATACTTTACCTACGGCTATGTTCCTTTATTCCGCGGATTAAGAGAATCCACGATCACAATGGTTTTGGGAACTGCAGAACACTAGGATAGTGTTTTGTGACCTCTAACCTTAGCCATTTCAATTTTACCTTTTCATATCGTGCGGCCTTTAAATTGCAGCTTCTAACTTGGCAGACTTTGTATTCGGTTCCACGAGACTTGACAAACTCGGTGAAACACTTGACCTTCCAGTCCACATGACATTATACTTACATGTCGCGGGGCACCGACTACTCTTTCACTTCCTTTGCCCCGCGGATCTTGCCCTTAGTCAAAAACTGCCTAAGTTCCAAACTACTCATTCCTTTGTTCCGCGGGTTAGGAGAACCCACAAAACACTATGTTCCTATATTCCATGGAAAACTGAAACAGAGTCCCACGGCTTTTCCAAAGCACAAAATGATTAAGTCCCTTTTGATGAGTTGTTGAAACTTATATGGGGTGTAATTTTGGACAACGCAACCCATGATATGATTCCCTTTAAAAATGCAAGTTCACAGATTATTCATGACCACTAATGGCAGTTCCAATTGTGATTTTTGCATTTTCAACCATATGAAAATGGCATAACTACCAAACTGAAATCTTATGCAAAAAGGTAAATTCGTGAGTAATGGAAAATTGTCTTACATAAGTTGAAAAAATAAGAACAAGTCTACAATTGAAATCAACAAACATATTGGCCCTTAACTCAAGACCCTTGCTTGACTCTATGCATTGAGTGCTATGAGAATATACCTCTTCCTCCTTCATGGTAGCCATGTTTGGAACTCCATCCACTCTACCTTGAAGTATTGTCTTCTTCTTGAATTCCAACATAAGGTGTGAACAATGCATACCAATACTTATGCTCACCTCTTTTTGATTGTAGTTACCTTGCTGATTTTGGATTCCAAATGTTGCCTCCAAGCTGCCCCACTGAATTTTCTTCAAAAATTGGCTCGGATCAGATCCTATGAGAGCTGGCGGATGAGTGTAACAGCCATATATAACTTTGGAATTCTTCAAATTAGTCAACTTGTGGCTGTATGTATTTGTTAGCAACATTCCCAACTCAAAACCCTTGGATATTAATAACATAAGAAAGGTGCAATAGCTGCAATACTTGAAATCCCTTTCACACATCATGTTCAACTCAAAGAACTTCATCATAAATGTCAACCTACAGCTGTCCAAAGAGAGTACTATCCATCCAAAATATGAATTCAGAAAGAATATCTTACCATGGCTGAAGTATTGTATTTTCCCATGCAAAATTGGGATGGTGGTAGTTGGAGACCATTTTACACCTGATGTAAACACTTCATCCCTCACCGTGGGTGAGAAATGCCTTTTCCTTGTGGTTACCAATTCTCTTATAGCTGCCATAAGGATGTAGGTAACAACAGTCCTCAAGTTTGTAGCAGCACTCTTCAAAATATCTCCCGGATCCCAAACTTCTATGTACAAGCAATCTGAAATTTGCAAGGAAGAATTTATGTGCCCTTTGTCCTTCAACATGTTCTTCCTCTTATCAAATTGATCATGTTGTCCTCCATGATACAAATATGGCAGCGACATAGAAGGAACCCATAAATCTGAATTATGTGGGTCATGTCTACCAAGAGTTCACTTCCTAGGGCTGAAGTGGAATCCTCTTCCCATTTGGTACCCTTCATCTTCACAAAGTTGTTAGAACATTTCTTATGATGACCAAAATATTGCAAAGACATAACATGAAGGTGATGTAGCAAATCCTTGCTAAGAAGATGTTGAAATTGCTTACCATAGGTTGTTGTCATGAAATTTCCAGCAAGCTGAAGATTAACATGAGCATCAAGAGAGGCCCTTATTCCATGGGCATGCCTCCCAACAAGGTCACCCGGAATTTTTGCCCCATTAACCCCTTGCAATTCTGATTTTTCTCCATTCTTAGCACCATGATTACCCATTTGTTGTGATTTACTATGGAGCATCAAACTTGCCCCATGGTCATCCTTTTCAACAAATTTCTCATGACCATAAATCTGAAATGGCATGGTAGAAAGAAACAAATCTGAATTACCTTCATACCTTCGGTTGTCTTCATAGTGTTCATCTTTCTTCGCCTTATGAGAATTTGTTGAAGCATTCTCATTTTGTTGATACATGTAAGGAACCACATCATGAATCTTTCCAGAATCATGAACATCACCAATTTGTTTTTCATTGCTTGTTGTCCGAGAAAGTCCTAGCGAGTTGATCATCCTCCTTATCCTTTGGCAATTGAGCTTCAACCTTCAACTTCTCTTCACCACCTTGTAAATTTGATTTTTCTTCTTCATTTTTCTGCAACATGCCATCATTAGAAATCAATGAATCATCATTAAATATCAAAGGATTTTTACCTTCCAACTTGTGCTTCATGATTTCCTTCTCTTTCCTAGGCTCGTGCTTCAAGATTTCATCAAACCCTTGACCCTTCATACTTGTTGTTCTGAAAATCAGTCAATGGCTCGTCCTTGGGAAGAGTGATGGTGCTTCTAGGGCTACTCCTTTCAATGCCCAACAACTTCGATTGTTCTTCTTCGTCCTTGATCATGATGGAGGGATTCTTTCCCTTTATGGCTGGAACATCTTTCCCATTTTCTTTGGGTATAACTCGGGGTTTGGACCTTGGTCCAATTCCCATTCTACCATTCTTCAACCCTATGAACTCGGCGAGTGACATGACATCACAAATCTCATCCTGAAGAGCCTTGTACTCCTCATAGATGGTAGCAATGTTGTGGCCCACCGAATGTTATGTCTCAATCTCCAAAATGGATTCTTCCCTAGGGAGGAAGGTAGGCTTAAATGGCCTAACAACTCCAAAGCTTGACCCTAAGGGTTGCCTCACGCTATGAATTCCCGAAGAACTTCCTTCTCCATTGTGGTTTTGCATGGCCTAGATCAACTGTGTCATCCTATTCGCCAATCTTTCTTGCCCTAGGGCAAACCTCTCATGTATGTTCGCCATCTATCTATTCCTTTTGAATGAAACCCTCTAGGTTGGGAAGATCGAAGCTTTGATACCATTGTAATGTCCCTTCTAGGGCATCAAACAAAAAACAAGGGTTTGGACTCAAACCCCAATCACAACTTCTGATTTTTATTACAGCCACTTGTCCATCACTTCAAACCCTAGAGGAACAAATTGAAAATGCCATTAGCAACCAAGAGAGATCTGAATATTTATGACAGCAAAGGAATTCATATGACAGCCAACAATATCACCACTTAGCCCTAGCAATGAACCTGATTTTCTATTTCCTAGGGCAGCGAACTGTATGGGCTCTTCAAGACAATATTCTCATGCAATATAGACTGAAAATCAATATAGAAATATCCCAAACACTTCATAAGTCCAGCAAGATGAAATCTGGAGCAAATATATATTTTATAAATTTAATTCAAGTGCAAACACAGCTGAAACTTTGAAAATTCATAACTCCATCAATACTTGGAGTTTCAACACAAACAAATGCTCAAAATGATCTTGGAGAGACCAGCTATCAAATAAAAGTGAAATCACAATTTTCCAACCACAAAAACCCCTCCAAAAGTGATCCCGAACTTCCCAAATGGGTAGATCAAGTGGAGGAAGGGTGCCAACACCCTTGAAAGTGCCCTAGCTAGAGTAGAAGTGCCCTATGCACGGATAAACACCTTGTTCCGAAAATCTTCCAATGAAGTCCACTTGGGACTCCCGAATGAAGCCACCAATGCACACAAGAGGGTTTTCATCCCCAAGTGTAATCCTATTGAAGGGTTTCGTACCCAATAGGTGACCAAGGAAGGGTTTTTGTCCTTCAATGGGAGGAAGAGAAGCTACACTAGCTCTAAATCCAAGTAAATGCCAAAATGATGAATGATAATGATATGTTTCTCCTCCATTTGAACCTCCTTAAGTACCCCTCTTTGGTACCAAGGATGAATTAGAGGACTAATTCCCATGGCCGACCTCTTAATGAAGGGGAAGTGTACTTTTAATCTTCACTTGGTCCTCCAAGAAGACCGACCTCATGTGGAGAAGATAGAAATTCCTTTTTGCTTTGTCATTCACCCATCACCTAGTCGAATCACTCCAAACCATAATTAGTAATTAAATAAATAAGGAAAATACAATCACTTACAATTATGGCAATGTTCACCTCCCTTGCTTTCCTTCCTCAAAGTCCACGGAAGGTGGCCCAAGGTCTTCATAGTGACTAGCTTGGAAAAGGGGGCATTACAAAGTCATGTGTTGAGTGGCTCCAGAATTAAAGACCCAGGACATCAAACCAAGTGGAATTAGCTAAAGCATTATTTGCTTCATCACAACTGGAAAGCACATATTCACTTATGAATTGAGCGAGTTCGGTTCTTTAGTGGGCTTCTTTTCTTCTTTTTGTTTGCAATAAGCTTCAATTTTCTCCCATGAAGTCTTGCATTCATGAGTCTCATAGCTCCCTTTTCTGCCACATTGTTTGCAGAACAGGCATTGTTTATCATTTTGGTTTTGCCCACTATTATTGTTATTTTTGCCTCCTTTACCTTTATTCTCCCCTTTCTCTTATCATCATTTTCTCTAATCTCATTCCGAACCATATCACGTCGCTCCTTTCCCGTTTGATTTCTCCTTCACATCAGCATTTGTTCAAGGATATCAAACCACAGATAATATCATAACTGTCCGCAGTTGATTACTTGTCTGCAAACTCAAAAAAAGCCGGAAGTCATGATCAAGTTTGACATGTCCAAAAATATTGACCAATGTATTTGGTAGTTACTCTTTCAGCCTCTTTCTGAATTTGGTTTTCACACCAAGTTTATAAAATGGATACAAAGCTGCATCAGCACACCAATATTCAATGTGACAATAATGAAACTGGCGGGACCTTTCTCTCCACCTGAGGATTAAGACAAGGAGATCACTCAGTCTGAGTCATTTTATCCATATGAGTGGAACACTCTGATGATCAGTCCACCATGCGTCTGAAGTTTCCCATATCTGCAGGCTTGCAGCCACTAGGAATGAAACCAGGTATTCTGAATTCCATTTTGTTGATGGCATTTTTTTGTTCTCCACCATTGTGACCAATACGCTCCAATATCTTCAACACCTGCTTCAGAGATTTCAAACAGTTTCAGGCCAGGTGATCAACACAGCAAAATCCAACATCTTCTTCCTCAATGTCTCTGTTTATAAAAAAGGAAAATCCTGCCGATCATCCACTTCACAGCGAGTCATTTCCCCATTGCATGCCTGGGATTCCCTCTCCACCTCAAACATTATAACAGGTTAAGGGACCACACTCACACCAAGAATCAATCCAAAATTTCCAAATGGACTGATTCTTGGCTGAGTTTTGCTGGCATAATTCAAACGATAAAGGCAGTGTTACAAGTTGTTCCCATTTATATGGTGACTTTACTCCCTCTCCCAGCCTCTATTGTACATCAGATAATCAACATTTCCACAAATTTATCTGGCGAAGACAACAAGATAATTTCAAATATCCTCTGGTATCATCGAACCAGATTACCATCAAAAAGAATAACGGGGCTCAAACTGAAAAACCCACTCGTTTTTAAATAAGGCTTTAGCAAGGAAATTAGCATGGAGCCTACACCAAAGTCAGGGAATGCCATGGCATCTCATTCTTTTTGAAAAATATCAATCTGGGCCCTGCATGTGAATCAGCAACCTACAGGCATCTACTTGATGGTACAGAAACATCCACCCTCTCTTCAGCTGGCATATTGAGAATGGACACATAGCCCGATTGTGGACTTCAAGATGGGACTGTTACTCACCTTTGTCTACACAATTTGATATATCTTTTCAGGGCCTTTTTCAGGAGCAAAGACTCACACAAAATTGCAACTTATTATACTCGGGACTCCCATAGAATGTGTTGCTTGAACATGTAATGTCCCCTTTTCTAAATTAGAAATACTTAATAATATTTTTAAGTTGAGCCCAGATAACTCTCTATTTATGGGCAACTTAATAATATTATTATTAAAATAAAATGTATTTTTAAATACTAAAGCAGAAAGAAGACCCTTAGCCTATTTTAAGTTGGCTAAAAGGGGAAAGGAAGTAAATTAATAATTTAATTTTAACTGCTAAAGTAATTTTCATTATTGGCACATTCATTAAATTTTAAAAAGTGGGAAAAGTAAACGTCAAAACGGAAATAAAGTGTCCCACACGGAGCGCTCCACAAGGAAAACAAAGAAAAAGGCTATAAAAGTAAATGTTGGGGCTCATTGTAAGAATCATCTGGTGAATCTTAATACTTCTCTTTTGAAATTGGAGCATTGAGCTCTCATTTTCAGCCTTTAAAGAAAAAAACCCTTAATAGTCACAACACTTGAGGACAAAAACCCTCATTTGTTGCATTGGTGACTTCATCCGGGAGTCGCAAGTGAGCTTCAAATTTAGAATTTCATAACAAGGGTTTCCATCAGTGCTAGGGCACAAATTCCAGCTAAGACACGTTTTTGGGGGTTGTCGCACTCATTTTGTAATGTCCCCTTTTTTAAGACCCTTGGCCTATCTTTCCCCGTGGTTTTTGGGATGATGCAAGGGAAAAACTATGCTAGTAATTGAATGATATTGTCTAGAGAGTGATTTTTATCATTTGATATTATAAAGCAATATTCATTTAATTATTAGTTCTCATTTAATTATGGATGCTAAGTGGTTTTTCCACTTACTTGTATTATTGCTCACAAAAGAATATTTATTGAGCAATTAATGTAATTTATTATTTAATTTAATTCCCAAAAATACAAAATTAAAAGGGAATTAATTAAATAATATTAGAGTGGCTTTTAATGTCATAAAGACCCTTAGAAAGGGGACGCCACACTTAGAGGGGGAAATTAAAATTAAAAGGGGAAATTATAAGCATGCCTTATAATTTCAAATTATGGTTTTCCCTCCAAAAGGGAGTCACTCCACCCTAGGAGAAATCTATAAATATATGTTTTGACATTGAGGGAAGGGTTATGTTGATGAATCTATTGATTTCACTCCATGCTTGGAGTAATGGGATGTATGCCCTAGCTCTCTCTCTTTCATTGTAAGCTTCATTGGAAGCCATTGTTGAAGATATTGAAGACTCTCTTGTTCTATTTGGAGCTGAAGTAAATCTGATTTTTGATAAGTCTTCTTGTGTTGTTATTGCATGATATATTCATCTTAATATTGGCGACTTGGCTTGGAGGTTTGGCGCATTTGTTTGGGATTAAATCTGCATGGTTAGAGTTCATTATTGAAGTGTTCTTGAGTGGTTTTTATGGTACTTTGCTACTGCTGTTAATGCTGCAATTTATTAAAGGTATAGCGACTTGGTTTGGGGTGTGTTCCATCATAATTTGAAGGTGTTTTGATAGATCTTTATGCTGTTGTGATTAGTTAATTATTTTAGATGCATGGGCTGATTATATGAGTGTTTTGGAAGGGTTTTATGAGCTGGAAACAATTTATACATTTTATCCTAACCCTAGCGACTGGGTTTCAGATTTTGGGGCTGATTTGAAGGGGTTTCAGTCATCATAAAATTCAGATCTTTAGTTCTTTGGAAAGCTCTTAATTTATAGAATCATCTGCATTTTATTTGAAGGGAAAATATGGAATATTGAGCAAGTTATGAATTTTCCAAGTTTCAGTTGTCTATGAGCAATATTTAATTATTATGTGCAAGGTTTCATTTACACAGTTCCAGATTTCGTGGGTTGATTTGCATACCTTCTACTCATTGAAAAATTGTGTTTTATAGCTTGTTGGAAAGCTAAAATTATGTGCTTTCATTTGCAATTAGTTTCATGGAAAAATGTTAAGTTTTGAGTGAGATATTAATTTTTGAAGTTCAGCTGGTTTTTGGTGCAAAAATAATCATTTCCACTACCCCAATTTAATTTTGGTTTAAGAACAGTTAAATTCCAACTAGCTCATCCATCTAGCCCACCACCTTGGCTCACTCCAACCCCATTTGGGTTGTATTGAAGCTAACATTGGGCTATTTGAGGTCGATCTAGGAGGGTTTGCCCTTCTAGGTTCAATTGGAAATAAGTAAAGTTCAAATTTAATTAAAATATCCCACTAGGGGATATTACACATTTTCTACTTGGCCAAATTATTTGGAGATTTTGGGATCACTTTTCAATGGGTTTTGGTGGTTGGAAAAATATGATTCTAATTTTGTTTGATAGCTGCCATTTTTGTGGTCATTTTGAGCTATCATTTGCATTTTATCTCCAAGTATTTCTAAAGATGGATTTTTGAAGTTTCAGCTTGTTTTTTGAGCAATTAATTAATTCCAGCAGTCTGTATTTTATTGTTGAAGCATTTATTTGCATGATTTCATCAAGGGTTTCATGTTGTTGATGTATTTATGAAGATTTGTGTGGGAGATACTAAAATCTGAATTTAACCTAGGTCACTTAGGGTTTTGTGGACCTAAAACAGGTTGCTGCCCTAATTTTTGCATAAAATCAGATTGTTGTCATAAAAATCAGGTTTTCTACATGTGGTTGTCATCATTTCCAGCAATGTTCCATTAGGGTTTTGGGAAAATCCAAATTCCTCAAATTTGAGCCCGAAAGGGACATTACAGTGGTATCAAAGCATCGTTCCTCCCATCTTGTGTGAGGGTAAATTCAGATTTTCAGATTGCATGAATACCGGCGAGGAAGGGTTCAAAGTATACCAAAGAAATCCGGCAAAGAACATGGGGGATAAGGAACAAAGGCCTCCACCTTCGATGAGATGAGCTACTTGCAAGAGTTGATGTTGAGGAATCAAAGAGACATGGAGCAAAGCTTTCAAAGGACAATGAGGGCTTCAATGATTGAATTGATCCAAGCCATCCAAGGTGCTCCGGAATTGAAGAAATCCTAGGTGAGGGCAGCTCTTCCAGCAATGAAAGAACTTCCATTAATCCTCCCACAAGAACCTTCTAAGCTAAATTTCTACAAAGGGAAGAAGAGGAACAAGCGGAAGTAGGGCAACAAGATGGGGATGATGAGATGGATCAATTCTATGTGGAATACCAAGCTTTGAGGCCAGCCATCCGCCAAGAGCTTTCTTTCCTTGATTTTTGTACCTTGAAGTCAAGGAATGGTCACAAGGGTGGAAGAAGACTTCATAATGATCAACCCCGGAAAGATATTCAACAAAGGTTGGGAAAATAACCCTACCTACATATGACAGATCAACAAAGTGTTCTCGCTAGGGCAAGGCTCCAAAAGTTGGATACTTATTTGCCCTTGAATCCAATGTATGAAGAGGAAGAAATCATGGAGCATGAGCCAAGGAAAGAAGAAAAATTCGAATTGCAAAATTGTGGAGAGAATTTGGTGGTTGAAGCCAAATCTTCGGTTGATAATGATAATGTTCAACTTGCTGGAATTTTCCAAACAACAATCAATGAGAAGCAAATTGATGGTGTTCTTGACTTCGGCGAGAACCATGTTGATGTTCCATACATGTGTCAACAAAATATGGAAGGAGTCAAGGCGAGAAGATCTTCACTTGTTGAAGAAGCAAAGGCAAAGGAGGGTGAGCTCCTTGTGGGCAGCCCAAGGTATGACAGTGATGACCATATTTCCAATTTGTTGTTTCCTCCTATATCACTGCCATATTTTTGTCAAGGCCAAGATTGCTTTGGCATGAGTGGTCTTCGAAGGATCAAGGATGAGATGCTACAAAATGACTTCATCATCCCTTGCACCAAGAGGATCCAACAACTCAAGCTCACCTTGGGAAGGCACATGGTAAGTAATGATTTCTATGTTGATACAGATTTGGTACTTGAGATACAATGGTTGCATTCCTTGAGTGAATTTAACCAAAACTACCAATCTATGAAGATAAGATTCAAGCTTGATGACCAAGAGGTTGTGCTTCAAGGCATGACAAATAAAGCTCCTCAAACTGCTACAGCCAAAAGGATGGGAAGAATTTCCGCAAAAGGGCAAGACATATGGGCAGCCCATGGTAAGAAAAATTCCCCACTTTCAGTTTTAAAACAGCAGTCACTTCATAGGAATTTTCAGCTCCTAATCAATGCACATGCTCTTAGAAGAGGCCTTCTGATAAAAGTAGATGTTGAGTTCATGAAATCAGCATTTGGAAGTGAGCAAGATGGATGTTATCTTGTTGTCCAAAGCATTATAACTCAGCATGACAATGATGGTATGATTGTTGGTAGTAGGAGCATTAATGTATGGGTTTTGAAGCATGCCGACATAAGTTGGATTCCAGCCACTGTCATCTCGATTTGGAGGAAGGAAATGCATGGTTACAGCTGTATTTGGGGCAACTTGGTTGAGTTTTTGGAAATCCATCCCTTGATGAAGATGGGAGATTGGGAGGTGGTTGCTAACACCGAAGGAGGACTTGCATCATGCCTATGAGGCATGAAGGAGGGAGGTTGAAAACTCTTGTTTTCTTTAATGAGTTTGTTCTATGTGCAAGCCTAGGAAAGGAGAAGAAAGAAGGGAACAAGGAAGAGCAGCTGAATTTGTTATCAGCCCAAGCAAGTAATAATGAATATGAGATTGCAGCGGAAGATGAAGAGATGTCTCCACAAGCCCAAGAAGCACACCAGAAAGAAGTTGATACGGCAACCAAGGTAAAAGAGTTGATTGACACATTTGGGCAGCTTCAAACAACATTTTTGGACAGCCAAGGAGGCTATTACAGCAAGGTAACTCTCTTGAGTATTCTACTTTAGGTCAGCTGTGCATGGTGTTTATGTTTGCATTTTTGAGTTTGCTATTGAGTGAAGAATGCCATCAAGAGTTGGAGAATGGTGTGGGATACATCCTTTCTATTGAATGAACACCATAAGAAGATCTCACAGGCAGTCCACATGGATATTAATTCAAGGGATTCCCAACAATGCACGGAAGGAATCCAGGATGATGTGTTACTTCTACCAAATGATAGAGGAAGTATATACAAGACAGCATGCATCAAATTGCTACCATTAATATTGTTGTCATCATTTTAGCAACTCCCACATTATTCCAGTTGCATTCTGGTCTATGGTTATAGGATGCTTTTCCACCATAGTTGACAAGGTTGAAATGGAAAGTGAATATGTCACATTGGAATGTGTTTTAGCTTGTCAAGCTCCCGATTATTCCTCAATTTTTTACTCTATGACTAAGATTACAACAGATTGGAAGGCTTTTTGTACAGCTGAGTATGCAAAGAGAAAAGTTGCTAATGTTATTTTTGAAGGTGAAAGTGAAGAGGGTCAGAATTGAGGTAACAGCTGATTTCTTTTTCAAGGAAGTTAAACTTCATGGGCTGCCAAAGTACATCAATAAGAAGAGGGACAACAGATATATGAGCTTGTTTTGGCAAGAGCTCTTTCATTTGACAGTACAGGATCTAGATTATTGGAGCATTATAGCATATTTCTTCACTTTGGCATGATGGTACTTGGGCATGAGAGCTTGCATTTGCTTGAGGGCAAGCAAATTTGGGGAGGGAGGACTGTAATGTCCCCTTTTCTAAATTAGAAATACTTAATAATATTTTTAAGTTGAGCTCTAGATAACTCTCTATTTATGGGCAGCTTAATAATATTATTATTAAAATAAAATGTATTTTTAAATATTGAAGGTAAAGACCCTTAGCCTATTTTCATTATTTTTAGTCGGCTAAAAGGGGAAGGAAGGAAGTAAATTAATAATTTAATTTTAAGTGCTAAAGTAATTTTAATTATTAGCACTTTAATTAAATTATTAAAAAGTGGGAAAAGTAAATGTTAAAAAGGAAATAAAGTGTCCCACATGGAGCACTCCACAAGGAAAAGAAAGAAAATGTGTAGACACAAAATTATGCACTTTAGACATTATTTAGCCTGGTCTTATACTATTATTTATAAGGTTCTCAAGTAAATAAAGTAGTAATTAATCCCACCCTTTGGTCATCTTTATTTTATATTTTATTTCGTAATTCCCGCATATTTTCTAGCACTTATCCATCCATTTCGCAACAACAGCCCTGTTATTCTAGCCCAAAATCAGGGCACCCCAACCTGTACTAGGGCGCCCCAAGGCGCCCTGGTCCCACTTTGGGCACCCGGTCTATGCACATCCTTTCCCACTTCTTTTTGGGGCCTTTCTAGCCATTTATTGTCTTTATCTTTTTCCTGTCGGCCTTGTCGGGATTAATTACGAAATTAAGCTTGAGAGCCCTATAAATATAAAGTTATAAGACCATAATAAGGGTCCTAGGTCATAGCATCACATATTACTATCACTCCATCTAGAGTTACATCCATTACATCACTTGCATCCACATAGTGTCATGCATCAAGGCTAGGAGATTTGCATCACACACACTTTGCATAGGGGAGGGATTCTATTCTATTCCATGCACACATGTTATTTACATTTTCTATAGTTACTATTGCTCGCTACTTCACAAAGTGCGATTGGCACGAGAGCACCTAGGGCACGACATGCACACACACACGAACTACATCCGGGTCCGAAATGTAGTGCAGCGCTCAGTGATAAGACCACTAGTTTGACGACTGAGGTCAGTCCAACCCATTCATTTGCATCTTTTATTTTTCTAGGGTTTGATACTTCCTTTTGCATTGCAGGTCATTTTCCAGCTCATCCGACAGATCTAGCGTGATAGATAGGAAGCATTCAAAGACACCTTGCAACCATATCAGATTCAGGTTTTGAGCATTTACAGAGATCAGAGCACCCAAGTTGTAGACCAAGGCACCCCAGTACACTCCTAGGCGCCCCAGTCATTTCAAATCTTCCAGATCTACCCTTCGCAAGGTCCCTGAGTGTTCGTCTGCACTTCCTGATTTCATTTCCAGATCTGCGACAACTGCGACAGTCACTTCCAATCAATAGAATCCATTTCTTTCCTTTCCATTGCATATTAGGGTTTCATTTCACTTAGAATAATTTACTTGCATTTATTCCATAATGTTTTTAGTCTATTTACTACAAAGTGTTTTAGTCCTCCTAATTAGATTAACATTAATACCCTAGTGTCCCCTTTTAGGCCACTAGATCATTATTTTAGTTAATCAAAAGGCTATAAAGGTAAATGTTGGGGCTCATTGTAAGGATCATCTGGTGAATCTTAATACTTCTCTTTTGGAAATTGGAGCATTGAGCTCTCATTTTCAGCCTTTGAGGACAAAAACCCTCATTGGATCCTATTGGGGATGAAAACCCTCAATAGTCACAACACTTGGGGACGAAAACCCTCATTTGTTGCATTGGTGGCTTCATCCGGGAGTCACAAGTGAGCTTCGATTCATAATTTCAGAATAAGAGTTTTCATCAGTCTAGGGCATGCTTTTTGGGGGCTACCACACTCATTTTCAGCTTGGGTGACCCATTTAAAAATTTCGAGATCACTTTTCAATGGGTTTTGGTAGTTGGAAAAATATGATAATTTTGATTGATAACTACCATTTTTGTGGCCATTTTGAGCTATCATTTGCATTTTATCTCCAAGTATTTATGAAGATATGGATTTTGAAGTTTCAGCTATTTTTGAGCAATTAATTAATTCCAGCAGTTTGTATTTTATTGTTAAAGCATTTATTTGCATGATTTTATCAAGGGTTTCATGTTGTTGATGTATTTCTGAAGATTTGTGTGTGGGAGATACTAAAATCTGAATTTAACCTAGGTTGCTTAGGGTTTTGTGGACCTAAAACAGGTCGCTGCCCTAATTTTTGCATAAAATCATATTGTTTTCATAAAAATCAGGTTTTCTACATGTAGTTGCCATCATTTCTAATAATGTTCCATTAGGGTTTTAAGGAAAATCCAAATTCCTCAAATTTGAGTCCAAAGGGACATTACAGAACATTCTTTCTCCCCATGCTTTTCATCTCAACTTTTACACCAAGTACCACAAGCATCAAACAACATGCCCAAAGACCCCTTATCCTCAATGATAATCTTGATTGTCGATTATAGGCCTACACTATGGAATGAAAAGTGATAGTTGCTTCATCTTATCTCGCATCTAAATACCACTTCTACACTTTGCATATTGCAAGCTGGTCTCACATATGGACAACAAAGAATGCAAAAAAATTATGCTTTTCTATGACTAGTTACACATCACAAAATTCTCATAACTTATAATCTTCAACAATGGGTTTTATATGTTCCTCAACCTATCCCAACCTGCAATAGGGTCGATGACAAAACTATTTAGCACTTCCACATCTCCCTTTGACAACAACCATTTGTAAGAAAGTCAATTGGTGGTTCCACTCCAACACAAGACCATGACACCAATATTACGCAGAGGACACGTCCCCCAAAATTTACAAGTTTGGGACGCCTTAGACATCCCGAGGACGTGGGGATGTGGGGGAAACGTTTCCCCGCGTTTCCTACCGGGCGAGGTCACAGGAAACATCATGGGGACGATTGAGGAGGTGGGGAGACGTTTTGGAAGTGCTAGGGACATCCCCTACGATGTCTCAGCATCTTTTTAATTAAAAAAACATACTTTAAAGCAAGTTGGAATACTCACATATAACTCGCCGAGTTATTAAAAACTCGCCAAAAACTATGCAAAACGAGTAACTCGCCAAACAGGTAAAAAAATTCGCCGAGTTGTGGCGAGTTCGTGGGTAAAACTCACCATACACAGTCATACGCGGAAACACGAATTTCAAAGGCAAAAAACATTGTTTTTACGCGGTTTTGGCTCTTTTTAAGGCCCTCTACTCCCTCATTGTCACTCACACAACCATTTGAGCTTGCATTGCTTGTGTTGAGTGGATTTTCGAGCGAATTCGAGGAGAGAATTTGGAGAATTCCATTTGGAGGTAGGTTTTTTTAATTCTTTGAAGTTTTTCCAAATTGTGTATATTATTTAGGTTTTATAGATTCATATTGTGATTCTAAATACATGTAATGTAAAATCAAATGCTTGTAATTTTCTTTTACTCATTTGCAATCAAGGTATGTATTTTTTTTTCTACGCAAATCCATTGTAAATTAGTTAAATTTTATGTATGTGTATTGTAATCGATTGATTTTGTAATTCTAAATACATGTAATGTAAAATCGAATGCTTGTAATTTTTTTATACTCATTTGCAGCCAGAGGTATGTATTTTTTTACACAAATGTATTGTAAATTAATTAAATTTTATGTGTCTATTGTAATTGATTCGTTTTGTAATTCTAAATACATGTAATGTAAAATCGAATGCTTGTAATTTTTTTATACTCATTTGCAGCCAGAGGTATGTATTATTTTTAACGCAAATTCATTGTAAACTAGTTAAATTTTATGTATGTGTATTGTAATCGATTCGTTTTGTAATTCTAAATACATGTAATGTAAAATTGAATGTTTGTAATGTATTTTTTTATTTACACAAACTTGTTATTCAAGCACGTTTTTTTTAAATTAAATTAAGTTTACGTTTTCTAATGTTTTAAATGTGCATTGTGTTGCAGATTAGAGATTAACAATGGCATCAGGCTTGACATCTGGTCAAGCATCACTAGCAGGGACCGTTCCTCCGAATGCCCGTTCCAAAGCATGGAAGTATGGTGTACGTGGAGCTAATGAGAACGAAGTTTTTTGCAATTTCTATAGCAGAAAAATGAATGGAGGCATCAATCATTTGAAATATCACCTTTCAAGTATTGTTTGCCGAGATGTTACGGTTTGCCCCAACGTGTCGGAAGAGGCAAAGCGAGAGATGAGAGCAGAGCTGGCAGAGTTAGAGGAGAAGAAACTAGAGAAGGCAAGGCTGAAGGCAGCCATAGCACAAGCTATTAGACCTGGGGCTGCAATGGCAGAGGATTTAGAGGATGATGCGGCAACAATTGTGGGCTCTACTCGTGGTCCACGCATACAAAGCGGAAGAGCCGGAAGAGGCGCATCTTCATCGAGTTCGAGCAAAGGCATACCGAGCTTTTTTGTGGCAAGGAACACACCTAGAGCACAACCTTCATTGGAAGGTACAGCCTAGAACAAAGATATGCACGAGGAAGTGGATAAAGCTTGTGCAAATTTTTGGTACTACAACAACCTACCATTCAATGTGGCAAAGAGCCCATACTGGGAGTACTTGGTGACAACATTGACAGTTGCAGGGAAAGGGTACAAGGCACCCTCTCCAAAAGATTTGAGTGGGAAATTACTTGAGGGTGCAATTGCAGATGCCACTACCATGCTAGAAGAGCACAAGAAACAATGGCAAAAATTCGGATGCACCATTCTTTCAGATGGGTGGACGGATGGAAGGAACCGCACCCTTGTTAATTTTTTAGCAGCTTCAAACGGTGAGATGGTGTTTTTAAAGTCTATTGATGCCTCTAACATAATAAAAAATGCAGAGAATTTGAGTGTTATGTTAGAGACAGTTGTATTAGAGGTTGGTGTACAGAATGTTGTGCAAGTTGTCACAGACAATGCAGCAACATATGTGGCGGCTGGAGACTACTGCAAGAGAGACATCCATCACTCTTTTGGACTCCTTGTGCAGCTCATTGCCTTGACCTTCTTTTGGAGGACATAGGCAAAATTGATTGGGTGAGGCCGGTTGTAGAAGATGCAAGAACCATAACGAAGTACATATACAATCACCCTTGGGTTCTGAGCTTGATGAGAGAACACACAAAGGGGAAAGAGCTTGTTCGATCCGGTGTCACAAGGTTTGCAACTAACTTTTTGACGTTGCAAAGTATTTCTAGTTTGTTGACATCTTTGAAACAAATGTTTGTGAGTCAAACATGGCTAGACTCACAATATTCAAAGAAAGTTGACGGAGAGAGGGTTGCAAAGATAGTTTTTGATGATATCTTTGCAAAGAGAGCTATAGAGATCATCAAGGTAATTTCAAACTTCGATTTATATTTCATTCCTTTATTTTAATTTGTTAAATTATAAATATATTGTTTTACTTTTCACTTTTTTATTTCATTTCTAATATGTATTGTAAGTTTGCAATCTTACATTTTAATTTGTGTGTAGGTGTCAGAGCTGTTGGTGAGAGTTTTGCGTTTGGTTGATGGGGAGCAAAACCCCATGGGGTTTATATATGAGGCCATGGATAGGGCCAAAGAGTCTATCCAAAACTATTACAAGGGGGATATCGTCAGATATGGTCCCTTTTGGGAGATTATTGATTGGAGGTGGAACAATCAACTCCACCAACCTATTCATGCAGCAGGGTACTACCTCAACCCCAAGTATTTCTACTCCGACAGCTTTACAGATATGAACGGAGAGGTTATGGAGGGCCTTTCAACATGTATTGAGAGGATGATACCGGATGTTGAGATGAGGGACCTCGTCATTTTAGAGTTGCGAGTTCTGAAACATACTAGGGGAGACTCTTTTCTTCGATGCTAGCTATTCGAGGGAGATCCACACAGTCACCAGGTAATAAAAATTAAAATGTTTACCAAGTTACTTATTAGTTACAAATTTGATTTTATTAATTAATTATAAATTTTTGATTATCTTGTTTGTAGGTTCTTGGTGGGAGGATTGGGGAGGGAATACCCCACATCTTCAAAAGTTAGCCCTCAAAATTCTATCTCAACCTTGTAGCGCTTCTGGATGTGAACGCAACTAGAGTTTGTTTGAGGCCATTCACACGAAGAAGCGCAACAAGTTGACTCAAAAAAGCTCAACGACTTGGTTTTGTGTCAATCTCTCCACTTCACACAAAAAAAGTTGAGGCCACATCAAAGGACCTCATTGATTTGGATGAGATAAATCCATACAGTGAGTGGACTGGGCAAGAAGAGGAAAACCCTGTGTTCACTGCAGACGAGATTGCATTTTTTGAGAGGGAGGTTATGGAGGGAGAAGCACTAGCAGGACTCCGAGGAGATATTGGATTGGATGACATCTTTGGAGGTGATCTCCAACATGCAACAGAGGAGCCACCAACACCACCATCTAGTTCCAGGATCGAGCCAGAGTCGCAGCCTTCTAGGAGGAGCGTGGAGACGCAGCCGAGTGTGGGGACTAGTAGAGGCACTAGACCCTCTCCCCAATATTTCTCTAGATTGGGGAAGAGGAAAATGTAATTTATTGTATATTGTAACTTGTAAAGATATGAAATTTATGATGATATTTTTCAATGTCAATCATCATAAATTCATATTACTTATTAGCCGGTTGTATTCACATGATGATGCGATTTTGTATTGTATTTGTATTCAAATCTAATAGAAAACACTTCTCCAACATTTTATGGGCTCATTTGATACATTTTGTAGCTATTTGCTTGCTTAAAATCTAAGTTTTTAAAGAAATTTGAGTATTTTTAAGTTACCGAATTTTTGCCAAGTTTTTTTTTTTTTTGGGTCTACAGAGTATTTGCCAAATGCGAGTATTCCAATTATGCTTTAAAGTATCAACAATACTTAACACACTAATTTTTTCTCTAAATCAAGTAGGGTCCGAGCATATGTTGACAAAGCCGATGAACAACAATTAGAACACACTCTACAAGATGATAGATAGAACTTTTAATCCATTGAATATTTATAATGCCTTTTGGGTGTGGCTTTTATATTTATACGACATCCAATTGCTAATTACTTTGTGGTTGCTTGAACCTTAGATAACTTGCCCAGTCCAAATATTCTTTTTTGCATCTTTTCCTTTGACTTATTGCCATCGTCACTCTCCAAAATGTTCTCGACAAGAAGAAACTAGAGGAGGCTACTCTTCCCCGGAGAAATAAAAAAGCGGCCGAAGCTTTTAAAAGCTCGTTTATTCTGTAACTCATTAACTTTGTGAAATCTTTATACCTTTCAGTTCTTCCCAATTGATAAATTCACGGAACTATGCTCATTTGTTGGAATGTCTTGCAACAAACTGCCTCTTGAATGAATACAGGCTCACGCATTATGTGATTCTAGTTATAATGGCTAAGATCTCAAACTCAAATCTAATCTTACTTGTGCCACATAAACTTATCTTACTTCATTTTACCATTCCAGTAAGTGATTTGTTTGTTAACTTATTTTGACTTTTATTTCGGCTTATTTATATAGTTTAGTCACTATATCTTTATATTTTAAATATTTATATAATTTTTAATTAGCCATCCCTCGCCGTCCCCGTCGTCCCCAAAATTTAGAAGATTTTTGTCGTCTCGAAAACCCCGTCTCACCGCCCCGAGTCTTAGGTAACTATGCATGACACACTGCTCAACAAGCCATGTAAAGTTTGTAATGTGAAAGATAATGAATTGAATTATTATTTCGTAATTGTTTATTTATTTTGTCTCGCAACTATGATCCGTCCTCCACATTTGGTATCGTAGCGATACTTCTCTAAGCATGTAATGGTGTTTTGATTGGTTCTTGTTTTGCATAGTTTCAATGTGGGGTGGCTGCTGTCAGCCAGTTTAGCACATGTTGAGTAGTGAATGCGGGTGGTTCTCTGTTAGCGAGCTACGTTTGTAGATATTATCTGACTGCTCACGGCCGTAAAAACACTTTTTTTTAATTCCGTATCGGTTTGTGCATCTAACGAGGCGGTCAAGGATGTTTTATGTGAGCGTCAAATGAAGGTTTAAAGTCTGCTCTACGTTGGATGGAAGCGGATTGTGTCAAAACGTCTTAATATAATATTGTATTTTCTATTTTGATCGGTCCTTCAAACTCTCACTTTCTCACATCCAAGGATTTGGTTAGGCGTGAAAGGAACAACCCATGAAAGAAGAATGGAGGCTCGGTTAAAGAAAAGTGAATAGTTTTACACCTGTGCAACATTGAATTTATTCCATTTCATACGACTCTTCTATTGAGCACCGTCAATAAAGTCTGCCCCAAGAATTTCTATAGTTCGTCCTCTTCCAATACTGAGCTCCTCACCACTGTCTCCACTTATGGCTGCTCAACATACATGACAAAGGTAACCGAAGTTTTAAATAAAAAGTGTGCCGGCAGATATTCATAACATTTAATAAAAATTAAATATGGAAAATTGAAGTTCAGTTCACTATGGGTTGGGTGACTACCATTGCTTTTGGCCAAACTTTTTGCATTCAAAAGGTCATTGGATCAGATCCCCAAGATTTATTTGTGTCAAAGATATATGTGCAAGTCTATTCATGATCGATTGGGAGTTTAACATTAGTGTGTTAATGTTACAATATTTCACTCTTTAATTGTCAGTCATGAGCCATAGTCAAATTTGTAATTGTTGCCAAATTTGTCAATCGTCAATTTCATTTTTTTGTTGCGGTTCATAATTCAATGATTCAAAATCAAGTCTTGCTAGCCCATCTTGTCTTTTGTCAACATTAGTGTCAAATTGTTGCCATTAGAGGTCTTTTCAACTTTTTCATTAAATTTGTCAAAATCAAAGTCAATTATAAGTCAAAACTTGTAAAAGTAAAAACTAAACTGTCTCACTTTTAGCCGGACGCATTGTCAGTGGAATCCGACGTCCGAGTCCAAATCGAGGGGGGGTGAGCATTGTACAAGTGAGCTTCATGATAAAATCCAGCTGAGCTAGTAGTATGACATCGGAGGACGGAGGTTGGAGGTCGATCAACGTCCTCTCATCGATTGCAACGACATGGCCGCACAAAGGTTTGGTGATGTGTGTTTGTAGTTTGCTTTCAGCTTTTGCAGGTGTGCTTTCCGTTGTGTTTCTAGAGTTCCAATTTCGAAAGTGCTTCACATTTCGGTGTTCGTGTTGTTTTGTTTGGTTTCTTTGAATAAGTGGAAATTTCACATTGAGGAGGGGAACATAATAGCAATGTTCGATTTCCATTGTGACGGCTTTACATGTGTTTGTATGAGCAGCAGAATTTCCTATGTTATTCCCGAGGTAAGGTGTGATGAGAACTGATAATAGTACTTGGCACATCATGATGTGGTCGGTAAATCACGTGTAAAACCATCATTTGTGGTTTGTGGTAAACCACTTGTAAAACCACCACTTTTGGTTGTTGGTAAACCATATGCAAAACCATCATCTTTTGGTTTGTGGTAATCCACTTGTAAAACCACCACTTTTGGTTTTTGGTTAACCATTTGTAAAACCATCACTAGGGTTTGTGATTGTCTGTGAAAATCACCAGATCATGAGCAGTGCAAGTACAAGGTTGGTTTTCCTCATGTTCGCACTAAGGGGGGAATGTTAGGAAACTATGGTTAGTGCTCCACATATGTATGAGTAAATAATAATTACGTGAGTAATTATTATCATGTAAAAAGTAAGTTAATACATATTGTTATATAGTTGTTATATAAAACAACTTATAACGATTATTGGTTAGTATGTTTAAACCACTTACGTAATTAGTGTGTGAGTGATATTCGAGGAAGGGTAATAGCTACCTCCTAAAATATAGGAAAGTTATTTCCTATATATATATATATATATATATAAAGTTTGTAATGTGAAAGATAATGAATTGAATTATTATTATTTCGTAATTGTTTATTTATCTTGCCTGCAACTTTGATCCGCCTCCACATTAAATTTCCACGATATGTCTTGACAATGAATACTTGAAAAGAATATTTGACACAGAAGCTTTACACATAAACAAGACGGTGCTTGTGTATTTTATTAATATCAAAATCAAAATTGCAATCAAAAGAGAGCTGCAATATTTATAGATATTGGACAACTTCTATCTCTTCCACAATATATGGAACAATATCAACTAAACTAAGCAAAAATGCAGGAATAGCTTATTGCCCCTAACTACCCCTATTTCCCCTCATGGAAATCATCTAGGAACAAAATATGCAAGATAGAACATGATCCCACAAACCAAGGGATAAGACAACTAAAAGACAACTCACTAATAATTGACTTTATCTAAGCTAACTTAAGTAATTAAAAAATTACTTTATTACAATATCACTTTAACTCATATGATGAATTAAGTGTTAGTTTATTTCCAACAGTATGCCTATGGCAATTGGCTCACATTGCTCATAGCCACATTCTCTAACAGCTATGGAAGCAAAGGAGTTCCCGCATAATCAACAATGAATCCCATTCTCTCTAAACAATCTGGCCTACATTGAAATCCAATATACGAAGTACAGATCTTTGCCATTTCAAGAACCAAGCTACAAATCTGCAATCCTCCAGCATGTCCGACCTTTGTATTGACCAAAAATGGCATATTGCTTTCCACTTCAATATACAATGGCTGACAGTGAACCCCATACCCCACAGCCACAAATTGGTACAGACTTAATATTGATGGGGCAACAAAGAATAACTAGGAAAAGCAGACATAGGGGGCATTATCAGGGACTCGTATGGTCAGTACTGCAGTTCTTATTCTCTTCACATCAGCACCCAGTCCAGAAATTATGCTGACTTAATACCCTACCACTATGGAATTGCAGTGGCCACAAGGAAGCACATAGCCAATCTCATTGTTGAAGGAGATCCAACCTCACCAAAGGAATGATCAATCAAATCCGTCAAAGGGAGAAACTGCCCGGTAGAACTGAAAAATGTTTAACAGCCTTGGCAAGATCAAAAACTTTTCAGGTCACTTTCTTAACATCTTTGTCCAACATCAAATAAGAGGGTTGATGGTTGTGCCAACTTCTCTTTTCAATCTAGCATGACTCAACTCACACATGAGTTTCATTACCCCAAACCATTTGCTCCTCACATTCAGTCTATGGTTGTTTGGGACTGTCCATCCATTCCTTCTTCTCCCTCATGATTGACATTGCTTATATCCTCTGTGATTCTAGCTCAATCTGAGCTCACTTCATAGCTTCTACTTCTCCTCTCACAGAACAGCAGCATAAGCCAACCCTGTTTAGTGTCCTCTCTTTATTTCTTTTCAACATTTATGTCCTCACCGCCTAATTACCATACAGTTACAGCAGTGCCCATCCTTCATGGCACTTTTACATGGAGGTTGTTTTGTCTTTTACTGTATTTGGTCCATTTCCATGATCTCTCAAAATACATTCACCATTATGACACTTCTCCTCCCACACAGCTGACTAACCATTATGAGTCTTCTTATTTTCAAGTGTATTTCATGTGTAGGGAGGTGATTCATAGATTCATTCAGAACCATTCGTAATGAATTGCAACTAGAGGCAAAAAAGGGCTTATTTTCAATCTTTTTCACACTTGTGGACACCTATAGGAAGATGAATGTTGAAGCACAACCCACCCAGGAGTTGTGAATATGCGATAAAATATGCACTCAAGTGATTTAGGATTTTTTAGTAAATATTTGGAACCTCGGAAAATCTTCTCCAAAACCGGGCTATTTCTAGCCAGTGACGGGGATTGTTTTTCCTTAAAAGAAGCTTTCCGGTTTCAGATGGTTTGGGAATATCTATAGGTATTTTGATCTCAAAATATAATAATTGTAAATCTAAGAGGTCTTAATTCATTGTGTAAAATTTTTCAATTGATTCTAAGGAGAAAATTTGTAGATATTGGCCCGACAATGCAGATAAAGACCTTCGATCCTGGTGAAGATTCAAATGAGGATTTCATGAGTTTGAATTAGAGTTATAATATGATTCAAAGAAAAAATTGGATAAAATAGGACATTATACATACGAAATAGTTTGATTATGACATAGTTATATTTTTCTTTGGTGGTAGTTTGACCTTCCGGGAACCGCCCATGACCAAAATTAAAAAAGGGTTAAATTTCAAAGATAAATTAAAAAAATCCTAAAAATGGTATCATGGGATTAATTTGGTGGTTTCCACTCAAAATTATATAAATTTTTTCTATGAAACACCATGTGAAGCTCTCGGGGAAAGAAAGAACTCCGACACGATATTTTTAGCAGTGTAATGGTGAGAGTAGGTTCTAAAAATGGAAAATGGGCACTTGGATATTTTTACATTTGAAAAAATTCACAAGGGACATGGGGAAAAAATTGTGCCACCACATGAGGTATAGAACTTGTTTCACTTAAAAACAATTTGGGTGGTTAGGAACAATCTTCTTCTCACCTAACCCCGTCTACCCCTTCCTCTTGATGAGATGACCCTGTGAACACTTAGAAGAGGGTGATGTACCTTTTTCTTGATAAAAGGACGTGGGGGACATAAAAATTTTCTACCAAGGAGGAGGAAGATATGTGTCACTTAAAGTTACAACTTTGGGTGTTAGGGAAGTGTTGTCAACTCACCTTCATAAAACATTTTGGCCCCTTCTTCATGATGCTCCTACCCTATGCGCATTAAAACACAATTGATATCACTTTTTTACTTCATAATTTTTTTAAGAGTTATGATGAGTTCTAATACCCGTTTATAAATTTGTTACCCCATCCTTGAGTCTCATTTAACCTCGGGTTAAACATGGTGAGTTAAAACATGGGTTAGTTAGGTTTATGAAGGAGGAATGACATGAAGGTTATCCTTAGTAAATTTTCATCCATTTTTTGGTCATTTTAAAACCCTCTTCACGTGATCCCTCATTTTTTATTCTACCAAATTTTTAAAAAAAAGACTCCATGCTCCAAAACATAGATTTTCTCATTACTCCAAAACCCTTCTCTAATTACCATGAAATTTAGATCAGTAGAATCATTGGGAAAACTCCTTTAAATGGAGTATATACATGAATCCATTAATGTAACCTTCGTATTCTATATATGGATATTAAATTTTCATATTAATACATCAATTTTTCAAATTTACACAAACCTGGCAATTGGAATCCTCCAAAAATTGGAGAAAAGACCCATAATGTAAAATAAATACTTTTACCATTAGTTTCATTTGAATCTGGAACCAATAAAACCACATTATATTTTTATTAAGTATCCATTTGATAACTTAATAATAATATTAAGTCATAGAAAACGGAATTCAAATACCTCATTTCATTCCCCCATGTTCAAGACACGCAGAAAGAGGCAGATTGGTGAAACTCGTAAAAATTGGACAATCATGATGAACATGATAAAAATATTGAACTTATAAAATGATCTCAAAATGATCACATATCATTCCTTCATGCATTTTCTAATGATCTCGTAAACTCACATGATTATTTCTCTTAATTCTCAAGTAAAATCCTACATTCCCTAATGACATGAGCATAAAGTGCGTAAATGGGAAACTACCAGTTTTGTCAAAAGAACCATTTCACTTCATATCACATGCGATGCATATTAATTAGATGAATGGAATTGATTTTGGTCCCTTCTCCTTCCCTTACTCTAGTATAGGAAGTATTTGGATTCATTTTTCATTCGCCATCAGTGGTTTCACAGTGACATAATCATGATAATGGTTGTGTGAGTAAAATGCACCAAATTCTCCCCATGAGAAGGATTGCTCATAAAGATATGGAAGTGACTCAAGAAGAATAAGGATTTTCTTAATGAGAGAATTCATCTTCTAATACTTTGAGTGGTCTACCTATCAAGTGTTCATCACTCCTCTTCTCGGTGTGTCTAAACAATGTTGCAGAGGTTCATCATTTTAAGAGTTTTCAAAAGGGGAAAATATTTCAAATGATCAATCTATATTGGTGGATCATCATAGTGGAGGGTCATCATATATCAATATCTCATCTTCATCATAATTGGAGATAATCTCCATTAAGGGTGGAGGAACCTAGGTGGCCTATTTTAAAGAAAAATAAGAGGCTCTTGACAAGTTCAAAGGATTCAAAGCATTGGTTGAGAATGAGAAGAATGTAAAGATAAAATGTCTAAGGTATGATAGACGAGGTGAGATCTGGTCTAATGCATTTTATGATTATTATAATTAACATGGAATTAGAAGACAATTTTTAACTATTAGGAAACCTTAGAAAAATGGGGTAGCTGAAAGGAAAAACAAGATTGTCCAAGAAATGACAAGGACTATACTTGAATGAATCAAAATTACAGATAGTATTTGGAAAAAAGCATTAAGCACAAATGTACACATTTTAAATAGGTGTTAAATCTAGGTTAGTAAAATCATACTCCCTATGAGCTATGGAAAGGAAAATCTGCAAATATATAAATATTTAGGGTATTTGGAAGTAAGTGTTTTATCAAGAGAGATGAATAATATCTATGCAAGTTTGTCTCAAGAGATGATGTAGTGATATTTTTGTTATTCATGCATGAGCTTAGCTCATAGGTTATACAACAAGAGTCTAAAAAATAGTAGAAATCAGAAATTTCAATGTTCATTAGATATCTGAAAAAAGGACAAAGGATGCTACACATGATGTGAAATCAAACAATAAGGAAGAAGTTATAGAATCAAATGGAGAAGAAGAGGAGGTTGAGGAGAGATAAGATACAAGAGGTCCTTCAAGAAAAATTCAAAAGGATCATCCTAAAACTCATATTCTTGGCAATAAGGAAGTTGGTGTGCAAACAAGAAGAAGACTAGTAAGTAACTTGAATCATGGGAATACTACTTTGTTATCTAAATTTGAACCTAAAAGCATTCAATAAGCTAGTAGAGATGATTTTTGGGTGAGTTCCATGAATGAAGAATTAGATAAAATAGAGAAAAATGAGACTTGAGAACTAGTTCCTAGGCCCAAAAAAATGTCATTGGCACTAAATGGGTGTTTAGAAACAAGTTGAATGAAAATGGAGAAGTCACTAGAAATAAAGATAGATTGGTGTGCAAAGGATATTCATAGGTAGAGGGTTTAGAATTTGAAGAGACATTTTCTCCTATAGCAAGAATGGATGCCATAAGACTGTTCTTGGCATATGCATTTTTCAAGGGATTCAAAGTATAACAAATGGATATAAAGTCATATTTCTTAAATTGCAATTTGAAAGAGGAAGTATATATAGATAAATGTGATGGTTTTCTATTGAGAGATGATCAATACTATGTTTGTAAACTGAAAAAAGCTCTCTGTGGTGTAAAAGAGGCCCCTATGCCCTTGGTATGCATGGGTGGATAGATATCTATTAGACCAAGGTTTCAAAAGAGGAGAAGAAGATAACAATATTTACATAAAGACACAACGAGAATATTTGTTTATAATAGCGGTGTACGTAGATGACATTATATTTAGAGGAAACAATGAAGACATGACCAAGAAATTTGTTGATGTAATGAAGGAGTTTGAGATGTCTATGTTAGGAGAGTTGTCATTTTTTCTTGGTTTGTAGATCATTTAATAAGAAAAAGGTATTTTCATTTCAAAATCTAATTATATAAGGGAAATGTTGAATTTTTTGGAAAGGAAGATAACACTACTGTTGGTAGACCTATGATTATAGGGTGTAAGCTAAGAAAATAAGATGAATCACCAAAAGTGGATCAAACAATATATAGTTTTATGATTTGAATCTTGTTGTTCTCCATTGCTTCTAGGCCTAACATTATGTAAGTATTTGGTATTTTAGGGAGATTTCAATCTCATCCAAATGATATCCACTTAAACGTTGTCAAGAGGATTTTCATATATCTCAAAGGAACTATGGAATATGGAATAGGGTATCCAAGAACAATTTTTTTTTATTTGATATCCTATATTGATGCTGACTAGGAAGGAAGTCAAGATGATAGGAAAAGTACTAGTGGTGGGGCTTTCTTCCTAGGAGACAAACTAGTTTCATGGTCAAGAAGGAAGAAATGGTCAGTATCCTTATCTACCTATGAAGCTGAGTATGTTGTTGTTATTTCATGTTGTACTCAAGTGTTATGGATGAAATATATCCTAAAAGACTAAAAAGTAATGTATGAAAATCCCACTCCCATTATTTTGATAACCCAATTGAAATAATTGTGTCAAAGAACATTTTCGTGAATCTCAAGACAAAAAAAATTCATATTAGGTATCATTTTCTAAGAGAGAAGGTGAATGAAAAAAGTGTCAAACTAGAATATGTATTAACTAAGGATCAAATTGCTGATATTTTGACAAAGAAACTACCAAAGGAATCTTCTAAACATCT
Source organism: Taxus wallichiana var. yunnanensis (assembly GCA_018340775.1). NCBI lineage: Eukaryota > Viridiplantae > Streptophyta > Pinopsida > Cupressales > Taxaceae > Taxus > Taxus wallichiana. The sequence continues at coordinate 65,417,326 of CM031236.1, forward strand.
TAGGCATTAATTAGGTATAATTCCTATGCCCGACATGAATTAATGTAGTTAAGGCCTTATGGGGAGCTAAAAAATTCATCCTTTAGCTCGAAGTACAAGAAAACAATTGTGAGATGGATTAACTCATAAAGACTGATTTTGATGGATGCTTGAGCTTGAAGAATGATGCATACATGTCTAGGAAGTGAAGTGTGCTTAGATACTTGGTACAACTATCTAAGAATGATGTAGAGACTTAAACGAATGTAAGGGATTGCTTGAAGGTTATGATGTTGAACAAGATGTAGGGTTACATGAAAAAATATAGAGAAATTCTAATCATAGACAATTATCATCATGAAAATGTAAATCTAGGTATGCATGATTTGAGCTAAAGAGTGTATCTTAAGGTTTGTATTATCTAGCATAATCATGAATATTTAAGCTTCAAATAAAAAAATTAAGACCGAGAAGGTGGTAAAACAAGTTGAAATTTGTAGAGATGTATGTTTTAGCTAATAAAAGTGTTGGGTGACCTTATTTAGGTCTATCTTGTGAAGAAAGAGTAAATTCAGGGTAGAATAATCTTAGGTATGAGTATGAAGTTTCATCAAAGGTATGTATGTATGATTCAAAGTCTTCTAATATTATTTAAGACTAGAATTACGTGTGTTTGTGTCAAAAATATGGTGTTTTACTTCAATAAAGAACAAACAAGTAGATAGAGGTGTGAGATAAGCATGCTTGACCTTTGTGATTATGTCTTAAGGTTTGTATTGATTCTTTGAAGCATATGATGGCATATTGAGTGTTGATAAATAAGATGGCAGTGAAATGTATACAGAACATCTATGTACATATCTAAATTTTTTTATTGATTAGGTTTCATAGGGTTTCTTAGGTCCATTTGGATGCTTAGGAGGTGTTTCTAGTAGATAGAGGTGTGAGATAAGCATGCTTGACCTTTGTGATTATGTCTTAAGGTTTGTATTGATTCTTTGAAGCATATGATGGCATATTGAGTGTTGATAAATAAGATGGCAGTGAAATGTATACGGAAACATCTATGTACATATCTAAAAATTTTATTGATTAGGTTTCATAGGGTTTCTTAGGTCCATTTAGATGCTTAGGAGGTGTTTCTAGTCCATTTGGACTCATGGTTATGTAATAAATGACCATTTGGATTTTTCCTCCAAACTGGCCTTTTGAATATATGAATTATCATTTAATAAATTAGTAGGTCTAGGTGTTAGTATAAGTTCAATAAATTATGTAAAAGGGGTATAAAATAGATGTGCACCTAATACATGGTCTAACATGACCATAAACCTCACAAGATTAGACCAATCATGTTCAATTCTTCCCTTTCTTTCTGTATACCCGTGTTTTACACTTTGCTTGTGCACTCCTCTTCATTTTTTATTCAACAACTTGATATTCTAATATGCTTTAATTTAATATTCCTCTTTCGTCTCTAATCCTCTTGATATGTATTCATTAACCACTGCTTTCTTATCACTCTCTTTCTTTTCTCTTTATAACGACATCATAATAATATGAGTATGGACCTAAATTCTCAATTCAATCCACTTATGTACCATGTTCATTTAAGGAAAATACATTATTTTTCATTGTTCAAAATCCCTTTTGAGTATTCATCACGAGTCTTCTTTAGTATAATTTTAATTTTGAATATTTTAATTTTTCAAGACTCCCACGAACATCCCCGTGTTTCTACTTGGTCTTGCGGTATTACATGACCATCACAGATACAAGTATGTATATTCTTATACACTTCTTTTTATTATTGCACGGAAATCATACTTTATATTAATAAATAAATTTTGTGGATTTTCCTTCATTGCACAACATTTGTTTAGATAGACCAACATATATTCGTCTAGTCCTTCATCTCGTGAGGCTTTACTACAACCTCGTAGAGCACTACAAACAATCGTGGAACACTTCACAACACACGAAGCACTATAAACACTCGTGGAACACTTCACAACATGCAAATTACTTTAAACACCCATGGAACACTACGTAAAATTTTTCTCTAGTGTGCAACACGCAAAATTCAAACTATAACATATTTTTCATAAGAGGCACACATCTGTAAGCATTAATGACAATATTATTAACTTTCGAGATATTTATTAATATTACTTTGGCATCATTGAAAATATTCCAACACCATGTCTATGGGGTAATCCTTTACCATACTCATATATTCTTGATGTTAGAACTCCGACAAAAATTATTACAAAATCTCCAAGAGCTTCATGAAGAACCATCTTCAAGCCATCATGATTTTTATATTAGAACGTTTGAGTGGCCAACTATTTTTCAAGCTCTTCTTCCAACCATGTTCAAACATAGATTTGAACCCATGAATGTGGATAATGAAATTCATTATCCTTTAGAGCATAAAAATGTTTTCATGTAATTCTAGAATTAGCGTAAGGAATTATAAAATAGATTAAAAAGATTGTATTCTTTGAAGGAGTGAGCTAGATATTTTGAGATCAATCAATCTCTTCATCAATAGATATGTAGCAAGAACCCCTTCCAATTGCATAATATTATATCTAGGTAATATTAATCATTGGAATCCAATAAAAATAATATTGGAATGAATATGAAGATAATGATGAATCCATAGTGTATATCTTTCAAGAGGCCCTTATTATTTATATTTATCAATCCATAGTCGAAGATGTGGTTTCAACTTTTAAAGATGAGTAGGAAGAAGTGATGGACGTAAAGGATGATTAGTTAGATAAAAAAATGAATAAAATTTAGATGACATCCCTGATAGATACATTTCTGTTTATTCATAGGTACAATCATATTTAAAACATGAAGGATATGAGGATTGCTCTCAGTTTGAAACTATGAATGAAGAAAATAACCCAAAAACACTAAACACCCCTTAATTCCTAATCTTTCAAAGAACCATGGAGAAACGCCATGAGGAAGAAAATATAAAATGTGTTTTATTATGATAATTTGAATTACATATGAAGGAAAGTTCATTGAGAACTTTGCGACTTACATTAAGGAAGAAGTAAAAGAGGATGATTAGACAGAGCTGAAAAATGAATGGGAAGAAGTACATTTTGATCTCAAAGATGTGGATGAGGTTAAATAATCAAAATAAATCATAAATACTCCATCTGAACCTAACTAAGGGATTCTTTCTATAAAAATTCGCGTGAGCTTAAGGCATAACAAGAAATGTCATTAAATGTCAACGATGTTCATACAAAGAAAGATATATAGAGATAATTGTTTGAAGAGAAGTTAAAATATCTCACAAAAATTCTCGATGTAGAGGAAATCAAGGTTGCAAATTCTTAATGCGAGGAATAAAAGAAATATGAAATTTCCATTTGGGATGTAGGAGATGATCAAACCCTTTTTCCACTTATAGAACCTATGTGGGAGGAGATCATGTATTTATATGATTTCAAAGAGAAGGAAAATGTGTATGATAGATTTTTATTTGGAGCTATAAAAAAAGTGGGAAAATCAAATAGAACAACCCCTTGGCTTTGAAAGTTGGGTGTCCTATCGGATACTTAGTTAAATGAGAGCCTAGATCATAGTTTCTTGATCCATGGGAATAAACTCCAATGCATATATTTTGGGTTATAAAAATCATTATAGGTGGTAAGTGGTCAATAGGATTCATAAAAATTCATGGTTCCTTTCATAGAAGAAAAATAACACTTTCCCTCTAAAAGTTGAAATTTGAAAATTTGAAATTGCAAGAGATCCTTTAAGGCATGTAAGGGAAATTGAACTTCTTGGTGTGAGTCCTAGATGTTATTGGGTCAAGTTGAAGAGTTATTCATGTCATGAAATACTCTTAGTGAGTGTATAAGCATAGTGTTATGTTTAAAATACAAGAAGTTTCTTCCTATGTTTATAAGTCATAACGTAAGGAAAGAAAAGTTATTTACATTTTGTAAAAGATATGATAAAGGTGGTGGAATTTGCATGAAAGAGTTATTTACAATATGTCGAGAAGAGAGGATCGTGAGGAGATCCATGGCAGATTTGAAATGTGAAAAATGCATGCAAATGCAAGGAGACCTTGTTTTTGAATGGTAATGCTAAAACAAATTCGGCTTAAATGAAGAAATTGACAGGTATTATTTTGTTGTATTAAACTTCTTGTGAAAAGAAAATTATGAAACAAATAATGTATGCAAAGAAATGAAAAGAAGAAGACTGTAAATAGCTCAAGGATAAAAAAATTGTGTGAAAAAGTTATGTGATATGCTGGTTTCCATTAAATACATGAGTTAAGTAAGAAATTAATGTTTTAGCTTCTTGTGATGAATTCTTGTTGATGAAGAATGGTGATAAGATGTTATTTATGACTCTTAAGAAATGGTTAATTTTGTTTTGATGTTGTTTTAGATCCTTTTGTAGTAGTTTTAGCAGAACAATCTAGGTGAATAAAGTTTGAATAAGTATGATTCTCGACCAACAAAGAGGAATTACGAATTAAAAAAGTTGTAAGTTGGTTATTTGAGTCTTGAAATACCCTTACAATCATACTAGGTTAAAATAAATCATCAATGTAGTTGACAATGATCTCTCGGGCGGAGAAAAAGTTCCCACCGTCCACACATGGAGAAAATCCATTGCCAAGCTTAAAGGAAGGCGTTTTGGAAGAATTTCGTGGTTGTTAACGTTGAGTAGAAAATACTAGTGAAGAAACCTTCGATTAGGGTTTACGAGTAAGAAATGAGAAAAATAGGAGTTTACTCGAGTGAACTTTGATGAAAATTTGTATACCCCTCTGTCTTGGAGTTCTTCAACATATTTTCAAATTTAGATATAAAACATAACTCTCTATTACTCGGGGTTCTTAACAAGTTACTTGGAACAGTTTGACATACCCAACCGAAATAGGTTAAGGGATTAGAAAAAGACAATTAGGGATTGAATTTGTCAAGGGAACTTCTTGAGAAGTTGAATAAGGATAAAGGGTGGGTAGAAAAAGTTTTAGTTTTCCAAGAACATCTAAGGTACGCTAAGAGAAATCTCATTTGTATTGCATTAGGATTAGTTATGTGAAGGGTGTGAGTGAAGAGTCACCAATACATTTATAGTTTGGGCCAAAACTTATTGAAGAGTTCAAATAGGGTAAAGGGTATCTAAGATAGTCATTATTTTGGGTTGGAACTATATATATTTGTCATAAATCTTGAAGAAACGGTCTTGCAGAGATACTAAAGTGAGATCTAATGGAATAAGGGAAGGTGATGAATGAATGAGATAGATTGTGAATGGAGAAATAAGATTTTACACTCACCTTGGATGCCCAAGAGGGTTTCTTGAAAATATCATACTGGATTGAAATCTTATAGTTTCTCCCAACCATGAGAACACCGGTGGAACACTCTTAAGAAGCATGATAAAGGAAATTTTGTAAAAAAAGTGAAAGAATTAAATCCTTTGATGGCTTGGACCAATTTGATGATTTATTTCGATTAGTTTAAGGTCTAGTGACATGATATAATTCTTGAGTAATTCCGTTAAGGTTAAACAATAAAAAATTGCATGATTAAGTGGTTTTTAGAGGATAAGAAAGAGATAGCTTAAAACCGAAGAGACTGATTTGAGTTTGGTGATAAATCTAACCTTAGTGATTTTTGTATGTGTGATTGAGCTTTGCATCAATTCCACTAGTCATTTCATTGTAGAGCATGTGTAAGAACATCAAAGTGTAAAAACTTCAATTGATACACCTCCACAAATAAATTATAGATCAGAAAGAGGTGTATGTTTCCATTGAAGTTGATATTTTGAAGTAGGAGAAGATGTAGACTATGTTTTCATTCTTCTCACTTTCCTTCGTTTTTTTACAAATGATCTCATGGCCTAATATTATTAGAACTGGGATATACTTCTCTCATATTCTTTTTGGATTTGTATAATTTTAATATCTGGTTGGTCATATTAGGAGTGGTTTAGGTTTTGATTCGGGAATAACAAGAACTTTTCACACTCTTTATATTCTAGTTGAAGTATATGTGTTTTTATATTTTGTAATTAGTATTTGTTTGTCATCTTGGGAGATTATTAATAGTATATATCTTAACATTTCCATGTCAGATGCATACTTTCTAAGTTTTTAAGGTTATTTTCTAAGAGGATAAGATCTTGAAATCTTTGCACATGTGGTACCTTCTGATTCAGAAAATGTTTAAATATAAAGTTTGGAGGGAGGTAGAATTCATTTTTAATGGGTTTTCATATATAAATGCAAAGTTTTCAAAATTTTAACACAAAAATCCATGCCAAATGGACACAAAGGTTGATGATCCTTACATTTATTAGGAAAATTTCCCCTTTAAGTTGTTAAATATGTTACCAAAATAAGCACCATGCTTCATTAATAAGTAATTGATCCAAATTGTGACACTATAAGAATTTTAATGGTGTTAAACACATGTTTTAGAGCCCTTTGTGTTCAAAACTATTAAAAATATCTTTCCCCTTCTTCTTAGAGTTCATACAAGATGAATCGAGAGGATATTTGTTCTTAAACATTTTAATGTATTATTCAGCATAGATGCTCCCTAAAGGGTCAAATATGGGAAGATATTTGTCAAGACTTTTGGGTACATCATGAATAACATCGGGGATATTGGTTGGGAACAAAACTAACCACGTCATTATTGGGATAAAGGTAAAAGAGGGTTACATAAATATGGTGAACTAGGCTATGGTTTTGAACCCTCTGACCTCCCTTTATCATATTGGGGTCAATTATTAAAATCTAATGGAAAATATTGATTCAAAATGAGGCCAAGTGATAAGTATTGGTAAATATGGTATATACACAATAATTGATGTTTAATTTTATAAGAATAATGAATATACACAGAAGCCTAAGAAGATAAGTTCATTATTTGTAAGATCAAACACTCCTTCTAGTGTCAGCTATGCCTTTTGATGTGTGCAAGGTACACTCCCGGATGGTTAAAGGATCTTAATATCCTCCTCATTTTAGAGTCAATAAAGTGGCTCAATACATGAGCTAAAGGTTTTTAGTCTTATAAGTGAGAAATGAGGGTATATGTTGGACATTATTATATTCCTTCTAGTGCTACTTATGTCATTTTGGTGTAGTGTTTTAACATTTCCTGTCGATCCACCAAAATGACACAACAATAGTGGGAATGACAGGATCTTACGTCCTACACATTTTAAGACCACAAAAAGTGTGATTTAGTGCACGAGTTGTAGAGTATTGGTCATTCAAACCAATAATAAGGATACATTGTTGGATTGTTATTTCTTCTAGCACCACTCTTGTAATTTATTCACCTAATTCATCTTTTAAGGCCTCCTAAACTAATTTAGACTAAAAATTATGAACAAATAAATAAAAAGGGAGAGAAATGGTGGAGATAAAAACAAATATGTTGAGACAAATGTGTTTTTAATCCTTAGCTCATGATTTTGAAAATAATGTGCTTTCCTTGTTACATCTTTCCATTAAGGAGATCGTGTGTTGTCTACAATACATTATACCATGTTCGGGAGTTTTACAATAATGAAAAGAAAACTTTTTTAAAATCTTTGGAAGTTGTTCCCTACTTGAATCTGTTTTTAACATATGGTTTCTCCTGTTTGAATTTGTTTTTACTATACATTACACTTTCCTTTGAATCAATCTTTTTACTCTATTTTCTTCATCTATCAGAGAAGAAATCAGATTCTCTAAGCTAGGATTTATTTTACTCGGTGTGAAGACCATGTTAGAATAACTAGTTGGCATGCTATTAAGCAATACAACTTTTGCATCATCATCACTCACATCAATTTTTATCCCAGCTAACTGATTCAAAATGGAACGAAACTTACTAATGTGTTGCACCATGTTGTCACCTTCTTCCATTTTTAGTCCGGACACTTTACTTCTTGGGGCCACCGATGCACTTCCTACTTGCGATCCAAACAGATTATTTAATGTCATCTAGATGAAATTTGATGTCTTGGATAGGTCTATATGATGCAAATAAGCATCAGATAATCCTAAACCAATAATTGTTGTTGTTCTTTGATCTTTTCTCTCCCACTTGGTTGTTTCATCTGCATCTATTGGTTTTAGTACTTTTCCATCGACAATCTCCCACAAGTCTTTGTCAATCAACAACAATTGAGTCCTTACTTGCCAGATATAGAAATCTTTTCCCTCAAACTTTTCAACGAAACTTATTTTTTCCATTTTGTCCTCCGCACCCTCCCGCAGATTTGGACTCGATGACTTGGACGTTGGTTTCAACCGATATTGCATCCATTCGCAAAATTAAATTAAGATTCTTGACTTTGACTATGATTCAACACACTTTATTGGACCATTGACAACGACAACAATAAGACAATTTGATAACTTTTGATGAATTTGAATAGGACAACAATGTTAATACAAATGACTATAACAACACGAAATTGACAACACACAAGTAACCATTTTGATGAGAGCTTTATTCCAATTGACACTTACAAATGACCTAAAGACCAAACAAACACAACCTACAAACTTTACTTTGAGTGACCGAAGGACTTTATTTTAAAACTTCTAGATTGACTAACACTTTTGACAATAACTATATTAAACTTTAAAAAAACTAGACAACCATTACAAACAACTCATCCTACACAAAAGAATTTTAATTTGCAAGACCGCATCAAACAATATGTTATTTGTACCATATGAGGATCTATTTAAAATGCATGGGACTTCCCTTTGAAAGTGGTGCCTCTCCAGATGGCGTTTCTACACAAAGTTGTACTAGTGTTTGCCAAAGCCCCTTCACAAACTCATTACGCCTCCTTATTGATGAAGAAACAACCGAGATCTTTCTTAATTGCGCGTCTTGACAAATTTGTCGAGGAAACTAGCAATTTCACGGGTAATGTGGCAATAGAAGTATGATGTCAACTTTAAAGGAGAGAAGATATGATCCAACAAAATGCACAAGGTTTGCAAACTCTTGTGAGCACAATCTATACATACGGATCTAATATTGTGAGGCGAGTCATTCTGAAAAGAGGTACACAACAAATGACAATATTAGACAACCCGTGGGCCATAAATCTTGGACATTGAGGCAGATTTACCATGCTTAGTATTGATTGTCAACTATGACAGTGTACAAATTTAGATGCCGGACATTTTGTCGCCATTATTAGATCCTCTCCGCACAAATTCCTAATACTTGCGTTGGAGAATGGCAAATAGAAATGACATGAAATCGCAAATGCATACGGGTTACGATGTGGTATGCTCACCAAAGTTAACTGGATGCAAAAAGGCATACGTGTTACGGATGGCATATATTAGGTGCATGAACTTGGATCTGCACACTAGTAAGGAGAAGCAAAACTCATTCCTAGTGCTCCATCACAAGAACAACAAACTTGGCTCTAACACCAAATGAAGTTGGTATGAGCTTTGCAAAAATATGTAACTACATAAAATACTCAAAATATTTTTTCATTTTACTCGTGTAAGAGTGTAATGTCCCCAAATGGACATATTTCAACCCCAAGTGGATTTCCACGTAATTCCCACTAGGGCCAAATCTAATTAATCCAAAAGCCAAAAAAATCTCAATTGCTATCAAACTGAAATTCAGAATGAAATTAGGCCACAAACTGAATATTTTCCAGAAAACCCTAGTTTGCTGCCCTAGGCCAGCGATTTAGCAAATATAGTTTTTCCACCTCAAAATACCTCCAAAAATTATGAAAATTTGTTTGCAAGTAGATAATGAATAATCAGAATAGGATCTTCAATCAGATTCGAAAAATATTAATTCTGGAATTTATTAGGGCAAAAACGCAGCAGAACTTGTAAATTCAATAACTTGCAAAATACTCCAAATTTTTGGGCAAATGATAGCTCAAATTGAAGCTTGAAAAATAAGCTTTCCAATGAACCCAAAATCAGAAATTTTCAATGGTGGGAAGGCGTCCAAAACGGATTTGGAATTCTAGAAAAGTGAAAGATGGAAATACAATTTCGCCCCACTTAGAAAAGGCCCAAAAACACCTCAAAACTGATCAAACACTTCAGATCTGATCTCTCCTTGAATTTAGCTTGAAATCGGTCTTCAACAACTGCTGGAAAACTACTGGGAAATCAGCTAACTCCTTGATATGCAATGAAACCCACATGGAGAATCCTCTCAACTAAGAGAAGGATTTTCGTCCTTGTACTAGATCTCTTAGAGGGTTTTTGTCCTCCAAAGAGAAGATGCAAGCAAAATGCTCAACATGCAAATCTGAAATTTGAGAATAAACAAGTGATGTCTCTCCAAGCAAGTAGACTCGCTTAAATAGAAGAATAGGGCCCAAATGGCCACTCTCACATCCAATCATAATTTTCCTCTTATTTAATGTTTTCCCCCACTTGCTTTTCTCTCCTAGGCAAGTCACATTTTCCTTGAATAAATAACTTTTGTTAGATGTCTTTTTGCCTTTTTCTATTTTTAATTTATCATTAAGTTCATAATATTTTATTATAAGTGCTTTATAATATTTCTTTTATTTTTTTTTGCACTTTATAATAAATTATTATAACTTAAGTTCCCCTTGTGTTTATTCCTTAGCCGTCGGGGAGACAAAATGGGCTAAGGGTCTTTGATTGGGAAGGGGATATTACAAAAACACATTACATTTATAGGAGCATATCTCCGTAACGTAATCTCCTATATTTACTCACGTCTAGACTGTTATGAGAGTTATTACAACTCTGGTAACATCCTTTATTAATACATATTTATTCTATATAACTCACACAAATACTATTTACTCACATACCTATTTCTAACTATGAGTTGTTACTAACAACTCATTACATTATTCTTTTCACACATACAATTATTTTACTAACTCACTTTCATATGTATTAACACAATATTCCTAACTGACATCCTCTATTTTCTTCATGGGGGCTCCATTCTAAAACCAACAAGCACTCAATGCATCAACTCTTAACTATCTCAAGCCCCTCTCCCACCACCCTCACCTCATAGAATCTCTATTACCCATCAAGATAACCTCCACGCAGATATGGCCAAAATATGTGATAATACTCAGCAACTTGGCCTCACCACTGGAAAACAAGGAAACCACCACCCCAAGCTAGAAGAAATTCTCTCCACCACGGGCAGCTATTAATTCATCAACATGTTAAGATGAGCTCCATCCAAGATTGTGAAATCTCTCACCAACATTGTCAAAAAAAGGACAAAATGTTGGATGGGGTCAATGTTGTTTTATTGACAAAACCTTGTTAAAAGGAGACTGGAGAATGAAATGTAAGACCTAGAGCTCTTTAACCCATCTTGAAGCACCAGGATACTCGTCAGAATCACTTCAAAGAAATTGTTACCATTACTGTCGCTTGCTTCAGTGTTCATGTCTCATCCTCGACACAAGCATGGGCTGCTAGAACTCCCTCTGAAGAATGTTTCCCCTTCACCATACCACAAGATAGCTAGTTTATACCAACCCTCATAATGGATGTTCTTGTTGTTTGTTCTATGCACAAGTCTTTTTACATGTTGATTCATACTCTCTCCTTGTATCTAGCTCTGGGTACAGGCTTCAATCCTTTCTCTAGACTGCAAGCTTTGGTCCTGTTAATATGTGATTTTTCCCTTTTAAAACAGAAAAGGCCCATGCAACAAAGTCGCTAAAGCCTGGAGTTCACATCATATGATGCCCCATAATCTAATGAAAATGGCATTGATATGAGCATTGTGGAAAAGGTATTCACGGGCCCGATACAGCCATTAAGTTCAATGTGGATGGAACTTCAAAGACAACCCTGGAAATGTTGGCATGGGAGGTGTCTGTCGTGATCATAATGGCAGGATCAATTTCTGGTTTGCTAGTAGTCTTGGTATTAGTTCTAATAATTTTGTTAAAGCTATGGCCCTTGGTTAAGCATTGATAGAAGCCAAGCAACGGCATTCTACTGACATTATTCTGGAATCTGACTCAAAAATCTTGATTGATCACTTCAAAAGAAAAGCTTCCTCTGACTTTCACCAATGGCAGTTGAGTGAATGCATGAAAGACATCAACATCCTCATTTGTGGTTTCAATGTTGTTCAATGGCATCATATTAAAAGGGAAGGAAATCAAGTTGCTGATTTCTTGGCAAAATTTGCATCTCACAATAATGTGATCAAGGTGGAAACTAGAGAGAATAAGCAGTGCCTTGCCTAGGACTTACAAAATGAATTCGGTGTTCTTGTGAAGGTTGACTACATAGCCTCCTTGGATCCTTGACCTTGGCTGGCATGTTGGTTCATGTTGGGTTTCCCTTTGTTCCCTTATGGTTATCACTATCAGTTTCACTTACATTAAGTGGTTGTTTAACCTTTAATTTTTGTTGGCCCGATACTTGTACCTTACTATCTCTTTGTATTCTCTGACTTTTCTGGTATTGGTGTGCTATGAGTATTTTTACGACTCACAGACCTGCTCTGTAATCAGTTTTAGTTCTCTTTAATATAAATATTTTCTGCCTTTAAAACAAAAATAAAAGTTCAATGTATTGGACTAGAAATAAGAAAAAGACAAAAGTTTTAGAGGAAAAGCTATCTTCTTAATCAGTTTAGGGATGAAAACATTGAATACATAGCTAGTCTGTAAAATATTTATTCCCTTTACAACTTTAAAGGATTATTGGCATGATTTGTTATAGCACACATCAAATGGAAATGAAAGGCCAAGATTAAAAGGCTGGCTTAAATGAAAGAAAATGGCCAGGATTAAATCCTCCCAAAAGAGACCATTAAAGTTATGATGGACAGTTGCGGCCTACATTTGATGTAAATTTGTAGTTGTAGATCAAAGATGTTCAATGTATCTTGTCTCTCATGAATTAATGCAAATACACTTGCAAATTGCAAGGATACCACTAAGGACACTATCCTTACATGAGAGACGTTTCTAAACATCAAGGAGTCAAACTTAGAGTACACTCTTGTACAAACAATAGTATACCCGTTTGGTTTGTTTTATGAAAATGTGAGATTGTCGTATGATATCGACATACAGGTGGCTGAAGCGTAAATACCTTTGCTATATCAAATAATTTTAGAAGTAATATTAATAAAGAATTAGGGATTAACTATGCAACATTTTCATTTAAATAAACACAACCTCTTCAAAAAAATGGTGTGGGGCAAAAGATCAGAATAAATCATGCTAACATGAGGATGCATTTCACTTGAGGATGTGACAGGATACATCATCATGTGTGAATTATAACACTTACCTAGTGACCTGTGAAGCAATGCATCAGCAAGCTGTAATGGATTTTCCTTTCTTCCATTTTAAATTTTGCTTTCACTTGTCGACGTGTTCTGCCAGGAAAGAGGTGCTGAATCATTGCAAAGTCTGTCCCAAATTGTTGCATAGCCTGAGTCAAGGCAGTTTAAGCAGGATCTTAGACTACAAAAGTCTCATATATTTTTACCTTAAAATATTTTAACATTTGGAAAAGTAAATACAAGAATAAGTCCTACTGATCACAAGTGCAATTTTTTAACTCTCTTTGTATTCGGATTCCATCCAGAAAGTGGTGAACCAAACAGGAATATTCTTCGTACAATAACAAGAAAGGTATACACAAATCCAATCACCATGCCTTCTACCTTGTAAAATAGTTCAGTTTCTGACTTTGACCATCTTTCTGCAGGTGTCCGGTTCATATAGGTATGATAGTTCAGTTTGGAAGTACTTTCTTCCACTCTGCGATATGTCCGAAAATCATCTGTGTTCAGATCACGATGGGAAACTACAAGGCTCTCCTCATTGATAACGATCTGACCATTTACAACTTTTATTTGAGGAGCAAATACATCCCTGGAAAATAAACATGAGAATCGCAACTTAGTATTCTAATACAAACCATTGCTAAAGGATTATAAAACATAATTTTTTAATGAAAACATGATTTCAAGACTGGCAAACAAAACGGAAAAAGCACATTAGTATTCTATATAATCATGTTACTATTTTAAAAAAACAAATACAGAAACGAAAATCACTTGAGGAAACATTCATTTACATAAAGATTTCCAAAGAAAAGAACATCTATCATTAGCAGAAACATCAATTTCTCATCTTTTGATACACAATTTTTTCCATAAGCTTTTTCTTTTCAACATCTAGAATGAAGTTTTCTCCATTCAGGTTTCTTATTTAGATAAGGAGAGTTAAGGTCTTACTCGCTTTCAAACACAATTGACAGTGTATAACCCTAGAAAATCAAATCTTTATAATTTCCTCAGCACAGTAATAGAGCATAAAAGGAAAATTGGATTTTACAGCCAAGTCCCAATAGCAATAACTTCTAACTATTCCACACACAAGCATGTATTAAAGTAAATGACTCCAAATAAACAAAAGAAGATATTTGAGCAGCTCCATAGGGAAAACACTCAATAAAATATAACTCAAAGTATTAATTAAATGTGCTGGGATTAAGTCTTTATAAACTGACTATTAATTAAATGTGCTCTTCAGCCGAGGGTGAATAAAGGGTATGGGTCTCTTGCCATTCTCGAGAGACAGTGTTTTCGGCACCACTTCCAGGACATCTCCTCCAAGATGTTTCTTATGAACTCCCTCATCCGCCCCACTATTCTCTATGGGTTTGTTGTCTAGGGCCCTCCCTTTTGGACACAGATTGGGCTTCCACTGAGAGGATTCAGACTCTCCTCCTTCGCCGTTTCATCAGATGCAAACAGACGGTCCCCCAGCATATTATTTTGGCAGAGTTCAGAGCCCGACCTTTCCGTCTGGAGACTATATTTGACATATCATCCTTTCTTCACCGTATCAGGAGGTTTGGTGATCTCTCCGATGAGCAGGACAGGTATCCATATCTCACCTATTGTTCCTCTATGAGTATTGCCCAGGTTGTGGGCCGTTGTTGGTTTGCTGAGACTTTTGCCTTGTTGGACTCAGTTGGTATCTAGATTGATCGTCTCCCCCTTCCAAGTATTCTCTAAATGCTCCTAGTCATCTCTTGCCCACCAAGCAAGTGTTGAACAGGTCCATCCGGGAGGATATCTACAGGAGCTTCATTCAGACTACTTGGGTGAACCCCCTAGGGGTTTGCGCCCTAAGATGTCCTTTTATGCAGAGCACTTTCTTGAAATCAAAGATGGACTCATCATCCGCCCTCAGTACACCTCTCGTCACTAGGTGCATGCCCTCTCGTATACCTCTGGGTCAGTTTCGAGTCGGCTCCCACAGACTTCGGTGCGAGACTGATCACCACATTGATCGGGAGGATAGACTTTGTAGGCTCTGTAGCCTTCATGAGGTGGAGACAGAGACTCATTTCATCTTCTGCTGCCCCATATACTATGAGATCAGAGGACGATTTCACTTGTCTCTTCAGAGGGATTCAGACTCTCCCAGTCTTCTTTAGATATATCGACCAGCGGTGCCTTGCCCTCTACATCCGTGAGTCTTTCTTTATTACGAGACCAGATTCTTCATCCCCCTCCGAGAGTCGTCCCCATGAGACGGATTACAACCTTCTTTCCGGTTCTACCCACTGGTGGAGGTACTAAACGACAGAGCCTTTCTGACCCAGATACAGTGCATAGATCAGTTCGTCCCCGGTTGGACCTTCACACTTCTCTCGATCACCACCAGCAGAATCGATGCACACATGTACCAGAGGGCAGTCCAGCTCCATTCGTCCCCCTGGCCGTCGCGTCAGTCTCAGATCTCAGCAGGGAAGGAGGTTTTCGCCCCCTTGTCGGGTTGCCAGTCCATCAGGAGCTTCTTTTCGTCGGCCTCTAATGTTAGGAGGGGTGTGGCTACCATTCCTGATTAGACCATTGGTCCTCGTTTGTCCCCCTTCTTTCCCTTCTTTGCTTCCCTCGTTTTCTCCCCCCTTGCTCCATTGCCCCCGCATGTGGGGGTATTGGCTTCGGGTTTCCTTTCTGTTGTCTTTTCTCTTCTTTTCTGTTTTTGGGAACTCGTTTTGAGTTGTCCCCGCTCGCACTTTGTATATTGTTTGGGCTGCAGTCCCATTGACCTACTTTTGTGGTCATTCGTTGGACATTAATATATTTATCTTTATCTAGAATATGAAATGTAGTCTACATAAAGTTGGCCATTAAAAATATTGGAGAATATTAAAAATAATAGAATGACAACCTTATAAAAACGTAATAAGGCAATTTTATTTCCAACCCCACTATAAGATTGTCGTAGCAATATACAAATAGATGCGAGAGGAAAGTCGGCATTGCGCTTAACACCCCCTCAATCACAACCTCCGAATATGTCACGCAAGCTCAACTTGGATCATAAAGAAAGCAATTGCATCCTTAAAGATATCCATGTGAACCAAAATCTACATAGAGTATTTTCCATGGTGCGACAAGTATCACGAGCCATAGGATCCACATCCTTCAAGGTGCAATAAGAGTATGAAACCGTTGACAAGTCTGCCAAATATCCAACTAACTCAAGAAAATACTTTGCTAACCTAGAAGAGGATCAGTCCTCATTGTCATCAAGATGATCCTCATGGTCCTCATCACTCAAGTATAGCCAATGAATCACACCTCCCATCATTAAGAAGCATTGGAGGTGTTAAGCGAAAGGCATATAGGATGATCCACGATGTTGCCAATAAGGATAATGCACTTTCTCCAATGCATCATGTCAACTTCAAGTCTCACAACTTCTAGTAGCATCCCCTCAAATCCAAAGAAGTGCAAAGTGATGCACAATCCAAACTAGGAACTTTAACATGAGTCATACATACATCAAAATCAATGTGGGACTCCTAAAAAAGTCTCAAATGAATCAAAATAGACATAGTCAACAAATGTTTGATGCTCACAATCATCAATAACATGAACTTCACTTTGATAAATAAAAAGTCTCATCATGCCTACCACCTACTACCCCAACCTTATCAAGAAGGGGTCTACTTAAAGGAATATGAGA